>CM053785.1:200923873-201363873 GCA_028749045.1 Cupressus sempervirens
AGTGTTTTTCCACTCTTATCATTTGAGATCCATTGAGACATTGTGGCTGATGCATCCTTTGTGATGGTGGATATGTATCCTTTCTTTGATGATTAGCATTTGTTAGATGATGTTATCTTATGCTTATATTTGCATGTTAGATTACTTTCTACATATGATGTAGTATATGATAGGAGTGACATTCCTACTATGTTAATACCGATGATCTCTTCAGTGATTTGGAATGTTATGCACAGAGGGATGGCTAGGGCCCACGATGGTCTAATGATGCTATTAATGGTTGGGACGAACCATGCACTTAGTTTATTATGTTTGATCTTTTATGATGGATGTTTATATCTTCTATGATGATGTGTGATGTATGACATGTGATTATCTTTATTTTGATGTATCATGGATTAGAATAGGATGATTTACCTTATTTCACATATGTATATTCTTTTAAGCTTTTCATACCCTGTGACATGTACAGTGGACGATTGAGCATTTAGAAATGTAATGTATAAACATTGGACTTATCATTATTATTTCATGTGGAAGTTGTGTTAGATGGATTCAATAATGTTAGTTGATTTATATGTAATTCAACGTTAAGGGATCCTTAAAGAATGTAATATGTTATGTATGTTATGTTTGCTTTTAAATGGTTATTGCTATTGCTTCCATATTTATTTGTTAGTGGTAATTGGATTAGTTGTAAATGAGATTTCTTTCATGCTTTTAAAAATAAAATAAAAATGCTACCAAACTTAGTGAAATTCTAAGTTAATTCTTTGGATTCCTTGGCGGGGCATTACATTTGGTATCAGAGCCCAAGTTTCTACATTGGGAGCTCTAGGTATTTTGGAACAACTAGAACTCTGAACTATTAAGTGTATCTTTTCAAATTTGAAACTAGGTGAACTAAAATAGAACTTGAACTATTACTTGTATATTTTTCATACTTCAACACTTAGTTTCAAAACTAAAAATGTTACTTAAACCTAAACATAGAAAAAACTGAAATTGAACTTAGTCTATTGAAAACATGTGTCTTTTAATTGTAATAGTACTTTGTACTGTTGTAGGATGGCATTTGGGACTAGGTCTTCTATTAGAGGCCATGGTAGAGGTAGTGGTAGACGTCATGGTCGTGGCAGAGCTATCAGTGTCCATGAGTTTTCCCATGAGGGATCTGCTCATGAAGAGAGCAGAGGAGAACACGCTAGTAAGCAACAAGAGAGAGCCATAGAGATGACCAAGCTAAGTTTGAAGAGGTTGATTTGACATAGACGATTCAGACTATTCTTGACCGTCTACCTCCTATTCAAGATCAGCCCAAAACACATCAAAAAGAACAAGAGCATAGACCTAGGTCTAGGAGTCCTCAGAAGGATCGTCAGAGGTCCATTGTGTCTACTCAGATGAAGGATCTTTTGAGATCCAAGGTCAAGCAATTCAATGGGCAAGGTTCTGGTTATGTGGCCGAACAGTGGCTTATTTCCCTCGATAGGATTTTTTCCATGCAGGATTTCGATAGCAATGTTAAGGCAAGATTTGCGATCACCAATTTGGAGAATTTTGGGGCCACTTGGTGGACAAATGATGTGAAGATAGTTGGGATACCAAGGCCTATATCTCTGCAGATGATTTCTGCTATGCAATTGAAGTAGAGTTTCCATAAGGGATGTCAGATATTTGTTGTTATGGTAAATGATCTTGATGAGGAAGATCTCATGAGGAAGACTTTAGATCATCTGATTTTACACGAGTATGCAGATGTCTTTCCAAGTCATATTCTAGGCATGCCTCCAAAGAGGGACATCAATTTTAGTATTGATCTGATTCCTGGAGCGGATCCTATCTATAAAGCTCCTTATCGTATGACTACATAGGAATTGGGTGAGTTACATCTTCAACTAGAGGAACTTCTGGCCAAAGGGAGCATTCGACCTAGTGTATCACCATGGGGAGCTCTATGCTCTTTGTGAAGAAGATAGATGGTTCTTTGCACCTTTGTATTAATTACAAACAGTTGAATAAGGTGACTATTAAGAACAAGTATCCTCTGCCTAGGATTGATGACTTATTTGATCAGATCAAGGGAGCTATAGTATTCTCCAAGATTGACCTTAAGTCAGGATACCACCAGCTTCGCATTAAGGAAGCTGATATTCACAAGACCGCCTTTCGAACTTGCTATGGGCATTATGAGTTTACAGTGGTACCTTTTGGGTTGACTAATGCTCCATCGATTTTCATGAGTTTGATGAAAGGTGTTTTTCGATCATATCTTGACAGGTTTGTACTTGTGTTTCTTGATGATATATTGATATATTCTAAGACTCAGAAGGAGCATGAGGAACACTTGAAATTAGTTTTATAGTGTTTAAGGGACAACCAGCTTTATGCCAATGCAGCTAAGGGTGAATTCTTCAAATCAGAGATTCAGTATTTAGGGCATGTCATTTCAGGTGGTGGTATTTTAGTGGATCCTACAGAGATTCAGGCAATAATAGATTGGCCTACACCAACTAGTGTGTCAGAGATTCGTAGTTTCATGGGCCTAGCTGGTTATTGTCACAGATTTGTCCAAAACTTCTCTAGGATAGCACATCCTATCACTTCTCTTCAGAGGAAAGGAAAGAAGTTTATTTGGATGAAGAAATGTGAGGAAGCATTTCAGAAGATCAAGGAGCTTTTGACTAGTGCACCGATCTTAGCAGTATCTAATCTAGACGGTGATTTTATGGTGTGTACAGATGCTTCTCTTGAAGGGATTGGGGTAGTTCTGATGCAGAATGGATGGGTGATTGCATATGAATCATGCAACCTCAAGGATCATCAGCTAAATTATCCTATGCATGATCTTGAGTTAGCACCAGTAGTTCATGCTTTGAAAAGGTGGAGACATTTCATGTTGGGGCACAGATTTGAGCTACACAGTGATCATCGTAGTCTTCAGTACATTTTCACTCAACCTAATTTGAATGCTTGCCAGAGGCGATGGATTGAATTTCTATGCGAGTATGATTTTGAGGTTAAGTACATTTAGGGAAAGGAAAATGTGGTGGTAGATGCTCTGAGTCGCAAGAGACATGTGATATCATCTATGACTCTTAGTGTGGATTTGAGGAGTCAGATTCTTTAGGCACTTCCTACAGATTTTTGGTATCAGGAAGTGTGTACAGAGATAGATTCAGGAAGATCTTTGGAAGGTAAGTTTGCAGGCTATGTTCGAGAGACAGATGGTCTTTTGAGACATTTGGGGAGGATTTATGTGCCAATATTGGATGAGCTTCACACCTTGATTTTAGTAGAGGCCCATCGTACACCTTACTCAGCACATCCAGGTGTCAAGAAGATGCATGCTAATTTGAGACGTTTGTTCTTTTGGTCTGGGATGAAGCGAGACATTGCTGATTTTGTGGCTAGGTGTCTTGAGTGTTAGAGAGTCAAGGCAGAACACCAACACTTGGCAGGACTTTGGCAACCAAATCTCATTCCTTCTTGGAAGTGGGATATCATCTCCATGGATTTCATAGTAGGATTACCTATGACTGTTCATCATCATGATGCTATCATGGTCACCGTTGATCAGTTGACTAAGGTGGTGCATTCTTCACCAATCAAGTCTTCCTACACAGCAGCTTCTATAGCTAATGTCTTCATGCGTGACATTGTGAGATTACATGGCATTCCTAGAAAGATCATTTCTGATAGGGATCCTGTATTCACATCGGCATTCTGGACATTGTTGCAGCATGAGCTTGGAGTGCAATTAAATTTTAGTTTGGCATATCATCTAGAGATTGATGGTTAGACAGAGAGGGTGAATGAGGTTTTGGAAGATATGTTACAGATGTATGTGATTATTAAACAAACTCATTGGGAGGACTATCTCTACCTAGTGGAGTTTTCTTACAACAATGGGTATCATAGTTCTATTGTCATGGCACCATTTTAGGCATTATATGGACATCCTTGTCATACACCCTTGAGTTGAGAAAATCTTGAGGATCGCATCCTGTTGGGTTCTGAGATGCTTCGTGATATAGAGCAATAGGTAGTGTGTATCCGTGAGCACTTGACTACGACACAGGATAGGCAGAAGAAGTATGTTGATGCACATAGGACAAATAAGCAGTTTGTTGTGGGTGATAAGGTTTTCTTGAGAGTGTGTCTACGAAAGAGTCGGATCAGATACGGAAAGGGTTTTAAGCTAGCACCTTGCTTTGTGGGACCATTCAAGATTCTAGAGAGGATTGGCCTGATTGCTTACCACCTTGTTCTACTGCTCAACCTAGCTCGCATTCATGATGTTTTCCATGTTTCAGTACTTAGGCAGTAGATTCCTGATGTTGTGCATGTTCTTGATTGGAATGCGTTGCAGGAAGAGGACGGGCAGCTGGCTTTGGAGCCAGTTCGTATTTTGGAGTAGCAAGAGTTGACCCTCAAGGGTCAAACCATCGAGTAGGTAAGGTTCCAATGGGACCCTACTGATGATTCTTCAGCTACATGGGAGGATGCAGCTAGATTACCGAAGTTATATCCCTACTTGTTTGTAGGCTTCCAGGAGTAAGCCTAATCCAAGGGGGTTTGGATGTAGTGCTTGCCCTTGTTCACATATTTTCTAGACATTGTTGCTATTATTATCAGACTATGTTAGACTAGTTTTATGTTGATGGATTAGTGGTATTGTTTTGAGACTATCAAACATTATCTTATGGATTTAGTGGATATATTATGAGATCATTTAGACTTTACATTCCATGTATGCATGATGATCATTATATTGCTTTCAGTTATGATGATGATTAGTTAGATGGTTTATTATCTCATGTGTTTTATTATGGATACTTACCCCATACTTGCATGTGTATGGTGTGTGTGTTTGTTCTTATTGTATGGCATTTCTGATATGGTTAAGGAAGGGAGTCATAGTCACCTGCTAGTCGAGATCTACACTATGCACCACTTCCTGCCATTTCCTGTTTAGCTTAGTATTATATATATATTGTATGTACATGCATGGTTTTTTATGCAGGTTGCAAGTACAAGTCCAAATCCCAAACCCTTAAACCATTTATCCTAGTAAGGTTGGACAAGTATCTGGATATTTTACTCATCGAATGTGTCAAATGACATATTTCATGATTTTTAACCCTTTAGACTGTATGATGGGTTTTTATATTCTATTTTGGAGGTCTATGGTGAATTTTCTATTTATTAAGTCTTAATAAATAGATTTAATTAATAAATTAATTATTTGGAGAAAATTAATATAATATCATGATCTTTGATATTTTAATTATAATTAATTAAATGAGAATTAATTGAGGAAAAAGAATTAAATAAAAGAAAATTAGAAATTAAAAATAATAATAATTATTATAAAATAATAAATAAAAAATAATAATAAAAGTTATAAAAATTAAAATGAAAGTTATTAAAATAATTAAATAAGAGTTATAAGCTTGCCTAGGAGTTAACACACCTTTTCATTTCTCATATGTCAACAACACGGGGGTTAGTGCACCAATTAAGTACATGGTGTCTACAACCTTATGACTCATCTAGAAGGTTGGAAAAGACACATGCTTAGTTGGGGACACTTTCTAGTTGTTTCTAGAGACATTCTAGGTGCTTCCTGAGAGCTCTTTATATTCAGGCATTCCTAGAAGCTTAGACATAGCATTTGGAGATTGTTTTGGAGCATTTTAGGACTCAACAACTTTGGAGAAGGGAGGAGCTTGCTCTACGGGTCTTCTGAGGAAAAGTGAATTAGCATCAAAATCCGAGTAGACTCTTGTGATTTTTCTTATGCTATTTCTGCATCTTGAGCTTCCTGTCTTCCTTGTGTCTTCCATATGTTTTCTGAGGATTTCCATATTTTGGTTGTTTGCATTCTCAATATGGGTAGTTAAAATTTATTTGAGAAGACCTTATATGCGTAGATCTGAGAATTCTATGGACTAGGGTTAAAAATTGTAGCGAAATCCATTAAAAGAATTGTAGGATGAATTTAGAGAGTAAATATTCTATAGGAAATTCGTAAAATTGAATATATATATATATATATATGTTGTATAAAACACTGCGTATACACACACACACACATATACATATATGCCTTTATATATATATATACATACATGTATATGTATATACATGTATATGTATATACATGTATATGTATATACATGTATATGTATATACATGTATATGTATATACATGTATATACATATACATGTATATACATATACATGTATATACATATACATGTATATACATATACATGTATATATATATATATATATATATATATATATATATATATATATATACATATACATATACATATACATATACATATACATATACATATACATATATTTATTTATTTAATTAAAAGTCAAATGATATCTCATCATGATTGATTGAATACGTTTTTAAAACATTATTCAAAAAAAAACTTTATTAAAAATCAAAACTGCATATATTAAACATCAAATGAAATCGTTTTATGCGATTTAAAAAATAAATGTATATTTAAAAGTGGGGGGGGACGAGACCTGCGCCCCCATACCCACTACAGTTGCAGTGTACCTGATGTCACAGGTACTACGACGACAGGGGTACACTGTACCCACTCATGTCGCAGGCCCTGCGACCACAGGGTTTTGCATACCGACAGCGGTACACATTTATAGATGTGTTTGTTTAAGTTTTTATATAATAGTTGTTTCATGTTATATATGAAATCTAATTTCATTATTAATAAATTTAAATATTATATATTATTAATAATTATTAATTGTAACATTTATAATTGATAATTATTAAATGTTGAATAAATTGTTTTGAGATTTTTTTAAAAAATTTTATCATTTATTAATAATGATTGTTGATAAGTTATATAATATTAAGTTTTATTAACTAATTTGATTAAAAGTTATTTAATTAAGATTAGTTGATAATTGAAGAAAATTAGTTTATAACGATAATGAGTATTAGTAGATTTGGAATTTGATCTATTAAGGGATCATTAGTTATAGTGAAGACTTAGAATTATAGACCGTGAATTATATGTTTTATTAATTAAATTAAATGTTAAGATTAATTAATAAGGGAAGTTGTTCGATTTAAGTTCTGAAATTATTATTATTAATATAACATTTAGGAAGTTGAATTCTAAGAGTTAGAGAGACTTTTATCTATCAAACAAATACATGGACTAGGAAAAACATACAAAATGTTCCTCCATTCATTATCCAAACTTGAAAACGTAACTAAGGCCTCCACATTTAAATTCATGTATGTAATTTTAGCAAAACAAAAACATGTGTTTGCATTGTGCATTCTTTATGCTATTTGTTTTGGGTTGACTAGTGTTGACCAGTTATAGGACATCTACTAGAGGCTTGGGGGTTATGTGATTGTGATGTCATGATGATGTTTTAATCTCGATCCTTATAAACCTAACCATGGTTATGTGATTGAATGCTCTATGTAATGTTTATAATTATTGCTTTTTATAGCTGAAATTCTTATGTATGAGACATTTGACCTAACCATTTTTGAGTCATCGATCAATTATCCTTGGTTTATTTTCCAGTCGCCATGATGGGATTGAAATGTTGATTTATGATGTCATGTTGTGACATGTTTTGACTCAACCATTTTGGAGTCTTAAATCAATATGATTTGAGATATATTTTGGTGATTGAGAACCAATGGATACTTTTGATTATCGGTGATGCTTCAGTTGCCAATAGAGAGCTATTGTGGTCATGATTTTCTATGGATGCTTGCTCATGGAGATTTGATGCTTTTATTGTGCATATTTGATATTCTTATTGTGGACTATCTTCTGTGATTTCAAGATTTATGATTCCATGAGCTTAGGGTAGGTTATCTTCTTGTAGTGATGGGAAGTGACTTGTAATGGGGGTCGAGGCCCTAAGAGGCTGCCAGGGTAACTCATTGTAAGTTGGTTAAGAAGTGAAAAAATTCACACCTAATACTAACTAAATGAACCTAAAAGGATAATTTTTTTGTTCTCGCCCATGCCTCAAGTGCTTGTACAGACTAGGATTGGAGTAGAGAGAACACATGGTTGCGACCTTGCATTCCATAGTATGCCTTGTCAGTATGAGAGGATACTAGTGGCCACATGAGGATCAATAGGGACCCATGGAGTTTAGCTAATTGCCAGGGTAATTTCTACATGATATATGCGATGACACTTTCCCACTTGCATAGTAGGTTCCTACATGTCTTTTTGTGCCTTTGGGAATTAGATGTCGATTTTGTGATTGGAACCCTTGAGTTAGTATACTTTTAGGATTCTTGGACTTATAGAGATTTATGCTATGTGATTTTGATAGCTTGTTTGAGACTTGAGATTATTTCCTCAGCACGGTGGGAGTGGACCACTTAGGTACCACGCGGTCGGGTGGTAGTGTTTTTCCACTCTTATCATTTGAGATCCATTGAGACATCGTGGCTAATGCGTCCTTCGTGATGGTGGATATGTATCCTTTCTTTGATTATTAGCATTTGTTAGATGATATTATCTTATGCTTATATTTTCATGTTAGATTACTTTCTGCATATGATGTAGTATATGATAGGAGTGACATTCCTACTATGTTAATACTGATGATCTCTTCGGTGATTTGGAATGTTATGCACAAAGGGATGGCTAGGGCCCACGATGGTCTAATGATGCTATTAACAGTTTGGAGGAACCGTGCACTTAGTTTATTATGTTTGATCTTTTATGATGGATGTTTATATCTTGTATGATGATGTTGTTGGCATTATGATACATTTTTTTCATTAGTTACAACACTTATTGGATTCTGAATGTTTACCGAGCTCACACCGAAAACCAAGCTTTACCTAGTTCTCAGTGTTTACAGAGTAATCAAGGTGAACAAAGAAGTCAGTATTTACCGAGTAATCAAGGTGAACAAAGAAGTCAGTGTTTACCGAGTAATCAAGGTGAACAAAGAAGTCAGTGTTTACCGAGTGATCAAGGTGAACAAAGCAATCAGTATTTACCGAGTGATCAAGGTGAACAAAGCAATCAGTGTTTACCGAGTGCTCAAGATAAAGAAAGGAATCAGTTTTGACCGAGTAAAGATGTACTAAGATGTAACTGAGAACTTCATGATAATCGAGCTCCTGAGGTTATCAAGGAAATTAATTTTTACCGAGCTCAGACGGATATCAAGGAAACTAACTATCACCGAGTCACAAGGTTCTATCAAGTATTTCCTTTGATCACCGAGCAACAGTTCAGATAGAAGTATTCATCGAGTGACATCTCTTCTACCGAGTCTCCAGTGGTTACCGAGTTCAGAACTATTCGAAGTGTTTAGTATGAACCGTGCCTTCACTTCTACCGAGTGCATGACGATGCCGAGTAACGCAGTGGACGCCGAGTATCAGAAGGACACCGAGTCAGTTCAGTGAACCCGAGTTTTTACCTTAGGCTGACTTTGTATAGAGATTTGCACTTGTTGTTTTAGCCGACCTTGCATGTATTATTTATATGGATGGTATATATATGCAATGTATTGTATCATTCAAACAACAGTTATGGCAATGGTAATGAGTGGAAATGTGAAAGTGTGAAAGTGTGAAAGTGCGAAAGAAATACATGCGTGCAAAAGTATGTGGGCTGAATTGTGAAGATATTCAGCAGGTCTAGTTTTGAAGCAGAAAAGTTTTATCTATCACATCAAGGTGAATCAGAGCATAGCGGATCTTATCAGCAATCAGTTGTAATCAGATCCACTGTTTCATTCTAACAGGTGAATCAGTTTTTGCAAATCCTTTAACAAGGTAGACTTAACAGTCTTTTGTAAATCTCCTAACAGAGTGCATACTTTATTATATGTTTGGAAATCCTCTAACAAGGTGGATCTAGCAATCCTTTGTGCTCCTAACAGGGCAGATCACCAGAAGTGGTCATTGTAAGCCTTAATCGGCCAACTTCATACTGCAGTAACAAAGCTTGTGGGTTTCATCCCCACCCCAGTTTTACTTTCTATTTGGAAGGTTTCTGGGTCACCAAATCTGTGTGTTCAAGTGTTGCAAATGATTTTGTTTCATGCTTACAATAGGTTACTTGGATGAATGATGAATATATTAGTATACAGTTTTATTGTTTGAAATTTTAGAAGTTACTGATTCACCCCTCCCCTCTCAGTAACTTGTCATATCTTGAATATTTCCAACAATTGGTATCAGAGCTATAAGGTTCTCAAGATAAAAGCTTCACAGCTTGAGCAAAGATCAAGGACAATGGAGATATTCAAACTTGACAAAACTATTGAGAATGAAAAGCTAGATCTGAAAATGGCCATGGCTCAACTCAATGAAGCAAAAGAGCATCTTTTACAATCCTTGAAAAGAAGAAAGGAACTTGCAAAGCAAATGAATGACCATCAGTATGTTGAAGAAAAGATTGAAGATCTCTCACCATCAAATAGTTCAGATGAAGCTGACAAAACAATCAAAGAACTCTTAGAAAAGAATGGATCTCTGCAGGAAGAAGTAAGAAAGCTCAAAAGGGAACAAGAAATCCAGTCCATCAGGCTATGCGAAATCTTGGAGCAAAGGAACAAGGCAGCTGAAGACTTAGAGGTAAGGAATAATCAATCCTCTCAGCTTGAAAATCTTGTAACTCAATTATCTAATGCAAATGAAGAAATTATGAATCTAAGATCTGAGAATGAGATTTTGATAAATGACTTAATTACTGAAAGACAAATCAATGCAAGCTTACAAAGTGATCTAATCTCTGAAAAACAAGTCAATGAGAGAATGGTAAAATCTCAAAAAGACATGGATCAATTGAATCTGCAAAATGAAGAAAACTTTCATAAACAAAATGGTAAAGCAGGCCTTGGATACAAGGAAGAAGGTGAATCCTCCAAACAGGGTACTCAAAAGAATCAAAAACCTACTTGCAGCCACTGTGGTAAGTTAGGTCATACATCTAACAGATGTTGGAGCAATGGAAAAGGCAAATTTAATGGAAAGTGCTACAATTGCAATCAGCATGGACACAAAGCCAATGAATGCAAAAGGAAACCGAAATTTGAAGGTAAATGTCACAAATGCCAAAAGCAAGGTCATAAGGCATCACAATGCAAATTCAAATCTTTTAATCCAGCTGAACAACTTGTCAAAGCAATATTTGGTTGGGACTACAACACTTGGTGCAGATGTCATTATTGTGGAGAATATGGTCATACTGGCATAAACTGTGCAAGGCATCACCTAAGAAAAAGGGATACCACTGTAAGATGTTATACATGTACAAAACTTGGTCATATATCTAAAAACTGCATGAACATAAAGAAAGTCGAGGATGAGAAGAAAATCAAAGTAGACAATATTCGGAAACAAATGAAGCAGCGATGGATTCCAAAGTCTACCGAGCCAGATAATTCAAGTAATGGAATGATCACTCAAGAGGTGAGTGACTCTCCCATTTCCAATTAAGACTCATCAGGATAAGACCAGGACTGTATCCGCAAGCAATATCCTAAGCAGTCCTAGAATGAAAATATGATCAAATCAGTATTTCAGATACATTAGGATCATGGTCGGTACATGACCTTACCGAGCTCAGTCGGGTGCAATAAGGCTTCTTTCACCAAGTTGCACTTACCGAGCATGGTTGGTTCTTCTCTTACCGAGTTAAGGGCGGATTAACCTATTTTCTTTTGGTCACCGAGTTGCGAAGTTTAAGCCAAGCTAGTGGATGACAGCTTGTCGATCGCAGCTACCTCCGTGCTGAACATTAATGACGAATTTTTCATCAAAAGGGCAGATTTCAACCTCATTTTTTCACCGCGAATTCGAGATTTACAAAAGAGGGCTTTCAAGCGAATTCAAGTGAGTTGAAGAAATTTTCCAGCGAAGTATTCTTACGAAATCTTCTTACTCACCGAGCAGCAATGGCTTCCGCAAGCACCAGCAACAGCAAGGCGAAGAAAGGATTCGAAATGCTTGTGAAGGGAACGGAATAGAAGGCACCGACGTTCAAGCTTGTTCCTGCCATCGCTGAATCACTCGACCCGCATGGAGCTCAATCACAGATTCCTCCAAAGGTACTTCTAATCAATGATATTTGTACTCATTTCAAGTGTACTGTGCAAGAAATAGGGACACTAGATATGGATAGCACCCTAGCCGAGTTATGCGTGGATGGAACCCTAAAACCTGAGTTCAAACATTTGGAAACCAAAGGCTTAACCCATATCCTGCATCTGCCAAGAAGTTTCCAAGTGAAATGGGTGAGGTATATCTTGAGCCGAGTACATAATGGTCAGTTGTGGTTGGAACAACCAATTTTGATAACCAAGAAGATGATTCACAAAATCATGGGTCTCCCAATGCTCAGCAAAGCCAAAACCACCAAAACCCTAGGACGGGATGAGTTACAGAAGAAAACCCAAGCCGAATGGGATGGCAGAGGTTTAAAACTCAACAATGTTTCAGATATAGAACTGAAATTTGGTATTTATGTTATTGCATACAAACTGTATAGTTCCAGTAGGCTGAATAGTGTACCTTGCGAGGCTGTAGATTTGGCATATAAAATTGTAAAGAAAAATATGGAGTTTGACCTATCTGATGTACTATTAAAACAATTCAATAAAAATATGGAAAGCATAAGGACTGCAAAGACAAACCCTTGTAAATTTGGTTCTTTGCTAGTTTGTTTATTCTTCTATGTACAAAAATTCTTTCCATCCAAAGGTACAGTTGTATGGAGGAAAGATACTCCAATTTTGTATCAAATAAATGAATTCATAGTAGATATGGGTATGAATTTTGACAAAGTAATGGACAATTATTTTGAAGATTTCAAGGAAAGGATGAACAACAGATTCAGAATACCTCCAAAACTTGTTGAAGAGTATAAGGATGATGTATGTTTCATGGTTGACTGTGACAAGGTATACATACAGGCAGTTAGACCCCGAGTTGCATGGGTGAAACCTCTTCCATATGAGGTAAATATTGATGAAACCAGGGATATCATTGAAGCACTGGTAAATGAGCCAGTAGACCCAAGGCAACGAATTTTTGGTACTTATGATGAAGCAAAGGCCAGAATTGAACTAGAAATCAAAATTCCACAGGCCATCAGCAAAGGTAAAAGGAAAATGGCCAAACTAAAAACTGAAATGAGTTCTCTTATGGTCACCGAGGGAAAAGGTGAAGATAAAGAAAGTGAAAAAGAAAAAGAAGGAGAAAAAGAATCAGAAAAAGAGCAACCGGCAAACAAGAAAGGCAAGGTAATCATTACCAAGCCCAAGAAGCAGCCTACTGCAGTATTCACTCGAAGAACGAGAAAAGGTATTTAGGAACCTGTATTGGTCAAACCTACACCTACATTCGAACAAAGGCTCAAAACATTGGAAGAAAGAGCTGGCATTGCAAATTTCAAGGCATTGAGATTTGAGACAAGGACTGGTGCAGAGAAAATGCAAATTAAGGAACTGGTACTTAACAAAATGGGAAAATGGAAATACTCCCCGGACCAGATTGCTCCTCATATCTCTAAAGAACTACTGGAGAGAGTATAGCCAAGATGGGAGTTAGCCACCAAGACGGTAAAAGATATATATGAGCAATCTATGAAGAATCTTTGGCCTAGTCTCACTGGAGCAGAGGTAAAATCTGAATTGAAAACCTATGAAGGTAAAATGATGATCAGATTCCACACTTGTTTAGTTTTGATCAAAGATATAGAGCATGTTTTAAATGATGCTACAAACATGTGAAAAAACATCTATCATCTACATAAGCCCAGTGTAGACCCAGTAGAAATAAAGGATGATGACAGCAGCAGTAGTAGTGATGAATCAGATAGCACTCCATCCATCACAGTTACACCAGGAGAGTTGCATGCAATGATGGAAGAAAAGGAGGAAGAAGACAAAAAGGAAGAAGCTGAAGAGGAAGATAAGGAGGATGATACAGTAAAAATTGCAGCAGCAGTTATTGCATCCCTTCCTCACTCCCCAGAAAAACCTATGACATCATCAAGGTTGGAATCAGCTTCAGCAGGTTCATCTACACTAGTTTTACCATCTACACCTGCCATATCTCAGCTCCAGGTATCATCAGTGGAAGTGACTACCACTTCATCTACCGAGCTGCATCCCTCTTCGACTACCGAGCTGCACCCCTTTTCATCTACCGAGTTAGCCTCCTCGACTCCATCATCATCAGTTGGCATTGCTGTAAGTTCTCAAATTTTGAAAACTCAAATTTGTTCTACAATTTTGTCGCCATCTACTTCAGGCACAGTGAGCTCAGATACTATATTACCGAGTGTATCACCATTTTTGGCCAGCACTCAAATTTTTGACCCTGTACATACTTCTATTGGCACTCAAACCTCAAACATCCCAGTTTTTACTGCTAGTCCTTCTATCTCTACTGTTGTGTCTATTCCAAAGGTCAAACCAGTCATCCCAGAAGTCAAACAAAAGCAACCATTAAGACTTATGATCACTGGAAAGGAAATTCCTAAAGACATTGACTTGGACATAGAGATAGTAATTCCAAAGATTGACTTTGATAATGCTACCATTGAAGAAATGAGGTATGCTAGTCAACTTATTGAGAAAAAGGCTACTCAGATGCAGTTAAGATCAGAAAGGGATAAGGAATATAGGATAATTGAGGAAGCCCGAAACATAATTACTGAGGCTATAGGTGTTGATGTTGATACTTCTCAACACATTTTGATTCAACTAGAAGAGGCAGTTAATAAATTCAATGAAGATGCCTCCGGACAAGAAAAGCTAATTGAGCGTGCAGAAAAGAAATTTGATAATAAGGTATTAGGGCACATTGCCCAGAACATTGCAATAAATCAGGTTGCATTAACCTCAGTTTTGGCAGATATGGAAAATTCTTTTAATAATGTAACATCTCTTTTTGCTAAACTTTGTGATGTTACCGAATACACTAAAGGAATAAGAGAAAAACTAAATAAAATTGATGAAGATCTGAAGGTAAGTGCACAAAACTTAAAGCTTGACCCCAGTTCAAGCTCATCTCATCACCTCAGAATCAAATTTTTGTTAGAGAAGCAGGCAGAGCTGTTGAGGGAAGAGGCAAGGATCCTATCTACATTGATAGATATCCAAAACATGATCCTTCCCATCATGGATTCAATGCAGAAGCATATTGCACATTCAAAGACATTAATCCATGATAATAACTTCTCCATTGCAGATCATGTGATTGAACTTTCGGCTGAAATTCAAATAGCTCTTTCTACCTGCAAAATTTTGCAAGAGAATTGGGATAAGACTCTCCAGCTTATTCTCCAGGTACATTCAGAGTTCATCTCTCATTTTGGTGTTTCCATATAAGTATATATATTCTTTATTCTTTTGCATTATTGTCAAAAAGGGGGAGATTATTGTTGGATATGTATACTATGGGTGAATAAGTGTTTTCAAAATTTTTTACAAAGGAAGAGATATACAGCTCATGTAAATAATGTATGTACATTCTATGGGGGAGTTGTATATAACAAAGCTATTCTATGGGGGAGTTGTATATAACGAAGCTATGTATATTAAGAATCAGTCATCAGCATGTCAGATAAATTTTGTCTCATAAGTGTTTTTTTTGTCACTAATGCCAAAGGGGGAGATTGTTGGCATTATGATACATTTTTGTCATTAGTTACAACACTTATTGGATTTTGAATGCTTACTGAGCTCACACCGGAAACCAAGCTTTACCTAGTTCTCAGTGTTTACCGAGTAATCAAGGTGAACAAAGAAGTTAGTATTTACCGAGTAATCAAGGTGAACAAAGAAGTCAGTGTTTACCGAGTAATCAAGGTGAACAAAGAAGTCAGTGTTTACCGAGTGATCAAGGTGAACAAAGCAATCAGTGTTTACCGAGTGATCAAGGTGAACAAAGCAATCAGTGTTTACCGAGTGTTCAAGATAAAGAAAGGAATCATTTTTGACCGAGTAAAGATGTACTAAGATGTAATCGAGAACTTCATGATAACCGAGCTCAGACGGATATCAAGGAAACTAACTATCACTGAGTCACAAGGTTCTATCAAGTATTTCCTTTGATCACCGAGCAATAGTTCAGATAGAAGTATTCACCGAGTGACATCTCTTCTACCGAGTCTCCAGTGGTTACTGAGTTCAGAACTATTCGAAGTGTTTAGTATGAACCGTGCCTTCACTTCTACCGAGTGCATGACGATGCCGAGTAACGTAGTGGACACCGAGTATCAGAAGGACACCGAGTCAGTTTAGTGAACTCGAGTTTTTACCTTGGGCTGACTTTGTATAGAGATTTGCACTTGTTGTTTTAGCCGACCTTGCATGTATTGTTTAGCCGACCTTGCATGTATTATTTATATGGATGGTATATATATGCAATGTATTGTATCATTCAAACAACAGTTATGGCAATGGTAATGAGTGGAAATGTGAAAGTGTGAAAGTGTGAAAGTGCGAAAGAAATACATGCGTGCGAAAGTATGTGGGCTGAATTGTGAAGATATTCAGCAGGTCTAGTTTTGAAGCAGAAAAGTTTTATCTATCACATCAAGGTGAATCAGAGCATAGCGGATCTTATCAGCAATCAGTTGTAATCAGATCCACTGTTTCATTCTAACAGGTGAATCAGTTTTTGCAAATCCTTTAACAAGGTAGACTTAACAGTCTTTTGTAAATCTCCTAACAGAGTGCATACTTTATTGTATGTTTGGAAATCCTCTAACAAGGTGGATCTAGCAATCCTTTGTGCTCCTAACAGGGCAGATCACCAGAAGTGATCATTGTAAGCCTTAACCGGCCAACTTCATACTGCAGTAACGAAGCTTGTGGGTTTCATCCCCACCCCAGTTTTACTTTCTATTTGGAAGGTTTCTGGGTCACCAAATCTGTGTGTTCAAGTGTTGCAAATGATTTTGTTTCATGCTTACAATAGGTTACTTGGATGAATGATGAATATATCAGTATACAGTTTTATTGTTTGAAATTTTAGAAGTTACTGATTCACCCCTCCCCTCTCAGTAACTTGTCATATCTTGAATATTTCCAACAGATGTATCATGTATGACACGTGATTATCTATATTTTGATGTATCATGGATTAGAATAGGATGATTTACCTTATTCCACATATGTATATTCTTTTAGGCTTTTCATAACCTATGACATGTACAGTGGACGATTGAGCATTTAGAAATGTAATGTATAAACATTGGAATTATCATTATTATTTCATGTGGATGTTGTGTTAGATGGATTCAATAATGTTAGTTGATTTAGATGTAATTCAATGTTAAGGGATCCTTAAAGAATGTAATCTATTATGTATGTTATGTTTTCTTTCAAATGGTTATTGCTATTTCTTCTATATTTATTTGTTAGTTGTAATTGGATAAGTTGTAAATGATATTTCTTTCATGTTTTTAAAAAAAAAAATGCTACCAAACTTAGTGAAATTCTAGGTTAATTCTTTGGATCCCTTGGCGGGGCATTACAAGACCTTGTTATAGGATTTAATCACCCTTTTAGGAGTGGCCTTATTTGAGGACTTTAGAACATTCCATTAGAATGCCACCTTGATTAAAGAATTTACATATGATTGTTAGGTCAACCTTGACTAAATGATTTCAATACTAGTATAATGGTTAGAAAGTAATAGTAGGTTTTGATCTAACAAAAAAAAATTACTTTACAAACACATATCTAAGTTTGGATCATAGGCTCATCCATTGATAGGCCTTCATTTTCATCTTACTCTCTAATTTGCTTGGTAAACCTTCAAGAAATCATACTTCTCCTCTTCTAAATCTTCTCATCCTTCCACTTAAGTTTTCTAGTCAATAGCATCAACTACTGTTCCAACCTATAACCACTCTTTGAAGCTAGCTCTTGTACTTCCTTAAATAGATAATTCTGATCTTTTTCCACTTAAAAGCCATTGAAGATCTTAGGGTTATGATAAGATTCAATAGATACAATGAATCTATTTTCTTTTTTGTTCATCCTCTTATTTTCTAGAATCTTCTTTACGAATCCTTACATAGAAATTTTCAAACATAGTTTCCCTCAATTTAAATGTTCTAGGTCATCCATTCTTATCTTCAACACAGTTTGCATATTCCAATAAATCAACTCTATTAGCTAGAAATTACAACCTCTCTTAAGTTTTGACACTTGGTCATCATTGGATTACTCGGTCCTACTAGATTTCTTCCCCAACACATATACTATCACTCAATCAATATTGATGCTCAATCAACATTTTTTATGCTTTTCACTACTGTGGCTCATTCGACACTAGCATCACTCGACATATACTTCAAGTTCCTTAGTGTTCTTCTCTATTGTTCAGTCAATACTATGCATTTGGTCTATCTTTGATTACTTCTTCAAGGCTTTAGTACAACTATCTTCTCCACTTATTACATTATTTAAACATTCACTTTATCTTGTCAAAGTCTAACTAATCAAGTGTCCATATGTAGTTTCCTTTTCATAACTCAACCTTTCCTCTAGGTGTTTACGCTATGACCAACTTCTCAAATCCTCTTCATCAATCAAATAGATATGAAGCTTAGATCAGATAGGAAACTATCTCACCAATAAGGTTTGCCATCAATGACAACATAATAATTGATCTAGTTATAGTTTCTAACATTCCTTGTTCTCTAGTATACATTCTTCATCCTTTTCTGAACCATTCTGAGGAAAAACATCAAACCCTCCATTCTCCCATTCAAAAGTTACACAACACATTTCAAACTATTTAGGATAATATGTGATGGTTTTATAAATGTTAATTAGGATAAATTTTTAATTTTATATTATACTTTTGACATTTCTACCTATCTAGTTATTAGTTATCTTGGTGAGTAAAATTGAAATCCATTTGGGGTCCCATGCTATTGGCATTCTTCCTAAAGATCCTTTAGAAGATACATGCACAATATACAATAGAAGCATTCTTTGCTTAGCTATTTTTAGATCATCTTTATCAAGATTTGTGTTTTTAGTGGACCAATATGCCTCCCTATATTTGTCACATGGTTAATAACCTTTTCTATCTTCTATAAGTTTAGAGGTATTATCATGCATTGATAGGTAAATATTTTGGTGCAATGGAAACCCAATCTTCTAACAAGTACAAGTATCAGAGCTTGGTCACGGGTTCAAATATTAATGGTTTCTGGTTTCTAATTAAAACCTAAAATTCCCTCCTTTTCTCCCAATTTCATAGCTTCAAATATTTATGAATTTTTTTTCTCTAATTCTATTATTAAAGAGATTAGGTTTATCTAATCCTTGTTAATAATATCCATGTTAATCATATCTACAATACTATTATTAATAATTTCGTTAATAACATCCTTAATGTTTTTTTCTTTTCTATATTTGTTATTAATAATTTCATTAATAACATCCTTAATTTTTCCCCTTCTATTATCTCCTACAGGTTAATTTCTATATTTACCATATTTGCAGACTTACTACATGTCCTTTAGTTTATCTAACCAATTCTATTTACAATTATCCTTCATTTACAAAAATGTCATTTTTATCCTTAATTGCTTTCTTTTTTTCAATGTTTGAAGTGAGTTAATTTAGAATTTTACGATATAATGATATAGATTTTTCCATATTGCATGTTTGATCTCCTTGTGACTCAATAGATCTAGACTTAATTAATGTTGATAGGGAGGTGGTTTGGGAGTCACTCTCTATCCTTTGTTTTATACTTCCAACCTTAGGATTATCACAAATGATAAATTTTATAGAGTAAAAGTATCACTAGTCTTTAAATTAATGGACCTAAATTATTTAATTGAATTAGTCATTTGACTGAAATTTTAACATTTTAATTTATCTAAGGAAATTATCTCGAACCTTAAAAACTTTACATATCCTATTACAAATATATTTTAGGATTACACTATAAATAAATTCCACATGCAAATTAGAAAACATAATGTCCTTTTAATAACTTCTAAATTACTTACCATTGTGAGATCAAAGTTAGGATATCATTCTATGGGTAGGAACGTATTATTTTTAATATTAGGACAAACACCCTAAGAAAAAGTGTTTATGCATGGTGTTGTTAAAATAGAAAAATTAAAATTACTGATAAAGATGTTTGTACCTACCTTGTAATAGAATTTTTGGTGGAACCATTCTATGACTTCATCATTAGTGGTTTCAAACTTGAACCATCAAGCAAAAAGATCATATTACCTGTAATAATATGTAATGAACCCATATGAATATATGGTGAATATAAATATAAATATATATTTCAAATATAAGAATAAATAATATAATATAATAACTATAATAAATAACTAACAAAAAATATAATTGTTGTTAGAAGTAACACCAACTAATCAATAAATAATTAAACAAAAAAGTACTAATAAATAAATGAATAATTTATAAATAAGTAACATGAAATAGACATGTTCACTCATCAATAATTAACTAAATAGTTAATAGTATTAACAAGAGTTGTGTGTGGCTAGAGTCCTTGCCTAATAAGGAAAACAGATGTCTCAATTTGAATATGGTTGCCTACGTTGCCTCTTCCATTGTTAAATTTGGATATGGAAACAAAATTTTGACTGTAGAACCTAAATTACCATGCCTCCGATTTCTGTTGGTGACTCACTCCCGAAGAATGGTATTTGATTTCCTTTTGTGAAAGCGTAGATGTTAGGGTTTCTCAAGGCTACATGTTCTACTGTGTTCAAAAAGCTATTCATAATGGAACAAGTGGTTCGGAGTTTGATGTTAAATTTTGATCAATAAAATATAGGTTTTAATATTTGTGTAAATACTTGCAACAACCAAATCCTACCTTTGAAGCCATTCAATAGATTTTGTTAGATCAAAATTGGCACAACACCAGCCCATGACATTATAAAAATTCATTAGTTTCTTCATATAGTTTATACTGGTTGCTTCTTCCATCAGAAAAATGCTCATACATTATCCACAGATTCTCCAAAAGTCGGACTGCCACTATGACTTAGTCCAAAGTGCTGATCACAATCATGAAGATCTTAACTCATTTGGCCAAACTTAATAAACTTAAAACAAATTATGAAATCTCATTCACACGTTGATCATATTAATAATTAAAAGTCTACCATTTCCCATTCTACCTTTTCAAAGTAAAGTAACATAGTTTCAATTTGTATGACAAACAAGAGACTATTTTTCTATATTGATTTGCATGGAACCTTGGATCTTAAAATTGGGACTTTAACAATAATTAAAATGAAATAAAACTGGTAGAAGAAAATCCAGCCTCATACTCATTGGAAATGTGAAATGACAGTCAGAGTAATGGTCGAAAAGAAAAACTAGCCCTTAATATAATGATGATTATAGTCTTCTTAGAGAACTTCTGACAAAATTATTCCTATAAAACTGGTATAAATAATGATAAAAGGCCCAGCATGATAACTTTGAGAATACATGATACATTCTTCAGTCTTTTTGTATTTTATGGTCTGCCTTCCTTCTTTTTGACTGCTATCTAATACTTCAAAAACTTTGAAAATACATGATACATTAGAAATGAGAAAATTCAAAGCATGTACATGATTTACTTTACTTTTAGTGATAATTATAAAGTCATGCCTTGACAACTAAGTGATGAACTATATGTAATTAACTACTTATAATGCTAAACGCCTATCACAACCCATTTATGCATAATACGATGATAATGAACTAATTGTTTCAACGAATAAATTAGGGCAATCTATATTTATGTATTTAATAAAGGATAATTTTTTCTATATATCTAGCCTTTGATTCATTTGTTTAGAAACTCACGGCACTTACGTGCTGATTAAAATATTCGCAAGGGTTGATGTATATCTCATCGAATAATGGACTATAATCACATCGACCATCGATATTTATGTGCAGATATCTCAATCCACTTCCTTAAGACATTACATGTACATATTCTTCCTTAAGACATTCCATGTACATAATTTTTCTCATCAAAATTTCCTCGTCATAGTTTTTATCTTCTACATAACAGAACAAAAACATGTGTACATAACATGTATAATTGCACGAATTGCTTTAGGATTCATTTCATTTTTGCTGAAATTTGTAAATGCTAAATGTTGCGCTTTCTGAATCGAGGTCTATCAAATTCACAATCATTATTACAAAGAAGTTGAAATCATTACAAGACACTCCTTAAAAACTTAAAAATAAACAAGTCAACTATTGTCCAATTAGAATATAGCATGTATACAACTGGTGATCTAATAGATCACATCTTTGTGCAGACACACCATCCCATGCATAGGGGCAATGTCATCATCAATGATGGTCTATGACCCATTATATTAAAAAAATGATTCATCTAGAAGAAAAAATAAGACCTATCATTTCTTTTGTTTGTTGATAGTTTCAAACAAAACATGGAAGGCT
The DNA here is from genome assembly GCA_028749045.1 of Cupressus sempervirens. Lineage (NCBI taxonomy): Eukaryota > Viridiplantae > Streptophyta > Pinopsida > Cupressales > Cupressaceae > Cupressus > Cupressus sempervirens. The sequence continues at coordinate 200,946,386 of CM053785.1, forward strand.
TACAAGAATTTAAATATCTAAAAAAAAGTCCAAAACAAAAAACACTCTTGAATGACATGCTAAAACTAATATCCATCTGGTACTATGTTATATGTGACGATACAATACTAGTATAAATTCCATCCTACACTCTTACAAATAAGGTTGTGGGGGAAGGTAAAATATATGCTTTATAATATCACATATTAATTGTTAAACTTACAATACCTAATTGATTCATTAGGCATGGTTATTGTTCCATTTCCATTTATTATCAATAAGTTGAAAAAGAGATTGGTTTAGAATTTTTTTAAAATTAAATGTACAATGTAATAATTGATATAAAAAAGGGAATAAAAATAAAATAATTGAAAATACATAATTATCATAGTCAATATGATACTTAGTATTGGAAATGAAAATAGGTGTTTAAGGATTCAAGTACATTCATAACAGTAGAAACAAACCAATAAAAGTGCACTCCAGTAAAAATCTATAATAAACCAAAAAAAATTCTACCAATTTCTAATTCACTAATCAAGGCCTTTCTATAAGTATATCATTGACAAACAACAAGGTTTGTCGGATTTAGAAGCAATGTTGACTTCTAAACTTGAAAAGGAAAACATAATGTGCTTACTGATATAGTTGTGTAAAGCATCTAGCTATAGATAAAAAAATTCAATAATAAATAAAATATTAAAATAATCGACAAATGGAGAAGATTGCCAATATGATCTTAAAATTATGAGCTAAATTTAAACTACATAAGCACAATAAAGATTGTTTTTTATTAACAAAATCATTGTTTCTAGGTTTGGCAAATTTTTATCATATTGACAAGGGGTCCAATCTAATTATTGTTTTAACTAACCAAAAATGAAATGTGAATAAAAACCTACTCCTCAAGAGCATGTTTCAAGAAATTTTTAGATTAAAAGAAAGAGTTTGCATTTACAAACATCCATCTAACAACTCATATATTCAACCTCAGATATCCTTCAAATTGATACCTTGCATTTATAACAGGCCCAAAGATTAAAATGAAATGCACTCAATAGACAAATTTATTATTAAAAAGAAGGGAATATATACAACCTAGAATAGTTTAGGCAGTTGAGTAAACCTTAACAACTTTTAGTAAATAATGAATAAGCTAAAATTTTAACATTTGAAATTGTTCAAATTTAACACATCCCAGTGCTTTAGTAAAAATATCAGCAATTTTCTCATCACTGGAATAGTGTGTCAACTATATAGTTTTGTCCTCAAAATTTAGGATTCTTGTCCAATTGCTTTGCAAAATTATTATCAAAAAATAATGTTGTTGAAGTTATATGTTTCTCCTACAATTCATCAAGAATTTTTATGAGCCACACAATTTCTTCGTAGCTTGAGTTGCTGCTACATATTTTGCTTTAGCTATAGAGTCAACAGAAATTGTTTGTTTCTTTGATCTCCAACTAGTAACAGTCGATCCTAGAGTGATTAAATAACTAGAAGTAGATAGCCCATTCTCTTTGTCACCATCAAAATCTAAGTTAGAAAAGCCACTAAGATGGAAGTTTGAAACTTTTGAATATTTTATGCCAAGATTTTCAGTTCCGTTTAGATATTTTAAAACTCATTCTGTTGCAATCCAATGACCTTCACATGGTTTATGCATGAATCTAGACAAAATTCCTATTGCAAAGGTAATTTTAGGATGAGTAGTGGTGACATAAATCAAACTTTCAACAAGCTTCCTATACTTGGTTGGATCTTCAAAATCATTTGCTTCATTGGATGAAATCTTCATATTTTGCTCCATTGGAGTGCAAACAAGATTACAATCTTTCATGCCAAATCTACATAATAACTCTCCAATATAATTTTTCTAAGAAATAAAAATGGACTTAGGATTTTGAATGACTACAATACCTAAGTAATAATGAAGTAATCATAAGTTAGACATATCAAAAAACTTTTCCAACTCTCTCTTAGTGGATTCTATATAATCATCATTATTGACTATGATGAGAAGATCATCAACATATACAACTAGATACACAATTGATCTAGCTATTCTCTTGATGAGGAGAGTTTCATAATCTAGACTAAAATGTTTGTAGTCTAATTTCAAAAAGTGCTCAATTAATTTTTCATACCAAGCATGTGGTGCTTGCTTCAAACCATACAAAGGTTTTAGCAATTTACATACCTTTTGTTCCTCACCTTTGATAACAAAACCTTTAGGCTGCAACATATAGAAATCTTTGTTCAAATCTCCATTCAAAAAGGTTGTTTTAACATCCATATGATATATATTTCATCCTTTTTTTGCTGCTAAAGAAAATAATACTTGAATAGTTCCCCACTTTTTCGTAGAAGAAAATGTTTTGGTGTAATCAACACCTTCTAAGTATATCCTTTTTTTACAAGTCTTCTTTTGTGTTTGTCAAGTGAACCATCAACTTTATATTTGTTCTTGTATACCCACATATAGCCAATAGGTTTGGTTCCAATTGGAGGGTCCACTAACCTCCAAGTTCTATTTTTTATAAGAGCATCATACTCTCTTTGCATTGCACTTCTCCATGAATCAATTCATGTTGCTTCTTGAAATGAAGAAGGTTCATCAAAAATAGAAAAAATTAATTAAAAATCTTCATACATTTTTGGAATTTTCTTGGTTTGCATTGATCTATGGATTGATTGCTCTGATGTTTTTTCAATTTCAAGAGCCTTAGATTCTTCACAAGCTGATTCATATTCTTTTTCAATAGGTTATTCACAAACAATTTCAAATTTCTTAGAGCTATTCTCTTTCATATTGTATTGATTCTCTATAAATTCCAAAGATTGACCTAGAAAGGGAATCCCCCCTTCAAGAGTTGGAAGTTCATTATCCAATTCATGAAAGAAATTTTTTGATTGAAATCTATCAGGGTGAGTAAGTTGTTTGTCAATACTGTGAGCATCTTTTTCAAATTTTCTCTAGAAATAACAATTTTTTTGTTCTCCTCATCATATCGACAATAAGCTTGGGAAGTAGTAGAATATCCCAAAAAATGTATTTTCTACTCCTAGCTTCCAATTTATTTCTTAGCTGAGTAAAAATTTAAACATAAAATGTGGAACCAACAATACTAAAATACTTGACATTTGGAAGATGACCATGTCACATTTCATAGGGAGTTTTACTTTGTAGTGTAGCATAAGGACTTATGTTCTTATGCAGACAACATAGAGAACTGCTTCTCCCCAAAACATTAATTTAACATTTTTAAGAAACATCATAAATCTTACTATATTCATGAGTGTTCTATTCATACGTTCTACCACACCATTCTATTGTGGGTTATAAGGAACAACTTTCTGATCTCAATACCATTTTCCTGCAAATAGTTCACAAAATATTTAGAACTGTACTCACCACCATTATCACTTCTTAGGATTCCAATATTCAGTTGAGTATCATTTTTAATCCACAAATGAAAATTTTTGAAGGTATCAAAAGCTTCAGAATTCTCTTTTAATAAATAAACCCAACACATCTTGGTATAGTCATTAATAAAAATCATTATCTATTTGTTTCTATTTTTTGATGAAAAGGCATAGGCCCACATAAATTTGGGTATATGAGACCTGACTTTCTAGAAGCTCTAAACATAAAATCATGAAAAGGTTGTTTACTACGTCTTCCTAAAAGACAAGCATCACATTGAGAAATTTATTTTGGGATAATGGAAAGTCCTTGGATTTCACTTTGTTTCATAATTCTGAGACTATCATAGTTAATGTGATCAAATCTTGCATGCCATAACTAGCTAGAAGAAAAATTACCACTTTACTATGAAAAATTTGCATAATTTTGAGAACTTGATAAGTCTTTCAAATGTATAAGTTTTTCATCTTCCACTCCAGTCATTACAATCACATGATCACATCTCTTCTAATCTCAATAATACCACCAGAAATATGTATTGAATGAGCTTGTTGTCTAATATGCACAAGTGATATTAAATTTCTCTTCAATTGTGGAAGATAAAGAACCTTAGAAAGTATGTAAACATGAAGACCTAGTAATTTTAAGTCTAATAGATCCAATGCCTAAAGGTTTTAACTCATATTTGTTAGCAAAATATACTACTCCATCTGCTTGATCATTTAATGTCTCAAAAAAATCTCTTCTAAATGTCATATGACATGTGGCTCTAGTATCTAACAACCAAGTATCATTCAAAGTAGAATTTAAAGTACTAAAAACTTTGTCAATCCCAACATTACAATGTGTTATAAGATAATGTGTAGATTCAAGAAGGTTACCTTTGTCTGGTGGCTTCTCCTTCTTGTCACAAATCTTCTCCCATGGAGTTCGATAGTGATTGGCAGTATGACCCATTTTTCCACATCTATAACATTGTATAGATTGCCTCTCTTTTTTTTGATAATCTCTATGTGTTGTGGTTGAGAATATTGTCTATCACCTTGATAATTTTTAGTCCCCCTGCCTCTAGACTATCTTCTGCCATAACCTTTGTTGCTATTTTCATGTGTAGAAGACACATCTTTGGATGTTTTCTCGTGTTGTTGTGCAAGACACAATGTCTCAATAGTTGAAACTGATTCATTCTTCCCAAATTCTTTTTCTCTCTACAATCTTCTCCACAAGTTTGTCAAATGTTATATCTTTCATCTTTTAACTAGCTTGAAGAAATTCAAGATAGTGTGAATAGGTAGGATAAAGAGCTTTAATAAAATCAGTGAGTTGTAGATCTACTTTTACACCCATGGCTTCAATATCATGAAATAAAGCCCTGTTTTTAGAGGCTAACTTCATCGGATAATTATCTTTCATTTCTAAGTTGGATAACTTCATTAATAATTGAATGATTTAGAGTTCTGAATGAGAATCATAGAGATCTTTGAGTTTCTTTAATGCTGCAAATGCACTCTTACAAGAGATTATATGTCTACTTACCTCTTTAGTAAGGGAGGCAGCATTGAGAGCATTTTCATCTGTAGGCTTCCTTGTCTCTTCATTTTCATCTTTTCTTTCACAAACATCATCACACAAATCATTAAAAATAAGTGTATTTTTAACATTCTGAAACTATTCATGGTAATTCTCCTTTTAGAAAGAACTATTCCAACAATTGAAATTAAACAATGCATTGGAATTATTGTTCAATTTAAATTCTTTTTTCTCCAACAACTTGGCTTTGATACCACTGTAACAGTCCCAAAGAATAAAATGAAATGCACACACAAAGACAAATTTATTATTAAAAAAAAGAGAATATATACAACCTCAGAGTTCAGTAAAACTATATAAATAATTACATAATTAAAATGCTGGAAAACTACTTACTAAATAATGAATAAACTAAAAATGATCCCGAAGGATTAATTAACAACATTCATGCTCGTCATGATTAAACATATGCTCTATGAAAGATGCGGAGATATTGCAACTTAAAAATTACTATATTGAAAAATTATATTTACAATGTAGAAATTTAGAGTGAATATTTCAATTAGAAGAGTTTTTAGAGTCTGAAATAGATAATGCACAAACTATTCTGATAGATTGTGTAGTGTAGAGACAAACAAAATTTCACTCTTAGACCAAATAACAAAATAAATTAAACGATAGCTGATATAGACTAATATACCATCTACATCTATCATTTTTTAATGAAATACAGATATATGCAAGCTGCATATGAAAATATGACTATGTGTTGCATAGTTCCACAGAGTTTTTCGACATGGAGATGCGGTAATGTGGAGTGGATGATTCTGTGATGAACCTCCTTATAGCAATATCGTGAGAATGCTCGAAATAACAGAATACAAAGTGATAGCAGAACTCAGAATGAATCTACTGATCACAGGCCACTTCGAGGGGGTAACCTCCTTTGAGCAAGCTCAATACAATAAATTCGTCTGTGCCCATCAAGGGCCTCAACCTATTCTTATATACTGAGTACGATCTAGAAAAGTAATACTACCTATGCATGTGGGATAATAAAATATACTCACGGGACGACTTACAAAGCATATGCGTCCAACAACACTACTCTAACAAAATAAACAGAAGGAACACACAGGTTCCTAACATCCCCTCTCCCTTAGAAAAAAGCTTTGTCCTCAAAGCTTAAGGTGTGGAAATTGTTGTTGAATCTGAAGAAGGGGTTCCCAGGTAGCATCCTCTGGTTGCATGCCATGCCACTGAATCAAGACCTCAGAGATGGAGCGAGAGCGAAGCTGGCGAGTGCGCTGGTCAATGATTGCCACAGGCTCCATGATAATGGATCCTTCCGTATCCATTTCAGGGAGAGTAGTTTGTTCTCTGACAGTGGTACCCAGAACTTTCTTTAGACAAGAAACATGAAAGACTAGATGAATGCGGGAAGAAGGAGGAAGTTCCAGTTTATAAGCAACTGAACCAATCTTCTGCAGAACCTTATAAGGCCCATAAAATTTTGGGGCCAGCTTATGACGCCCTTTCAGCTTTAGGGAGGATTGTTTGTATGGCTGTAGACGAAGAAAAACCATATCCCCAACTTGAAATGAGCGCTCAGAACGGTGTTGATCTGCTTGCTGTTTCATCCGATTACGGGCCATGTGAAGATTATCCTGTAAGGTACGAAGAATCTGATCCCTGCTGCGGAGAACTATGTCAACTGCCTGGACTGGTGAGCTGTTGGGAGTGTAGGGAAGGAGCACTGGAGGTGCCTGACCATAGACTGCTTCATATGGAGTCATTTTAGAGGCAGTGTGGTAAGAGGTATTGTACCACCATTCAGCTAAAGGGAGCCACTTGGCCCACTGATGTTGCTGTTCGGAAGTGAAGCAACGAAGATAAGTTTCCAAGCATTTATTGACAATTTCAGTTTGACCATCAGTTTGTGGGTGATAGCCCGAACTCATCTGCAGTTTGGTGCCAGTTTTCTGAAACAGTTCAGTCCAAAAATGACTGGTAAAAGTTGCATCATGATCAGAGACAATGGAAGAAGGGAGTCCATGAAGACGAAATATCTGGTCCATGAAGATTTGTGCAACAGAGGAGGCAGTATAGGGGTGGCTGAGGGCAGAAAAATGACTATATTTTGAGAGACGATCAACCACAACCAAGATCACTGTCTTGCCACCGGATTTAGGAAGCCCTTCAATGAAATCCATAGAAATATCAGTCCAAATCCGTGTAGGGATGGGCAATGGTTCGAGCAAGCCAGGAAGGAGGGTCGTTTCACCCTTGTGGCGTTGGCAAGTATCACATTCAGCCACCATCTGTTGAATCGTCTGTTTCATCCCTTTCCAAAAGAAGTTTCTCCTTGCTCGCTCATAAGTTTTGAGGAAGCCTGAGTGCCCTGCAGAAGGAGAAGCATGGAGTTCATAAAAAATAGCCTGATGTAGAGCTGGGTTCTGAGGAAGCACTAGCCGACCCTTGTATCGAAGAGAAGCACCATCCCAAGAGTAATGTGGTATAGCAGAAGGATTATTGGCTAGCTGGTGAATGATTTGAGATAAAGAAGAGTCATTGTCATAGCCCTGCTGAACAGACGCTAACCAATTGGGAATGGGCATAGAAATAGCGGAAAGGGAAGCTTGATTATCAAATGTGCGAGAAAGAGCATCTGCCACAATATTCTCCTTACCCTTCTTGTAGGTGATCTCATAATCATACCCCATGAGTTTGCTGACCCATTTCTGTTGTGTAGGAGAGGATACCCGTTGTTCCAGGAAGTATTTTAGACTTTGGTGATCGGTTCTGATGCAAAAATGACTCCCTAAGAGGTATGGCCGCCACTTCTGTACAGCATGCAAAATAGCCATCATTTCTTTTCCATAAGTAGAGATGGCTAGATTCTTACCAGAGAGGGCTTTGCTAGTGAACGCAATAGGATGGTCATCTTGCAGGAGAACAGCACCCAATCCATTGCCGCAAGCATCACTCTCAATAGTGAAGGGTTTGAAAAAATCTGGCATTGCGAGAACAGGTGTACTGCACATAGTCTGTTTCAGTTGTTCAAATGCAGTCGCAGCAACAGGGGTCCAGGAGAAGGCATCCTTTTTTAACAGAGCTGTCAATGGTGCTGCAATTTTTCCGTAATCTTTGACAAACTTGCGGTAGTAGCCAGTCAACCCCAAAAAACCCCGAAGGCTCTTGAGAGTTTTAGGATGCGGCCAAGTTTTCATGGCATCTATTTTTGTAGGATCCACCCGCACTCCATGGTGTGCAACAATATGCCCGAGATACTCCACTTCCTCCTGGCCAAACACACATTTAGATAGTTTTGCACAGAGTTGATGATTAGAGAGAAGTTGCAAGACAAGCTCCAGATGATGGAGATGCTCAGCCCAAGTTTTGCTATATATGAGGATATCATCAAAGAAGACCAGAATGAATTTTCGGAGGTATGGTCGAAATATGTTATTCATCACTGCCTGAAATGTTGAAGGAGCATTCGTGAGGCCAAAGGGCATGACTAAAAATTCATAGTGACCATCATGTGTGCGGAAGGCAGTTTTAGGTATATCCTCCTCATTAACCCGAATTTGATGATACCCAGAATGAAGATCTAACTTGGAGAAAAAATGAGCCCCATGAAGTTCATCAAGAAGTTCATCAACAACTGGAATGGGCAACTTGTCCTTTATAGTGAGATGATTAAGTGCGCGGAAATCAATGCAGAGTCGCCATGACCCATCTTTTTTGCGAACAAGCAGAACTGGAGAAGAAAAGGAACTGGTACTAGGGCGAATAATACCTTGCTTCAGTAAGTCACGGACAAGTATCTCGATTTCGGTCTTCTGATGAAATGGGTAGCGGTAGGGCCTGATGTTGGGCGGAACACTGCCAGGAAGGAGCTGAATACGGTGGTCCTCTGGACGAGAAGGAGGTAATCCCACAGGTTCAGCAAATACACCAGAATACTTGTCCAAAATGTGTTGGAGATCGGCAGGAGTGCTAGAGACTGCTGATGGCTGCATCTGAATGGAATGGAGCTGAGCGATGACACCATGTGAATTCTTCTTAAGAAGTTTTTCCATACGGTGTGAACTGATGATGCTGAGAGACCCTGGTTGTAAGCCTTTCAAAGTGTGTTGGTGCCCCTCGGCTGAAAACTGCATCCAAAGTTCAGCAAAATCCCAGAGAATGGGGCCAAGAGTGCGTAACCATTGGGCACCCAAAACCACATCACAACCACCTAAGGGTAAGGCAAACATGTCAGAGCGCATGTTATAATCGCCAATAGAGAGACGCACATTGCGACATTTCCCTTTACAAGGTAAAGTGCCCTCATTGGCAATCATGACTTCAAAGCTAGAGCAGGGATGGATAAAGCAATCAGCCTGTTTGGCTATTCGTGGATCAATGAAGTTATGAGTGCTACCAGAATCAATGAGTATAGTAAGAGGGATCTTCTTGAAGAAACCCTGGACCCGCATGGTTTGTGGAGTAGTGACTCCTGCCAAAGCATGGACAGATATCTCTGGTGGAGCTTCTGGTGAAGGAGGTTCAGGCTGGTGAGGCTCAACCTCATCATCCACTGTTTCCTGAGCATCTACATATTCTTCCAGTGCCGGTGGAGAATCCACATCCAAGAGATAGAGCTTTTGCTGAACACATCTATGGCCCTGAGACCATTTCTCATCACAATTATAACAAAGCCCTTTGTCTCGCCTGACTCGCATCTCTGTTTCAGACAAGTGCTTGATCGGAGTAGTTCTGGGAGCTGGTATGACTGGAGGGTTGTGAGAACCTGTATTTCTGAATAGAACAAAATTAGATCTGGAGCGTTGTAGAGCACTAATCTTGTCTTCTGCTAACTTAGCCAACCCAAGGGCTTCCATCATTGTAGTAGGTCGAAACATTTTGACTTCTGAGCGAAGTGCATCCTTCAGACCACTGACAAAACAACTACGGAAGAATTCATCAGACAAGCCCTCTGTGTGATTAGCTAATTTTTCAAACTCTGTCTGGTATTCTCTTACAGTGCCTGTTTGACGCAGTTTAGTGAGTGCTCCTGTGATATCATCAAAGGAACTAGGGCCAAAGCGCTCCAAAATGAGGGTGCACAATTCTCTCCACATTGGGCCTACATTAGCCTTGATGTACCAACGGAACCATTGAAGAGCTTCATGTTCCAAATGAAAAGATGCAAGGGGGACTTTGTGGTTATCCAAAGTATTATGCAAGCTGAAATACTACTCTGCCCTATAGATCCATCCAGTCGGATCAGAACCATCGAAGCGTGGAAAATCAAGCTTTGGTCCACGAAAACTGCCAGAAGAGGACCCAGTATCTCCTGAATGGTTTCGGCTCATGGCTGACTGCTGAAAGTTAAGACCCAGAATTTTGTCATCCAGATCTTGAAGTTTGGTTTTGAGGGATGCCATTTCTTCTTCCATGATTTTTGCTCCTGTACGCGTAACAACCATAAAGCAAGGTTTTTTTTTTTTTTTTTTTTTTTTTTTTTTTTTTTTTTTTGGAATGGGTAGAAGATGAGAAACAAAAACTTTTTTAGTTACGGCAAACTTGGATTTGGGTAAAACTCAGATAGGAAATGGGTGTTCGACGGGTGGTGGGAGACTATCTGGGGACAAAGGAAACAGAAAAATGAGGGTTTCAAGGGTAGGGAGGCGAAATGAGGCGAACAGTCCAAGAGGGATAAGGGAGCAAAATGAGGAATTGAATCTTGTGGCTCAGTTTGGTGGCGATTGGATGAGAGGTGAAAAAGATAGGGCAAACCCTAAAATTAGATAAATGAGGGATTTAGGGCTTTGATATGTAAAATTTGGGGTTGGGTCGCCAAGGAAGGAAGTATGCGAAATGATATTGCAGACGTTCTGCGGAAGTATGAGCAGAAACAGAAAGCAAACAAGGAAGCTACGACTAAAAAACAGAAAAATTTTTACTCTTTTTTTTTTTTTTTTTTTTTTTTTGAACAGTCGACTTAGAAAAATTCACTCACAGACAGAACAACTGAAAAGAGTTATTGCAATAACAAGAGATATTAGAAGTGAGAGGAACCTGAAGGCCACGACAAAAAAAAAATTTGATGTAATTTCCACCCAGCGAGCCCAAGAGAGTGCTCTGATACCAGATGTGATGAACCTCCTTATAGCAATATCGTGAGAATGCTCGAAATAACAGAATACAAAGTGATAGCAGAACTCAGAATGAATCTACTGATCGCAGGCCACTTCGAGGGGGTAACCTCCTTTGAGCAAGCTCAATACAATAAATTCGTCCGTGCCCATCAAGGGCCTCAACCTATTCTTATATACTGAGTACGATCTAGAAAAGTAATACTACCTATGCATGTGGGATAATAAAATATACTCACGGGACGACTTACAAAGCATATGCATCCAACAACACTACTCTAACAAAATAAACAGAAGGAACACACAGGTTCCTAACAGATTCATATTTTTTTATGGCTTTCAATTCTCACGCTACTACGTATAATTCCAGGACAATGGAAAATCCAGTGAATAGCTGCTGAATCACAAGATGAGGAACTTTATGCAGAATGTTTAAGGTGTTATAGCAATTTGAAAAACGTATAATTGTTTTTACATGTCAATTTATAAACTATGCAAGCCATTACTAGGTCAAATAGTAAAATTGTTTTATTGCAGAACATTGGGAAAGTGTGTAGACAGGAGATTACTTCTGTCCAGTAGCAGAGACCTGAAAACTTAAAAACAATCCCACACGATCTTATAATTCCTGGCCATATAGTCACCAATCAATTATAGTATGCCAAATAGGACTTAAATTATAACTCCTATGCACAGGGAATCATTTTAGAAGAAGAAAGAAACAAGAAATTAAAAAGGTAATAGGGGCAATTCTTCCGTCTGGAGTGGAAGTAGAAGGGATTCCCTCTGCCACCATATTTGATGCACCAACATTGTCAGAGATGGAGTCAAGATTGTCTTTCACCACATTATAAGGACCAAAACCCTAGCCTTTATTTTCAATATCAAGCCAATATAATATAAACATTAATCCACATCCTTGCCCTTAGTAGTTCTTAAGCCCGCAAATTTCTGCACAAGTGTACAGTCTCTTTCTGCTCACTAGTGGAAAAGAATTGCAAGCATTGGGATATGTTTTGGAGGTATATTAGGCAAGGATAGCGTATCCATGAAAATTTAAGGAAATGGAAGCTTCGAAAAGGAAAAGTTCCTAGTTTAAAATTTGAACAATATTTGCTTTATATAGGCCTCACCGGGGAAGGAGGCCTACCAAATTTTACAGAATGCTAGTATTTCAAACCATCAAAATAGAAACAAAAGACACCGAAAGATAATAACATAGAGCAACACAAAATAAAAATAGTTCAAACCTAAAAATCAATAGGAAGCATCGTATATTTTTCTGTCACAGGAATTAATGTATTTAACTCTTCAAATTATCTACATCTCATCACCACACGATCAGAAAACCTTTCAGCTTCACCTGTAGACCAATGGCCCAAAGACTGCTCTACAAGTTTGGCCACCACATGCTTAGAGAATTGCAAAAACAGAACAAGTAGCCTTCCTAAAAATGATAGCTGCCGAGCTTAAATATTTTAGTTAATATTTGTATATGAAAAGGAAAACACTGTCATGAAAAATTAAGAAAAACTATAAGATAAGACTTCTTTATATTTATGACACAAAATAAATTTCTTTTTATCTTAGTGACTATAGTATAGAATGGTATTGTAGGAATAAACAATTATTTTCAATGAGACAATTAATGCATTACAAGCATTTGAAAACTTTAGTCTCTTACCTTTATATTATGATCCTAATTGACTATATTATCTTTGACAAACCAACTATGCATGCTATAGTTTCTAGCACCAACAACAGAGTTAGAGAGGGCTACGTAAAGGACTAGGGAAAGATCGACAGGGTGAACAATATAGGAGCCCTATCTACATCGAGGAGGAACTCCTAGAGTCGTGACCCTTAGCATGACTGAACGGGGCAATATGTATACTGCTTCACCATCAGGTAATAAGGCAAAGTTGGATAAGTTGGAAAAAGAGAGAAAATTCATATCCATTATGAAATGACGTCAGCAAGTAGCAGATTTCTCATTGGCCAGAACCATCCCGTAAATAACACATATGTAAGGGGGAACCAATATAGGTGTAAGTCCATGCAAAATGGAGTCATTAGCCGATAGGATATTATTTTGCTCTTTTAGACGATTATTAGCTTCTTGTACCAGCAAGTACAAAGAGATCAGTGGATAAAGAATATAGTCTTTCTGGTTGAAAGGAAGAGAATCTATTTCGAACTCAGATTACTACTTTCACCTGCAAAGATCAAACATTGTTCATCTCTACCATTGCAAACCACTATTTTTTGAAGTTGAGAGAAATTAAAGTAAATATTCCTTTTGCTTTGGTTCTCCTTGCGACCCTCTCCTACAGAATATAAATAAAGTTGGAATCATTGAAGATCTTTAAAAAAGTTCATCATTATTCATAAACATTGTGTTCAAAAACCGAATCATATACAGAAAATGAAAGGAAAATTTCAAAATAATTTACGAGAGCTTATTGGATGATTAAGAATATTGTGTTTTTTTATTAAGAGAGATATTAATTAAAATCATTTAAAAATAAAGATTCTGATTTATTGTATTTTTATTTTAGATTAGATGTATAATACATATGAAATGTTTTAATTTGTTAACACTATATTTTAAGAGCTTTAAAAATTCATGATAACCAAATTAAATTAACAATTGCATTTTTCTAGATTTTCATGAATTGATAATCAATATATATGTATAAACAATCTTATTTATATTTTCTATTAAAATAATTGTTTTTTCTTTTATATCATTCAAAAACTTTCATAATATTCAGATGGATTGTGGAAATCTTATGTCTTAGATATAACATTTTCAAATGAAACATTTCTAATTTACAGGGCATTAAGATGAGTACATAGTAATTTGAATTACGAAATCAAGTATGTCAAAATATAACCTATTAATAATTTGACAACAATAGACATACACAATGAAGAACAATAAACAATTGATATTATGATAACTTTAACATATAAAGAACAAGAATAAATCTAAAAGCAATTATTAAAAGAAAATAAACATAGAAGATATTTTGATCACTTGTGTTTTAGGTAGATAGTGTATGAATCATTAACTCTATTAATGGTCAGTGTAAGACATAATCAAGAGTGCTTCTTGTTAGTCTTGTCATTAATGCAGAGACTATAGCTTTCACTGCACTGTTTTACATTAGTTAGATTCTTGAAAAAATGTTGAATAATTAATATTTTTGCACATATCAAAGTTCTTGATTACTCTAGTATTTTCATAGGAATATAAATTTTAACTAATATTTTTCTCATTGGGTGAAAGTTATTTTTCAGGAGTCTTTTCATCTTAGTTAATAAGAATTTTAGGAAAATTATTCTAATAACATTTGGCATCTATTGATGTGGTAGAAAGTTGAGAAATATAGTGCATAAATTGGAGTGCATTTTCTCTAAATTGAAGAAGCCACTTTTTATTTTTTATATTCTTAGTGTCCTCTAAAAAAATTGTTCTAAATTGGAAGTAATCCTCTGAAGAACAAGATGGTGTTACAATCAAAGGTAAATTTGAGTCAGCCTTTTGCTACAATTTTATTCCAGTGGTTCATTTTTCCCCCTAAATTATTATGATTAATGGTGTGCAAAAAAATTGTGTTAATGTTTTTCCTTTTTCAAAAGGGTTTCCCTTGGTTTGGCTTAATTTGCATAGAATGATGTTTCTGTTTCTATACTTCAACCATCGTTATTTCATACTAGAAACAAAAATAAAACCTACTATGAATGTATGTTTCAATTTTTAATTTCCGTGGGTGGTCTTTTTCCCCAAATTATGTGTCCAAAGTTCAATTTGTTCTTGAATTTGGTCACAAGGTCAGTGCACGAATTGAAGTAGAGACAATTTAATTTAGAGTCTGATCACAAAACTGAAACCCCAGTTGCAAGATACTAGCAAAATCGAAGGTATTTGGAAATCAATTCCATTGTGGGTGTCTGGAAGGAGGTTCCATTTGGGAAATTGGTGACTGGCATCATTCTCACCTGACAAAAACTGTTACACTTTATATTCAGAACTAGATAAGACTGTGTTTGGGATTTTATATAGTGTCATTAACAACATGTTTGACATAAATGAAACCCTAGTTGGTTCTTTGCAGGCCCTAAGGAAACCCTAGTTTGCTCTCTGTCTGCTGCATCCACATCTGGATCTGCATCGTGAGCACCAAACAATTCTTCTTACCTGCGCCGTGCACCCTTGTTCTGAAAACCCTAACCCATTTTCGGTCTAATTTCTCTATTCTCGCAGACAGTAACAATGTGGCCAACAGCAACAATGCCCCTTCGCAAAATCTCTTCTTGCACTTCGTTACAGCAAGATTAAACATGTCTTCAGCCGATGCCACAAAAATGTTGAAAAGAAAGCCCTCATTGGGGCGACTAAAAACCCTCGATAATGTTGAACAGTTCGTGTCCATATTCCACAGATTCGGTTGGAACGAGGATCAAATTGCATACATAATCAGATCTTATCCCTTCCTTTTGACAGTCAGTCCGGATAGACCGCTGGAGCCCAAGATTCAACTGCTAAAAAATTTCACAATCTTCAGCTTTGCGGTCTCTCGCCTGAGGAAGCCCTGCAAGTAGTTAGGGCTGAACCTCTCTTTCAAGCATAATTTAAAAAACAGAAAAATATATTTATAAGTCAAATTTGTATCTAATTTTTCTTTTAATAATTTGTCAAGTAAAATATGAAAAAAAAAATTTCAGAATGTGGGTGGCTTTATTCAAATGTCCAAATCTTTCAAATTTTGCAACTATTTTTCAATAATAAATTCTGAATTGTCCTAAAAGTAATTTTCAATCCTTAGTTCTGAATCATAGACCAACTAGATTTTTAATTCAATAGAAGAATACTCCATTATAATAATAATAATTCATGAGTTTCCTGAATTAATCAAACTCTATATTTTAATCCAAAAACTTACATTATGACACTTCATGGTAGTCATCAATCAAGTCACCTTGGACATATGATGTGGCATGATGGTCAGGAGTAGACAAGGACCAGACCAAATGTTTGTCTTGCATTGCGGAATTTCATGCTCTGCAGACACTGAAATAAGATCCATTACGTACTGGTTTGACAATCCACATTAAAAAAGTTATGCATATTGGCCTGCAGTTCCTTGAGACCAGTTAAATGATTAAGACTAACCTTTCATTGTCTATGAAGACCCCGACGTTCTAATTTTCTGTTACTGTCTTGTATAAACAATATATATGCTGTGGTGATTCACCATGCATTCAAAGTTTTCTTAATGTCCATTGCCTTTGGCTGGTTTATGCGGCTCTCTGTTTTTTCCACTGTTTTTTGTTAGCTTTTATTATAATCCTCAGCCATGTACTGTCAACTTACTCAGCTTATGTTTATGCATTTGAAGAGAAAACAAAATAGTTTTCATGTTTCTATTCTTTATCAATCTATGTTTTGGTAACTGTGTCCAACAATTTTGGTAACTCTGTGCAACAATTTTAACCTATGCTCTTCATAAAAATTTCTATTAATGTTTCTTTTCTTACATTTTTTTTAATTTTATCATTGGTTGCTGTGGTATTTGTGGTAGTCTTTTGATTTTTAAATTTGTAAAAATTCATATAATCACAATTTTATTTAACCATTCTCTTCCTACACTGCACATGCTTCTATCTGGCAATTGTTTCAGAAGGTAGATGTCCGAAAATAAATTATTTTAATGACACATGTTCAACAAGTTCAATTATTTACAGTTTATTCGTATCAATCTTAGATGATCTTAGAGCATATGCACATAATGGACGTGTTGAAGATATAATAAAATTGATTGTTGATAAGACTTCAAATTTCTCTAACTTCAATCTATTTATATCCTAAAAATCCATCTAACACGGACACTGGTTCTATAGGGAGAAAATAATTATTCGTTAATGAATTCTAGTCCATAGATGCTTCAGCATTCCCTAAGAAGGCGTCATTGTCAACGACTTTCCATAACTGTACATTGTCAAGTACATTGGGCTTGCAGATCAATTGATTTTTTATTGTTCATCTTTGAAGTCAGATGGGGCAGCAACGAGGAAGCATATGTCACCAATGAATCCACGCTAAAATTCTGTTCCCTCTACATTTCTCTAGTAGAGAAAGCCTCCAAAGTCTCAATCTCATCCCACACCCTATTCTGATAATATTTCAACTTATGATTTTTAATGGAAAATGAACCTCTCACTTGATTTACAATGTACTCTGCATCTCTTTTTGCCATGAGCAATTCATCTTCTCCTTCTTTTGGAACAATACCTAGGAATAATTCTTCGTATTTATAGTATTGTTCTAGTATTTTTTAATTCTAGCTTGTAATATTAAGGAGTGATTATTCCATCGAGAGAGATTAGTACCACCCCTACTCTAGATCTTGAAGAAGAGAAACCCCATCGAATAACATGGCTTAGAGTTCGGATGACATGTTTCCAACCCATTCTCTTCCCCAACTGGTACATGATGTGAGAATAAATTGTATGTCCTGAACTCCATTTCCTCATAAAATATCTGAGATTTGGGGTTTCTAATTTTAAGACCATTTAAATCTAGCCTTATCTTAAGGCTACCTTCCATTCATATGTCTCCACCTAGAAGTCTTTATAGAAACTCCTACTTAATAACATTTCATAGCTATTTGGAATCTCTATTACTAAAATGATCAACCTCAATCATTTCACTGGGTGAGAAGCTAAGTAGCTAGCTCGCTTCCGTTGGGGTAGGGGAAGAAGTAACTACTTTACATCTTATTGCCTTTTTGAATTATCTTGGTAGGTCTTATCCTTGAGCATTTCTCTCTTAAGTGTAATGCTATCCTTGGCTAATATTTGGACCATGGCTTCTGAAGAGGTACTAGTGGCATTCTGATTGTTCTCTTGTAGTTCCTTCTTCCATTTTCCTTCTGTAATGAAAAAAACTCATCTTTGCATTCTATAGATATTGTTTAAACATTGACTAAATCAGCTACTCTTAACTCTCCTCAGGTGGAAACTGATATCAAGTGGCATTGAGTCATTTATAATTGTCTCCTACTGAGAGCTTGTTGGCGAGAATTTTCATCACAATCTTATCAAATAATCTTGCAACAAACTCCCTCATAGGTACATTAATTTCTTTCTTAATCTGTGTTCACTAAGCTAGCAAGCAATATTCGTAATTATATGCACTCTTAAACCTTGTTTCAAACTGTGCTCTCATTCAGATTGACCTACAATCACTAGGGTTTCCTCAAATAAGCTAAGCACAATATCTTGATATTGTGCACACAAGATACCATAGGAAACAAAGATTCTACAGTATGTTTATCGATTTGTTCCGTGCTCCCAAGTTCAATGGACCAATTGCGCCCCGTAGCACTGGTTGGTGAATAGATTGGGTTTTCATAAAACTCTTTCACTCTTTGTCCATAATACTTATCAATATCTATCAACCATCAATGGAGTGAACTGTGATAGTTCCTCTCCTAGTTTTAAGAGGTACAATAAATATTCAACTCACTAACAAAAAGGTATACTTTTAATCAGAAAATTGGAAAGAATCTAAAACTTATCTATCATGATAGAATAATTGTTAACACTAAACTGAATTAATCTTAACAAGGTTTCTATATGTATAACATTAACTTTCATTACTAACATTTTTACACAAAGATGGAAAATATGATGCTGATTACAAAATTGTAAATAGGGTTCTTCTACCAATGACATCAATAAAGCAAAAATAAAATTCTATCTAATTATAATTCATTCAACATCATTAAACCAAAAAAATTCAACATAGGAAAAAACAACTAAACAAAAACTACTAATCCTTTCTATTGTCATTCATTTCCATATAAACAGTCTTTTCAACTTCTCAAGATGAAATTGTTCATTCATACGTAACAAATGTCTTTTAAATACACATCAATTAATGTTTACAATATATGGCATTAAAGCATAAAAGAAAGGATGTGGCTATCCTCTCGAAAACATCATGGATTTTTTTGAAAATTTCATCATGATCTGCATAGTTAGTAGTCAAAAAGATTAGCTTGTCGCTAAAAGAAAGCCTAAAATAGTGAACTGGTTACCCTTTGTTATGGTGAGCTTCCCATTTTCTTTCCTTCACATGTGAGCTAGAGATGAACAGTTGAAGTAAAATAGTTGCTAAAAATAAACAACCGAAGCTAGAGTATTTATTATTTTCTATGAATATTAATTATTATTATGTGTTAAGCTTGAGAAGAATCAAACCCAAGACCTCCTATATGAGAGACTCGCAATTTACCTTTGTGTTGTAGGTTGTTGCCTGATATTTTGGAAGTTATATTAATGTGAAATTTTATTTAAAGCTAACCATTAAATATTTAATTTCTAATAAAGATGTCGACATAATCTTTGAATTTATAATTTAGTGTATATATAAAATAAATAAATGAATATGAATATGATACTATAGACTTGCATCACTTTACCGAAAGAAAAAGGTAAGAAATTAAATTCTAAGTCTGGGAAAAATCTAGTGGCATTTCTTACGATAGAAGCGGCATGGGGTGGAAGAGCAATAGCAACAATGCCATTTCCATTCACATCCAACTCATGCCACAGTGGATGGACAGCTACCAAGTCAATTTCCAAGCTCCACAATTATCTTTTAATGTCATTGACGAGGATGGCCACATCATATTCACACAAACAAGTGGCAATTACAAGCATACAAGTGAATTTGCCAGCTCAGCTCCACTCCCGTTTGTGAATACCCAACAAAATTGGCACAACATCTATGCACCCACACCCATTTCTAAACTCAGCCCCACAGTTTGGAACACGTGTGAAGAATCTATGCTAGAAAATGAAAGATTTATTATAATCACATATGGGAGAATAACCAAGAAATTTGGGGTGGAAGGAACAAGAGAGAGCATTGCAAACTGTATAAGACTTGTGTTTCAATTAGGAGTGAGGAATGAAGACATGGTTGGTTGACTCATTTGGAAATTCTAGTCAGATTGATAGGAACTTGCCCATTCATACAACTTATACACTCATGCTTGCACCACCTTTTCTTCATGCTCAAACAAATCATACTCATTTATAGAGGGTAAGGTTATTGTATTTATTTATTTGTTATCAAAGTTTTGAAGATTAACATTATCATATTTGACATTTCTAATCTAATGAAATGTGAAAAAATTATTAATTATAGATATTTGTACATTTTTTAACAATGACTTATTAATTTTGTAACTTCAACTTAATTCTATTGGTTGCAGGAAAGTAGCTACATTCTTGAAAATTGAACATCCATAGACATGGCCTATCTTCTTCATATTTACTATAAATGTTTCTTAGATTTCAATTGTCTATAAAGTATAAACTTCCAACTACAACAAAAAATCAACTACTTTTTGTGATCCCCACACTTTAAAACTAGTAGAAGATGCATTTGGTCAACCACTCCTTAAACTTCTATAAGATGATATTTCTTATAATATTCTTCTATTTTAAATTAAAGGGTTCAATCTATTTTTTAACTTGCTGAAAAAATGTTGTATACATAAGCTTAATATCTACTCTCTTCTTGCACACAATTGGTTCCTTGTATCATGTGTCATTTCTATTGCTTTAGGGTTTTATTTTACAATTATTTTGTCCACAAAATTATACTTCTATCATTGAGTGGTCTTAGCAACCCAAATAAAATTCAGCCAATGGACATGATTATTTTCTTGAATGTTAGAGCGTCCTACTTCATTGCAATATGCGTTATCTAGAAGTGACGTAGATGCCAACTTGAAGTTTATTGGATGTAGAATGAAGGTATGCATGGTTGGTGTTTGAGAAATTTAAGAACAAAAATGACAGGAATTCAAATTATTAGTTTGACTGAGATTTAATTTTTGTACCAAAATATTCTTTAATTTGAGTCTCTTATGCTTCCATTTTAGTAATGTGATGGGTTGTCATTTTGAAAGTGCTCAACTGGTATGGTATTGTATTACATTTGTACACACAAGTAAAGGATCTAGAATTGACACGGGAGTAGACCTAGGGCTGCTGAGTTTTAGTTTGGTAGAAAAATTAAATGTAGACAATATTACTCATAAAACAATCTGTACTAATTAAATCTATATTCATAAACTTTATCTTTCATAACACCTTTGGATGTACTTTATAAATTTAAGAAATTTTAGTTAATTCCTCTACTCTTTATACTAGTATGCTATTATTTTCCATATCTAGTTTTGGTAAGATATTATATGCCATTGTTGTGCTCTACTATGAACACAAATTAGAAATTTTTTTCCCATTCCTCATCATGAGATTTTAATGACAAACTTTATATTGTAGGAGAAGGCTTCCAATGGTAGCAAGATCAGGGCCCATATTAACAAAAGGGAACAAATTTCTCTATCTTTAGGTTTGGAAAATATATTGTTCTCCTTTCATACTTAATTTAAGATAAACATGTCACAATTTATTTTCTTGCAATCATCAGTCACGTATTAGTTTAAATGGTTTGCAAATTGAAAACTTTTTATGGTATACTAAGAGCTCTAGTTCTTCTTCCACGATGATAATAGTATATGTTCATTAACGTAGATAGGAGTAAAAAAAGTGATCACTTTACAAACTTCTCGACAAGCTTCTTAAAATTTTTCCAAAAACTATAAACTAAGATCTTATGAATTAGTCCTCAAAAACCACCTTATAGATTAAATAAGATAGTTCCAGTAATTTCTACTCAAATGCTAGTGGATGCTTTCTAAATGTAAATGAATTTTCAAATGCCTACTTTAACATATTTTTCAGTTCTTCTATTCATCAAATATCATTTCAATAGATAATAATGTCCACAATTTCTTCATTTCCCAAAGAAAAATTAAATTCTTGTATATTTTTCAAATTCTAACACACTTTGATAAAACCATTCATGTTTAGACTCTGATAGTTTCCCTCCTCTACAGATGCTACCATACATTCAAGACTACATCAAAAGCTCTGTTGACAAAGCTCAAAGTTCTACAATCAATATCATAATCATGTTCTCATATTATTCTCACATGATACTATTCCACAGGTCACATGGTGACATATGAAGACCTCAAATCTCTCATCTTTGTCTCTCTCATGTGCCTTGATATGTTCCCTTAGTTTCCATACTTCCACTTCCATAAGCTTAACCATATAGAAAAAAGTTTACTTTACATGCCCACCAAATATAAAAATATGTTGGGAGACAACTTTTCAAACCTAGGCCAAACTTCTCAAGCTTTGATTATGGTTGACACATATAGGCCACATCATGAATCACAAATAATGTCAATTGATGAGGCTCTCAACAAAGTCTGTTGTTTTTTAATTGACTCATTCAATTTCAAAGTAGGTGATTGCTTATTTGACATAATCCATGTTCTCCTTCATGGTCAATACACACCTAATGAACTATGTAATGGACTTGTCAATCATTTCTTGCATAGTCTTCACAATGGTTGTGTTGAAGCTATCCATTGTTTTCAACATGAGCTACACCTATCAGTACTAAACAATTTTCATAGGGTACATGAGAAAACCACATATTTGTGTAAAATAAAAATTTCAGCAACTGAATTAAACAAACATTGTGAGGTTGGACTTTGGGGTGACATCTTTTGTATATGGTGGCTACCACATTGGTTAAATATCTCAATATGTGTTTGGTCTTCAACAAAAAAGATACCATACTTACATTGTAACAAAGATCCATTGCATCCTATGATATCTATCCTCTTCCATGATAGTAATCCAACATCTGGCCATTATGAGCCTATTTTCTCAAGGATAGGTAGAGAAACTACACTTCAAGAAATGCAACTAGAATTACTAAACATCAATTGTAATGCATTGGACAGTTGGCATAACATTACCCATTCATTTAGTGAGATTGGCTTTAGTCGAGTTCCTTCATTTTCTAGTCCATGTGGTAAAAGCATATTTTTTGCCATAGCTTTCTTGCTCGATAGAAGATTTGATGTGATTTCTTTATGCTTATTTATAGCCTAGACATTGATAAACACACTTGAAGTGAACAGATTTTTTCCCCTGGCATGCTTTCCAACATTCAAAAAAGCTACTATACTAGATAAAAATACTCTCTCATTAATATAATTTCTAGCTTCCACAGTCGTAGTACCCCATGCTGAAAGTGGTCTAGAGGGCTCCAAACTTTGCCTTCTATCGCTTTCACACATATTTCATGCTACTATACATGTATGGAACGTAGATACATCACATAATGTATAGGAATTTTTCAATTGTAAAGAACCATTGAAAATCATTGACTTACTATGCTTCACATCAAATAGAGGGCACTATCATTATGAACCACTCCAACAAAATCCACATATAGTAGATGAAACACATAGGAAGCCATCCTTCATACTGCAACTAATGTAAAAGACATGTGCATTGAAGAACCTACACAATTTAACCTCATCTAGTTCATGTACTTGAAATTCTTTGGACATGTCCTGTGTAAATATGAATACAAGTCAATCATTGTGTAGCTTGAAAGAAGCAATATGTAATGGGAAAACTCACCAGAAGGCCATGGGGAATGGTCATACTACTACAACCAACAACACAAGTACAAAAACAAGTTCACACCCACTAAGGAAGAGGAAACATGTGTCACAACTTGGTAAAAAAAGTCATGGTTTGAACAACCAAATGCTTGAAAATAAAATATAAACCAAGGCAATCACAAAATTCACTTACCAATACTTGTGAAGCATCAAGGACACACCAACATAAGTGTGTGCTCTTTGTGACATGTTTCACTTCCACAAAGGTACCTACATAGTTGATGAAGCATTTTCCCACTCCTTTTCTTTGCTTCCCCTTGACAAGAATCGTAAAAAAAAATCAATAGGCCAACCCATTTGCAAGAAGTGTGCCAAAGATAGTACAACTGGTGACATCCTCTCTTTGGCAATACCATGGAATATTAGGCATAATAACCATATTGATGTAGTATATTCCTTAACTAATTTAGAAGAAACAATTGTCTCTCTTTGTATTGATTTTGCACAGAACAGACAATTAGGATATGAAAGAGCACAATATGGCTTGAATGGAACAATAATTAATGTGCCTATGGATTTTGAGAAAGTACAAGCAACTCTTCCCAGACAACTTGATGAAATAAGAACAGTAGTTGTTAGATTAAAGAAAAAGTTACAATATGAAAATGCATATGTACAAGGGGATGTTAGACCTACTTGTGTAATGAATGCTTTAATTATTCTATACAAAACACCCCTCTATAGAAAAAGAAAATATTTCAATTAACAAAGATTGGGAGACTTGGTTCATTGGCTAAATGGAACATAACCAGATGGAAACTAACTCAGAAACAAGAGTAGATGACAACTCAAATGAACTTAATAAAGAATCCATTATTGAATCACTTATACACTGGTATAATTACCCTCATTCAATTAAGGACCTAGATATGACCATTATTGATATTGCACCATCTAAAGGGTTTAAGCCTTTTGGGATATTCGAAGATGTATACTCAAAAGAAATAAATTTTCCAACTCATTTTTATGGCTTCCCACGCCTAGATGACATAATTAGAAAATTTACCTTTCAAAAAATAGAAAAGTGGGAACTCACACACAATCACCAGGACTTCGCAACACATATCTCCGATATTTTCTTTAAGGCCATTAAAATCATTATTCAACAAATATCTTCTCTCACATGGGCTCACATATGAAAAGATAAGTTAAAAGGTAGAAAGCTATTTGCAAGAGATGTTTGTGGCTCTACTAATCTACAAAGAATATTACAATCACCATTAGGTTTTAGATCTCTAAAGAATATACATACATCTCGTAACTATCTGGAAAATGCTCAAAAAATTATATTTGCCATGACAAGACAACTAGGTCCTCCAACTTTCTTTGTCACACTAACTACTGCTAAACACTTTTAGGAGCCATTATGTAAAGCATTTCAATGTAAATCAACATTACAATAGACTAAAAAAAATGAAACAATAGAAGCTAAAGACCTAGATTCTAAAATTAGGATAAATCCAATGCTATGCAATCAGTATTTCAACCATAGGGCAAATGCATTCCGAAAGATGATGCCTCAAAATCCTACATTGTTTGGTAAAGTACGTGACTATTTCTTTGTCATAGAGTTCAAAAACCAAGGTAATGAACATTTTCATTTCATTCTTTTGATGGAAGATGCACCTATATATGTACAATGTAACAATTATGAAATAGAGCATTTCATAGATACTTACGTCTCCCACAATTCCATATTGCTTGATGAATATCTAAAAAAAATGCAAACACATCATCATGCGAGGACATGCAAAAAATACAAAACCTCTAGCTATCAATTTAGTTTCCCCTTGCCTCCCATGAGGAGAACAACCATATTAGAGCCTATGCCAGCTACGAACTCTCAACTTAAAGATTAGGCAAGAAAATTAATCAATGAACTAGCAAGTAAACATTACACATATGAATCAAATTTTGATAACTTCCTCAATGACTTCAGCATAAAAAAGAAGCAGACCATATCATACTACTACATTCAACATTGTCCCAAAAAATTGTCCTCCTCAAATGAGACCCTCCTAATATTTGGATCAATACATTTGCTAAAGAAGTCCCCTCCCTATGGTATGCAAACACAGACATGCAGTTTATATTAGATGCATATGTTGTTGCATATTATTGCAGCTCATACATGACTAAGCAAGATAGGACCTTGTCTCATGCATTTTGCCAAATACGGGAACAATGTACTAATGCATACAATGATAAAGTTTACTACATACAAAAACTAGGCAACGCATTGCTGAACTACCAACAAATGTCTAGTTGCCAGGCTATCCACATTGTTCTCTCATTATTAGAAGTTCAAGAAAGACCCTTTTCATGAATACTTCTCCACCTAAGAATAGAATTTCTATGCTGAAAAGACCTAAACTACTGGCAAAAGAACAAGAAAACTCAGAAAACATAATGTATGCATCTATAATAGATAAATACATAGAACAATCAAAACATTTCCATTGCCTACCATTGGCTAACTATACATCATTTTACTCCACCAAGTCCACAAACATACGTAAAAGAAAAAAGCCACTTATTATATGCTTTGTCAGATAAAATCCACATATTGATTGTGAAAACTACTATAGAGAGAAACTACTACTATACATACCATTCCATAGTAGTGAAGATACACTTCTACTTAGGCATGAAATATAAGAGTGCAACATTTGATGCACACAAAGTACAAATTTCTAAAATTGAGAAGTTGTTCACCCTGCATGTTGACAAAAAATGGGGAAATATCGATGATGCCACAATAGAACTTTGCAACAACTACGCAACAATAAACTTTGAAGATATAAAAATAGTAAGTGAGCAAGAAACACATGACATCATGGTCGATCTTAAACATGTTAAATTTACTAAACCTATGTACAACACTTGCAACTCTGCATTCTTAGGAGTTGCTCACCCATTCTTACAAAGTAATGATGAGTACTTCAACATGGGATAGAAGTTGAATAAAGAACAACATTCCATACTAAAAGATCTGCTAATGAAAAAGTGACTACATCCTGAGAAACCAATTCACTTGTTCCTTACCAATGAAGTAGGTACAAGAAAAACCTTCATAGCTAAAGTCATATTTGAAGCAATGGTTCAGATCTATGATAAATAATTAGATAGTGACCCTTTCAAATTGAAAGGACTTATTGTGGCCACCACAGAAAAAGCATCCTTCAATACAAGTGACATAACTGCTCATTCCATCTTCCACCTGCCATGCAATTCCTCTAGGATGCTACCCCTAGATTTGAATATCTTCAATAACCTCAGTAAGAAACTTGAACAATTAGAGATCTTTCTTATTAATGAAGCATCATTGATTGGCTCTAAAATGTTGTTCAAAATAGATAGAAGACTGCGCCAAATCAAACATGTGCCAACAAAACCCTTTGGCAATATTGATATCATCTTTTGTGGGGACTTATACTGTGCTCAACTTGTATGTGATCCTTGGATTTTTCAACGGCCAATAATTAATGTTGAAAATTTTCATATACATTCTTGAATGATCATGTGTTGTGCTTTGAACTACTAACTATAATAAGACAATTAAATCCATATTTGATCTCTGTTCTAAACCGTGTTAGAACTTCCCATCAAACTGATAATGATATTTTGTACCTCAATAGAACATGCCTAAGGATTGCCCTAATTAATCCAAAATTCCCATACTTATTTCATAGAAATATAGCCATTGAAGAACACAATAAGAGAATGTTTGACTACTTACCTACTAAGCTCTATGTCTTTGAAGCCATTGATAAGAAAAATACTATAATTTATGGCATTGATCTCCAAGATGAAAGGTCTTCCCTCCCCAGCATCATCTACATAAAAGAAGGATCTTTGGTAGAGCTAATTGCTAGAAACTTGGACACACAAGATGAGCTCATCAATGATGCTGATGGTATTTTCCAAATGCAAACATTGAATCAAGAAGACATTCTCTGGATTCATTTTAATGATCCTAACATTGGAAGATCTCACCACCTCAAACTGGAAAAGTTGTACACAACACATATTTCACCTTCTTGGACACCTATCATGAGAATAGCTAAAAGACTGAGAACAAGTACTAAAATAGTCACACAAACACAATTCCCTCTTCAACTAGCATGGGCACAAACTATCCATAGAGCAGAAGGGTTGAAAATGGATGTAATCACTTTTGACCCATACGAAGTCTATCTTCATGGCCTATCTTATACTTCTTTGTCCCCTGTACACAACATTGACTTATTGTATCTAATACACAAGCTAGAACACAAGAACTTTAACATTTGCAAGAATGTCGATGAAGAAATGCAACGTGGCATAGTGAGAAACTAAATGCACTCTTTCCTTAATAGCTCCAAACCAATTCATTATATGCTCCTTAAATACTCGAAGCTTCCCACTGCACTCCCTTGACATAGCCCATTATCATGATTTGTTCCGAGAAACTATCCTCTATTTGCAAGAAACAAAGCACAAAGTTCATGACCAACTTGATTGTCTAAAAGCCAATTTCAACTATTACTCTTCATTATTTATTCATGGTTTTCTAACATGCTTAGCAAAGACAACTACTGTGATTGACAGTAAGACCTTCGCAAAAAAACATCTTGAATCTATCACCATAGATATTCTATGCTTGGGTCATACTATACGCATCACAAAATTGTACTTAAAACCTAATGCACCTATTAATTGTAGAAGTTGTAAAAGCCAACTTCACAATTCACCAAGATCACCTGAATGCAAATAACCTACTAAGGAGAAATAGAAGAAGGAAAGGTAGGGCTTGGAGAATCTCAACGGAATGAAAGAAAATATATTCCAACAATGAAAAATGAAATTGTTGCATAATATGATATGCAAATACACTAGAAGAGCCTATTTATAAAGGCCTCTAGGAAGCTTCTAGTACAAGCTAGAAAGTGCTAGGAGATAAGTATGACAACTAAGCATACGTCCACATAAAGTAGATTATCCTCCAACTAGCTGAGAGGATAAGTATGACAAGGTGTTGACAGCATGTACATAAATAAGATACAAATTTTTGTGTTGTCAACAAGTCAACACATAAAAGGTATGCTTACTCCTAGGTGACAACTAATAATGCATTTAACCTAAGTAAACTTAAATAAAGAGTAAATAATAATTATTTATTCTAACACCCTGAACTAAGTGCAACTTAGGGGAATGCACTTAAGCTCACAAAAGCTATGATGAAATGCATAGTGGGTCCTGATAATAAGGCCATGTTAGGTACCCATGTACAAATGCAAAGAAATGCAATGAAATCTTTGTAAATTGGAGACAAAGGAAAAAAACCAGTGGGAAAAGCCCCTCTCCAAAAAGAGATAGCAAAAAACCTAGTGAGGGACTGAAGAAGCCTCCAACTAGAGGAATGTCCCAGAAAATAGTAATAGAAGAGAAGATCATGAAGAACATCACTGAAGCATGAAGAAGCTACAAACTCTATCAAAAAGAAACTCCTCTAAAATAGAAGGCCACAATCAAAGTAGGAATGATCAAGAAGAGTGTCTATATGGTAGATCATCCATCTCACTGAAATGCATAGGTAGCCAGCCACTGCAATCGCCTAGTATATAGGATCAAATACTAAATATATAGCTTACTCCAATGAACCATCAAACCAAGGAAGCATTAGAAACAATAGAAGAACCCCCCTTAATGCAGATAGGGTGAGGTGATAGGGAACTAAGAAAGTGGGCCAAAAGTCTTTTGTAGAAAGAACCAAGAATAGCGAGAGTGAGGAAGAGGTAAAAAAACCTATAAAGGCACGTGTCACCGAAACATCATGGGGCTAATATCCTTGAAGAGACTCTCACTTGACAAAGGAAAAGAGCACAAAATGGCATACAACTATCCCCCCCATGCCACTTTATAATATAGTGTGAGTACAACTATCTCGAAACAACGTTCAGGATCCTAAAATGCAAGATTGACACTTTATCTTAGTGCATTTGCATAAAGATGCTTACAAATGATATAAAAAATGATCATAAAGGACAAAGAGATGATACAATAGACAGTATAGCCCAAAAGAAAAGATCCCATGACATGAAAATGACCCTAGAACCTAGAACACCCAAGATATCCACCATAGTAAAAAAACAAAAAAGCATGATAGAAAGAGCATGGGGCAAAATTTGAAGGAAATTACAACATTTCTAAAAAGATGATAGAACCAACATTCCAAAAATATAATGTTTTCAAAAAATAGAGATGGGATGCTTAAGATATCCTTGCTAGAGTGAAAAATAGAAACTAAACATCAAATAGGAAACTAAACATCAAAACCAAAAAATGCCTGCACTAATGTCTCCATCTCAAAACTTACTTTTTGGTGCTTCTTTCATATCCAAAAAAGACCTCTGTATGCTCAAGTTGCAGCCAAAAAACCAATAGTAGGTCAAAAGGAGAGCTAAAGGGCTTGCAAGAGGGCTGATGTAGTGCTGACATCAAGCTAACGTTCCCATTTCAATGGCCTAAATTTGACGGCCAGGGGGCTCTCACAACAAATAGGACTACCACATGACACTATGGCAATGACATGGTATGACCATGTGGTAGGTGTCAACATGGCACCTATGCCATGTGGCACATGAAAAAGTGCCAAGCAAGTAAACTATAGTGGTGGGCACAAGGGTGGTTGGATAGTGGTGTCACTAGCGGACTAGTGGTAACATAGTGGCAGTCAGTGGCAGTGCTGTCAGTGGAGGTGGTCAACTAGTGGCCCGTAGGTAGTGGCTAGGGTCTGGCAGCTATGCAGCCCACTGAGGAAAAGCTCGGGCAAACCATAGGAGGCATTGCGGTGGCATTGTGGTTGCAGAGTGGTGGCCATTGGGTGAAGCGGCCACTACGACTCCTTTGTAATTTTTTTATTTTTTTACAAAAAATTGTCTGTACGACCCTCTAAGAGGCCAAATTTTTTTCCCTGACACTACAATAACCAAAATTCAAAAATTTTATATGAATTTTAACTGTAATGGGCCTTCTGAGCACATTGACATCATCTGTTTTAGCCCAAAGTACCCCCAAAAAATGCACTTTGTCCTAATTAATGAAAAAATCACAAATAAACTAGGGTTTGTGTCTCCGAATCATAGCTTCAAAAATTCTTCAAACTAGGAAGTGGCAGGGAGGCTTTGATACCATGTAGAAGTTGTAAAAGCTAACTTCATAGTTCACCAAGATCACCCACATGCAAATAACCTACTGAAGAGAAACTAAAGAAGGAAAGGTAGGGCTTGGAGAATCTCAATAGTATGAGAGAAAATATATTCCAAAAATGAAAATGAGATTGTTGTACAATATGATATGAAAATACACTAGGAGAGCTTGTTTATAAAGGCCTCTAGGAAGCTTCTAGAACAAGCTAGAAAGCACTAGGAGATAAGTATGACAACTTAGCATACGTCGATGAAAAGTGGATTACCCTCCAAGTAGGTGAGAGGATAAGTATGACAAGGTATTGAAAACACGTACATAAATAAGGTGAAAACTTCCATGTTGTCAATAAGTCAACACATAAAAGGTATATTTAATCCTAAGTGACAACTAATAATGCATTTAACCTCAGTAAACTTAAGTAAAGTGTAAATAATGATTATTTACTCTAACATTAAAGACCTATTAAATAATATCAGAATGCTCATGACCACACTACTACCCAATTCCAAACACTTCACTATTGGAGACTTCAATATCAACATGCTACTACAAACCAAGGTACAATTAACACTTGCTAAGTTGATGCAACAACATAACCTAACCTTAATCATCAACAAAACAACCACACAAGTTGGCACTTTAGTGGATCATACATGGGTGCACAATATTGATATTAACCTTGCCAAATTCACTATACTAGAGACATACAAGTCAGATCATCTTAAAGTCTCCCTCCAACTTCCACTCTAGTACATACAACATTGATCATTCTACAACACAGAAGATTCTTTCTATGCTAGAGTCATATTTCATAAGGTAATTATTTCCCCTCCTATCTTTGAAATACCTTGCTAATCTATCCTTGAAAGTGCATGATTTGACACCATACGTGAACTGTCACAACATGTGCATTTATTATTTCTCTTGTTAAATAGTTCTAATACAAATTCTATATTAGTGTACAAAACACATCCTACAAGATACATTTCAAGCTTGATAGTTGGTTGAGATTGCATACAAGACATCTCATCCCCTACACAATACATATGCTCCAAATCCACAACTTGAGAACATTGGCACAAATCTAATCTATGTATCTTTAATAGTCCTCTTGGGTTTGCATCTTGGCAGAAACAAAATAGAGACCAACATATAACCACGAGTCAATACTCTTAATAGTAAGCCAATTAATTTTTTTAATGAAATGTAACTTTAACTACTTTCTTCATTTCTTGTTCCTCACTATTGGCTTAATGAATTCAACACTATACAAATGCCTAGCTCAGAATTTCAAATTCATAGTTATGTTATGTGCTAGGAATTGCACATAGATTTTTCACTTTGTATTCTCTTTTTTTGTTTCCTTTGCATGATTCAACAAAAGAAGCATGAATATTAAAGGTCATTTCACTTTAGTATAATAATCTTGTACATTAAAAGCATATCATAATGATAATGCTAAATGCATTATAATCGCAATTAGTTTGTTTTTGTTCCATCATGTTATCCTATTGCAAAGCAGTACTATTGTGACAAAAACAATGGATTCATAAAAAAACACCATCCCAACAACATAAAGGTACTAGCATTAGATTCCTACACTTGTACCATATCAATTCCCTCTCTTTTTTACAAATTTAATTTTATACTTCCCTCCATAATATTGACTAAATACTTAACTATAAACTATATTTTATTAGCAATTTGCACATGGCTTCTGAGGGAGACAAATGCACAGAGGTTGGCAAGGAAATCGACACAATAGAGACACAAGATTCAAAGAGGTATAAAGTACATATAAATTCTAAATTCTCCTACAAGATTTATCCTTATGACTTATCTAGAATGCTTTGTCCTTACCAACTCTAGGAAAAAAACTCAGCAACATTCCCCATCTAGCATTTTCCAGATTTACATATCTCAGTCTACTCTTTCTTTTGAAGATGACATACTCATCACCTATGACCTTGCTCTTGCCAAAAAATAATGAAAATGCAAGTAGAACAAAAATATTCCATGTTGACCTTGTCTACAGCCTTGGGTAAATGACAATCACAAAATATTTTACAAACAAGCTGATTGAAAAACATCTCTCCAAGCTCTCACCTGGTTCAAGCATCTAGGTTACATATTTATTTATCAAGAAGAAAAGCTAATTTGAAAGAGGGGATTCTAACTACTATATCCTCATAACTTGGGCAACGCCCATTCAACTCATTGGAAGAGTTTGCAAAGAGATTAAGCTCATCCCTAATGTAAAGATTTCTAAGCTGATTCAATCTACAAATGCCTATCTGTTTGGTACAATAGCTATCCTAGTTGCATCCCACCGCCAAAAAACTTGTGAAATTGAGTTGCATCTAAAGGATGGAGCAAGAATTTACAAAAAACCTAAGGCAAGCTATTTCCACTGCAAACTAAATCATCTATGATTTTCCTGACTTATTATAGGTAACTATTTTAGAAAACCACTCATAGCCATTTCAAACCTTGAAATGAATACTCTCCTCAAGAAGAACACCCCTCTTGCTGCTCAAAAGTGTTATTAAAACTGGGTAAGTGGGTACAAATATCATCAAGTCAACACCTCCTACATTTATCTATTTTCTCAATGATAAGCACTCAAAAGACACTTTGGAAACATTACGCTCTACTTGTACACAAGCTAGTATCACAATCACATATTATCTGAATAGAAATTACTTCTTTGTTTTCAACAAACATAGCTTACAATAGGACTTACTAAAATTTTGACCAATAAATATAGGTTTCAAGAAGGTTGAGGCCAAAAAATGCACATCTTCCACCATATCAATTACTATGCAACACTTGCCATGAACCACCTCCTTCACTAGTTTTGTCAGCAAAAAATATGGAAAAATGCCTTTCATGTGAAAAAGACACAATATTTACATATCAACCTTCTCTACAATATATAATGGATTATGAGGATGATGTTGTTGAATGTACCATGAATGGGAAACTACTTGAACACTGATTCCTTGAGCTTATCCAAGTGTATTTTGACAATTATGAAAATGACATGTCTATGGTTGTTAATTTGTTGCATCAATTTAAAATTCATGGCACTTTCACTATTGCAATGAATGATGTCTAAAAATATGATGTTTGAGGAAACTCAAATACAAGTTCCATCGACTAATATGTCTCCTCATAAGTGAATGAGTCCTCCTCTAATTTCTATAACAAAGCCACAATGATGTCAAAATGATCAAGTGGTTGAGGGTCAGAGTGTGCCCTCACAACAAGTGAAGAGGTCTCCTCAACAAAGAGAGAATTGATGTCATCGATGATGTCTCCCACATCTTCAATGTGAGACTCCACAAATAGCTCTACAATGTCTAGAAGGAAGTCATCCCATGAAGCTAAAGTAGGAAGACATGGTAATACCTATTACACTAAATTAGGAGCATCTGAGGCTGGAACTAAATCAGTAGAATCAACAGGAGTATCATAATGTATGATCTCATTTGGAGTTTGAGGAATGATAACTGGAGTGACTGGAGGTAGAATGTCCTCTAGAAATGGAGGAACTATTGGATCTCCATATTCATTCCAAAGACACATCCAAATGTCATAAGGATACCAGAATTTGTCAATGAATTTATAGAAATCAAGAGAGATGCTGAAATAAATGATGTCCAAAAGTCTTTTAACAGGTGGAAAATCAATCATCCAATCAATGAAAAAGATCAGTTCATTGGAACATAAATAAGGAAATACTTTTAGATGTTCTCTGCTTAGATGATCAATGATTTAGGCACTCCATTTCTTATAGTTCCTCTTTGTCAACCTAGGTCTAAGACCACCCTGACATGGAGAATAAAGCTCCATGAGATCAATGTATGTATGCACCCCCCAAAATGCAAAAATAATAAATCAACCCACCCTAATGCATGATTTGGCACTTTATAGGTAATGTGATTACAATGTACCACTTTTTCAATTTTGACCTTAGTGGACTTTTGATTTTCAATTTACAACCTCCTTTTATAGTTCAAATTTGGAACTTTACAATGTAGCTCAGAAACACAATAATTTTAAAGTAATATAATGCAAAGAAAGGATCTATTACAAAAAGTGATATTTCTATCCACACAAGCCCATAATCTGATTCCAAATCTGGAAAGTATACAAAAAATTATGCACTTTCAAATAAAACAAAACCTGATTTGGTGTCCAGATGAGCCTATACGAAGCATTTGAAGTTGCAAAATGTAGCATTGGATAGATATAGTCACCAAAAATTGCAATTTTTAACAAACGCATGCACCAAAACTAGAAAAGAATAGCACTACTGAAAAGTTTAGGAAATTCTAGCCAAAAAATAAAAAATTTGCACCCTATTTGGAGCCTGGATGACTGAGATATGGCCTCCCAAAGTCAGACTGTCGAATAAAAAATGAATTTAGAGAGGGATCTAATCAGAAAAACATGAGGTTAAATTTGAGGATCAAACGATTATCACAATAGTTGAATTTTTCCTTTAGATGACAATCAAACAATCATCAAATTTAATGATAGGTCTGCTAATGTTGAAAGAAATTGGCCTCCCTGGGTGATGTCACTACTGACATCAATAGTGTATAGACTATATGAACAATGATGATGTGTTAGGCTAACTAGGCATATAGATCTAATAATAGGAATCTCGTGGTAGTTGTACGATGTCTGACATATTTTCTATGTTTACACCTACATGGTGAGCTGATGTGTCCCTCGGTTGAGCTGGCGGGTGTGCAGAATGTGGTCCACTCTGCAAGTGCTATGTGGCACAGGGTGGTATTGTGTTGCTGCACTGTGGAGGATGATGCTAGAATGACTTGGGGGGCTTGGGTTGTGACACGTGGCAGATATGGCCTCATTGAAGCTACTTAAATAGCGGTGGCTAGGAAATAGGATTGGTGAGAGTGGTTGTAAACACTAGTGCCAGGGGTTGGAGTTAATAGTCCCACATGCACTATGGGGACAACCCTCTAGTTGTTTAAATGACTTCAGCTGTGGATGGAAAGAAACAAAGCTATAGGTAATTGTTTAATCAGCTGCCAGGATTGATTATTGCGTGCTAGAAAATTGTGTGTTGTCCACCATTAAGGTTAGATTTGGGTTTGCTAGTTTAAATGTGATTTGTTAGAAATAGTTAATGCTAGCTACTAGATAGTGTGGTCGGTTGGAAAAAGTTATGCACACTGAATGATAAATGGAATATTCATTGGATCAAAATGGAATATTTTGTGTAGGGTCAAGATTTGACCACCTGATGTCTACAAAATAATTTCTTTGTAGGCCTAGTAGGCCTAAATTCTTTTTGAAAAATTGCTCCAAAAATTGCAGAGAAATATAAATTAATAGATTTGAAAATTAATTTAAGTAGATCTAAACATGATCATATCAGATTTACAAATTGGGCCTTTGGGTGCCGGTTTGCAAAAAAAATTTGCCTCAAATTTGACTATAGCCCAGCATAGGCAAATTTATAGTCAATTTTCACCAAATCGATGCTTCAGACACAATGGTGAGGTTCACTTTGACTCTAGACGCTCCTAATATTTGTATATACTTAGGATCTGAGTCAAGGTTTTGTCAAAGAGGTTAAGCAATAACAGTGTCCAGTGGCTATGAAATGATGCCTCTATGGCTCTGATACCATGTAAGAATTTTCCTTAAGGAAACATCAAGCCAAGATCAAGAAGCACAAGACTAGCACAATATGGACCAAATAGTTTATGATTAGAATAATATGAGAATGAATAATGTTCTCAGATATTGGACTTGGATATTGGATAAAAGTACACTAGGAGTACCTATTTATAAAGGCCTCTAAATTGACTAGGAGTTAGCACATGTCCACTAGAAGTGGATTATCCTCCATTAAGCATAGGAGTTAGTGTGATGATGAGAGGATAAGCCTACACAATTGTAGCATGTAAAATTATGTTGCAGACACCATGTACTAAAATAAAAGTGCAAATAACTGTGTTTTCAACATGACAACTCATATGAGTATGAAAACTCCTAAGTGTCCAACCTAATAAATAATAAAATAATACATTTATCCTCAGTAAACTTAAGCAAAGTGTAAATAATAATAATTTACACTCACACCCTCCTTAAGTTTACTTAGGATAAATGCATTATTTTATTATTTATTAAGTTAGACACTTAGGAGTTTGCATACTCATATGAGTTTTGATGTTGACAACATTCGAGTAAGAAACTCTAATTAAGCACATGGTGTCTACAACACTAGAGTTTGCATAATTAACTGAGTTGTCATGTTGACAACATAGTTATTCACACTCTTATTTTAGCACATGGTGTCTACAACATAATTTTACATGCTACACCTTTGTAGGCTTATCCTCTCATCATCGCACTAAATCCTATGCTTAATGCAAGATAATCCACTCCTGGTGGACATGTGCCCAATTGTAAAAATTACCAGTGTGCTGAGTCCTAGTTAGTTTAGATGCCTTTATAAATAGGTACTCCTAGTGTACCTTTATCCAATATCCAAATCCAATATCTAAGAACATTATTTATTATCATATCATTATTTTGATCATACATTATTTTGTCCATATTGTGCTAGTCTTGTACTTCTTAATCTTGGCTTGATTTATGCCTAAGGAAAATTCTTGCAAGATCAAGTTAGAGTTCAGAAGATAGAAGGGTGCACATATTGGATCTTTTGTCATTTTGTAAGTTTGTATTGATTCGACCTGTGAAGCAGTGAAATGCTCTAGGCATTGTTGTATACAACCATTAGAGCTGTAAATTTAAAGTTTAAAGTTTTATCAGTTTCAAGATTTTAGGGTTTTTTGGTTGAAGCTGAATGCTCCCATATTTTGTAATAGTTTTTATCTTATTTGAATAGAAATCAAGCAAGCAAGTAAGCATACTAAAATGTG
Organism: Cupressus sempervirens; assembly: GCA_028749045.1. Classification (NCBI taxonomy): domain Eukaryota; kingdom Viridiplantae; phylum Streptophyta; class Pinopsida; order Cupressales; family Cupressaceae; genus Cupressus; species Cupressus sempervirens. The sequence goes on from CM053785.1 coordinate 200,984,232, forward strand.
TTGCTCCCTACTTCTATTCCTCATTGCATAGTATTTTGCATTTGAGAAGTTCATAGTTGAAAGCTTCATCCTTCAGTTCTCTGCATTTTAATGGTAGAGATATTCAAGTTATAAGTTTGGTCTATAGCTCACTTGGTTTAATCTTTGACCAAGCTCTCTCTTTGCTATTATTACTGAGCTCACTTAGCATCCTCTTTTATTGAGCATCACCTTCCAATAGTGATCGAGCTCACTCAACATACACTATTGCCGAGTTGCCCTTGTGTGTCGAGTTCACTCAGATTCTTCTTCTACCAAGTTCACTCAACACCCACTACCTATAACTCGACATCCATTAGTGCTAAGAAAAACTGTCACTTAGCACCTTCCTGTGCCGAGAAATTTTTTTAGGGTTGTGATTTATTTTTAACATGGTATCAGAGCTTTGATGCCCCACATCCACATTGATTTAGGGCATTTTTTATATGGGATATTTGACATAGCAAAAGATGCAGGAAAGATATGGTAGTAGCCACCATCCTTTAATGGACAAAATTATGATCATGGGTAAAGAAGATGAAAACCATAATGGTTGCAAATGATTTGTGGGAGTTTGTGGTCAATGGTTTCAATGATGTGATAGACCCAGCTCAGTATCACTAGTACATTTGACCCCTTTTTTGACCAATATTGGTTGAAATTTTGACCTAGGTTGGTTGAAATTTGGACCATCCAATTTTTCAATTTTTTTCTCGTTGAAATTTCAACCATCTTATTGGTTGGTTGAAATTTTGACCAATACATTGGTCGCAAATATCCCAGAGTCCTAGTACAAACTATATCAGGAGTTGGTCAAAATTTTGACCAATACGTGGTCAAAAACTACTAGATAGTGGTCAAAATTTTTGACTGATGGTTGGTGTGAAAATTTTAGGTGATATTTAAAATTTTGACCAATTCCTAGTTGAAAACTAGCAGGTATTGGTCAAAATGTTGACCAATGTTTGGTGGAAAACTTTCAGGTATTGGTCAAAATTTTGACCAATGCCTGTTAGAAAACTTTTAGGTATTGGTTGAAATTTTGACCAATACCTATAAGTTTTCCACTAGGAATTGGTTGAAACCTCAACCAATGGTTGGTCAATATTTTTTTGAGGCATTCTATATAACAATTCACATACCTTGTCTATGATTTGACATTTTGCATGCATCCTGCACTCTCTCATCCTGATGATGGATTATAGAGAGTGATCTGAAATGATGATGCTAAAAACACACACAATCAAATCCAAAATGAACTTGCATTACAAATGGATTGTGGAAATCAGATATTTTTAATTTTCCATTCATGTCTACTAGGAAAATCACAATTATATATGTTTAAGTTATGATTGTCCTGGTAGACATGCATGCAAAATTAACAATATCAGATTCCCACAATCCATTTGTAATGCAAGTTCATTTTGGATTTGATTGTGCATGTTTTCTAGCATCATCATTTTAGATCACTCTCTGTAATCCATCATCAGGATGAGAGAGTGCAGGATGCATGCAAAATGTCAAATCAGAGGCAAGGCATGTGAACTATTTTATAGAATACCTCAAAGAAGCTAAGAATATTGAAATACTTACAAGGAACTATTCTATTTCTCTAAATATTATAGGCTTTTTTGTCTTCCAATCATAAGGATATTTATGTTTGTATGCTTCTTTCATGATAAGACATGAGTGTTCATCTAAGCTCTTGACAATTGTCACATTTAAGTCATGGGCCCCTCGTCATCTTTCATGCTTTTCGATAGGTACAAGTACCTTCCTAAGTATCAAGGCATGTTGGACATTATTGGTTATATTTTTTTTCATTAACAATATAATGTTATCACTCTTAGCAATATTCAAGATACTCAGGTACTGCTGGGAACATCCTTTATAACCCAAACTACCTAAATACCTTATATGCATAGGATCAAGGTTCATGGATTCACACTCTACTAATGGCATGTAGTTCTAGTGTATTATGTCTAATGCAACTATATTGAGAATGCAAAACTTTAGATTCATACTACCTTTTCAAGAGCCATAACTAGTTCAGTGTCTACCTTCCTATTTGTTTGGTGCACAGTAAATTTGGGCAATAACTCCCTAAACCTTATTTAACAATTATAATTGGATTCCTTGTGTTTATGGCTATCATTTGAGGATGATCTTTGCTTTTTTTTCCTATGATTTATAATGAGTTTTCAATGTATTGACATAACTTTCTATCAGGAGTCCTCTGGAAGATGATAGTTATTTTTATAAGAATTGCAACAACATTATGTTTAACAAGTTTAATCAACAGAATTATATCACATGTTAACCAAAAATATCAATTACAAAAGAATAGTGGACATAAATAATCCCAATTTTTTTTAGGAATAAGTGAATGAATAAAAATAACATAGCTGGAAGAGAATCAAACATTGCTATACTTAGTACGAAGAATAGCAACGCCTAGAAATGGAAGATTACTATGCTTAGTGGGGAAAAAGTTATTATGAAAAGAAGAATAAGCTTTTAGTAAGGGAAAAAAACTATAACTCACATACCTATATTATACCATTCTTTGTTATATAAATAGGTCAATTGTTGTATTTGTATTTCACATAATTGAGTAACTCCCTAATCCCTCTTGGATAAAGATGCAGCCAATATGCTCCTCCTTGATAAATAATTCCAATTTGAATCAAATTATTATCTCAAAAATACTGAGTTACTACTTTTGTAACTTTAGGTTTTCCAAGCTTACCTGAGGTCGAATCAAAACGCCATCACATTCATCTATAGAAAAGGAGGAGAGTTGTAAATAAATAAATAATATCATCTAATATTTTATTGGAATCCACTTTACTCAACCCAATATCTAAACACTAGAAATAAGATTTTTTAAGTATTTAAAATTGGTTATTGATAATAAAAAATATACTTCACTCATAGACTAATGTGGCTTGGGCATCCTATGTAAAATTGTTGTTCAATGGGTTTTGAGTAGAGTTGTCATTGATGACATACATTCTAGTATAATAATTGATGCTCAATAAATCAAATGAGCCTTTCACTATCTTGGCATGCGCTTGGGTAAAATGGGGCAAATGAGCACCCAATATAGCTCTCATTTTTTCCGGATATTCACCTTTTGTTAGAGGATTCATATACTTGTGAAATCCATAACATTATAATTTAGTCTCTCAAATGTGAAAAAAGCCATAGTTGGAGAGTTGTTATGGATTATATATATATATATTCACAATATAATAGATAATTAGGAGATGCATTATCAATTGTTAAGTCTAAAGGGATTTTATAATGCATTGATGCATGGTTGGCAAATAGTATTGTAAGTTAAGTAGGTCTAGTTTTATAGGAAATGCACTTAATTTGGAGTATATTACTTATATTTGAATAGGAAGAGACCTAATGTTGCACTTGTATGAGCATTGTCACCTAGATACAATGAAATTTGAATGTTTTATCTCATTCATATAAAAGATAGATTAGATTGTGAGCTACTACTATTCATAAAATATTGAATTCTAATAATAGTACCAAGAAATTTTATAGTTAAGTAACTTAGTTTGGAGTACTAATATGATATGACTTTAAACTAAGACCCAATTGTAAATAAAACTAAAGATCACCTAAATATGATAGATACTATATCTTTTATTTCATTCATATTAAAAATAAAAATATATTCTTATGAACTACTTAATACTAATTAAACATTGAGTTTTACTAGTAATCAGAAATGTTATTGATAGATAAAGTAGTATGTTTATAGTTGTAAGGATGTGTACAAACCAATCAAAGAAAAAAGTAAGAGCCTGTCAACTGGATTTTCCATAAGCCAATGAATTGCTATGAGGTAAAAACTAGTGGGTTAAAAGTGTGACTCTAATCTTTCCCTTTTGCATTTTCTACAATAGTATAGATAACCCATTTTCAATATCTATGTGATGAATAAGATATTAATGAAACCCATTTAATGAAACAAAGGTGAAGTTTTGAGTAAAAACAATTATTGAAGAACTTGGTATACTTGATACTTGTCTCTGTATAGTTTAACAGTGGCAGTATGTGAAAGAATCAAATGGTGATTGACAATATATGTCTCAATAGTTGAGTTTCCAGCACTGTAGTTTCCAACTGACTTGGAGTTGCGGCTAGTCACAAGGCTTCCAAAGTTGTATCCATACACACTCACACTTATTAGGTCATTTATTGTTACCCAATCCTTCACTCAATTACCAAATGCTTTAAAGAACATGTCTACATACTTCAAAAAATCTTTTTTGTGCATACAAAGGAAAAAACATCAACATTGAACTCTCCAATATATTCATATAAATGATTAAAAGAAATTTTATTGAGATAGTATATTGACTCAATAGATTATAGTAGTTTATTTTTATTAAATAATGAACAATTGTATTAACTAAAGATAAATAACATAACAGATTGAACAAATTCAGAGAACACATAAAAAACACGTTCAATCATGATGTGTTGAATAAGATGACCTTAACATCCCATAGCAATTCACAAGATGAAATCACTAATATATGGAAACCAAATACAGAAAAAGTCTCAAAAGGTTCCAATGGAAATTTCAAGTTAGTTTGGAAGGCTTATTAAAACAAATTAAAAATTAAAATAGTACCTAGGGGATCCTCATATTGTGTTTGCTTGGGTTCCTTATTCTCTACAGTCGCAATACTACCATTCCCATCCACATGATGCTCTACTGAATTATATTGGTTTATATTTGCTATATTAACAGCTTCTTGATTTGAAGTTAGATCCTAATTTCCTGTGTATTTATTCATGTCATAATTCATGGATGCCTCCATACCTTCATACACTAATGATTGAGCAACTTGTTCCATAGGAGCATCCAACCTTGTTACAACTTTGTTTCCATCACAAAAAGTAGTAGTATCTTCCATTGCAAAGACAGGAGGTTGAGACCCTTGCTTTATCACAAAATCTTGATGGGTAATTCCTTCAATTCCACTAGATAAAGAAGACACTTCTCCATACTCAAAAGTAGTAGAGGGGTGCAAAGTTCCATCAGGAAAAACAACACCATCTACAACATACTCTATAATTGGAGATCGCTGAGGCAATGCACTCTCATGGTCTGGAACATATTTTTTTGCATCAGGCATATTACTAGTATTGTCCATTGAAGCATAGTCAATAATTGGATGAGAGTGCGAATCCTGATCTCCCATGATAAAAAAATTCTAGATAGGAATTATTCACTGCATGACATAAAAACAACATCACCTTGTAAACAATTCCAATACAAAGTCATTCAACCAAATATAATAATGAGACATTTAGTTAGGTAAATGCCTAGGATAAGTATTCCAGCATATCACATTAAGTAGCTAACTAGGGTATCCTTCCTCTCAATTGTTCATGAAAAGAAGTTGGTAATCAATTTAGTAATTAAAAACCAACCATTGTAATTGCTCACGTTTAAGCTAAAATAAAGATCAAATACATATTGAATAAACAAATGATATCTGTCCCATAATGTCAATAGCTATCAACAAAATGCAAAATACCATTGTTCCACAAAAAATCATGTTGTTACAAAAAAAAAAGACATGCCATTTGATCATTACTTGTAATGACAATCCATAGAATAACAATAATCATCCTAAGAATTATTGAATATTATATTAATTTGTTCAATACGTTATGTGTTCTCTAAATTATATTTACTAGAGTAGAGACAATATTCTATGACATACTAGGGAAAATGCGAGTCTAGGCAATTGAAAATCTATATGAATCAACTCGCAAAGACCAACCAAAACTTTCATGAACTCAAAGTGTAATTAAGTTACATAGACTCCTCCTTCTGCAAGTCCCTTAGTTGCTTGCCATTAAATATGTTGTTAAATTCTTTCGAGAAAAAAATACTTTTCTATTTTCTTCATTTTGTCTAATGTATAGTTCAGTAGGGTGTAAGATGCTACCCCAAACCACTAATAAATTTGTAACATTGAGCTTTTCAACTATTAAAGATATACCAATATTGAAGAACTTTGCAATTAGAACTCCTAGCTACATATATCCTTCATTCAAGCAACAAGAGGAAAGTATTTATTCAATTGAGAGCTCAAACTAGGTCCTAAAATCTTCCCACATTTTTCATAGATTGACCTTGAACAAACTACTATTCATTCCAATAAATTAAGCATTTAATGGTTGAAAATTTCATTCCAAAGATGAGTTTCTAAAGGAGACATTACTGAAGGATGAGTGTTAATATTTTGTGCCAAAATTTAGCTATTGCATTGTTTGAACTCAAATTAGGTATTTCATAACATTTGAACCTTTAGCTCAAGAAAATATTTTTTCACAAGATTGTATACACAGTAGTACCTCAACTTTCTATAAATCAAAGAAGATGGGTTTGATCATTCTTTTATTTTTTAAATCCCAACTAACTCACAAATCACCTAGGCTACCTGATAAGATTCATAACAACACTTTAATAAGGCTAGGTCAGTCACCACATGCATTCAATCGTTAATCTATAGCATCCACTCTGTGAATGCTGCAATAGAAAGTTTCTAGCACAAGGCAGTTAGTTGAACTTGAAAATAGTCCAAGCCTTCAATTGCTTAGGAATTAAACAAATAACTCTTATAGGGGAATTCCTATAGCTATAGTGTTAGCATCATACAAAGCAATAAATTTTCCAAGGAGAATGGTTATGTTGGGCCAATCAAGGACTTTTAAAATAGCATTCAGTGAGCTATAGAAAAGTGTAGAAAAATACAACTTAGTGTGTAGTTAAGATGATGGTAGTTTTTTTTATAAGAAATAGTAGTGGACTGCAATAGTTTGGAACTAGGTAGTGATCTGAGTATGGTGCTAGACCACTTGCAATGAAAAGGAGAACTTAACTTGGAGTCCCAAAGAGGAGCTTGGATAGTATGACAGACCAAAAGTGTGCATGTGCCAAACCTAGTAAGGGATCACTTAGGTTCCTATACAACAAAAATCATGTTTGGGAGGTATGGGAATTGGGCACAAGATCCAACTTCATTCAAGATAGTTAGTTGCCACATATGAGGTCTTTTTCCATCTCATAATAGTTCTTGTGTTAAAAGCATTTTAGAATAGGAGGCTTAGCATTGATAGTAAATTCTAGTATCATCCAAAATCATCCAAGCTGAGCCAATCTAAGGGATTCCTCAAGATGTACGTAGTTATATATGTATGTATATAATTATGCATTTACCAGTCCTCCCTAGTGATCATTCAAATTTCTTTGTGAGGACACATGTGTCATTTTAGGGCCATTCAAATCAAATGAGGGATCCAAATTGGCCAAGTACACTTGATTGCTATGCATGAGCTTTGTTGCCATCTTGGAATAGCCTTAGTATTTGACACAATATAGGAGAGGGGTAGATCTGCAAGTCTAGCATTAGGAGCTGATTCATCCAAGCCATATACACAAGTAAGGAATATTGTGGAAACTTCCATCTAGCTCTTGTGTTGCGCTACTAGAGTCTCTCTCATTCAAGAGACCCTAGAAATTACGCCTCCATCAAATTTTAAAGTGCCTTATAGTCAACTAAATCAGATTTCAAGCCTTGTAAATAGCAACTCACTAAGACTAGCAACTCCCTAGTCAATCAATTACCTATTATCCTATACTTCTAACTAGTAATTGGGGATTTTAAGCTTATTAAGACCACAACAAGTCAGTTAGACTTGTGTTCTCAAAAAAAAAAACCTTTAGAAACAAAGAGAAATGGAATGCAACTAAAAATAGCCCTGAAGGGAGACATTATATACCAATTGGAAGGGAGACATACCAATAGTACTTTTGTAAGTGATCCTATTAGCCCAAAGTGCATCATTAAGTTTCTTCATCACTAAATTGTCAAAAAAGAAAATCAAAATTGACCCACAACACAATGCATGTGAAACAAATAGAAGCACCTATGCATTACACCATGACCATGATAATAAGAAACTCCCCTCAACAACTAGTACATGAAGCTTTACAACATAATAAATTCTTAATAAGAAGGGAGTTGGAGACTAAAGCAAGATAGAATTAAATACCAGCAAGACCAAAGAGCCAGTGATTCACATAGATAATCTAAATAAAACTACCATAATTTGCCTCAGTAGTTTCCTTAGTTCTTAAGGCACCTTAGAACATAAGATTATACACCAACATTGATTTATTACAAAAGAAAGTATAAAGAAATTGAATCAAACATAACACTTGGTATCTGTTGGCACTCAAAATTGTAGCCCACATTTTGAGCACCATTGAGAATTTGTGGCCTATAAATGCTTTGTGAAGCCTATGTACCCGGTTGTACCTTTGAACCCTATGAGGTTTTTTATGCTTCTAGCACCTTTATTTTAGTGCGTCTAAGTGTTCCATGAAGTTAAAGTCTCATTTTGAACCATTTCGTGAAGTCCCATCTTGAGTAATTGTCAAATTTGCATTTTACCCCAAGTATCAAACAACGATAGGAGGCTATGTTTGCCATTGAATATATCGCACCCAGAAAGGTTTTGTGACTTTCCGCTTTGAGAGTGTCTAGTGTCCATACCCAAGAACCTATGTTTCAGATTTAAAGTCTTTTCGAGTCCATTTAACTAGGTTTCGAATCCCTCAAAGTTGGCAGCTTAATATTTTCATGCTGATGCACTTTGCAGCTGATTCTGGGAAGCCCTGTTTGACGTGCTATAACTTTGACGCAGTTGATCCAAATGTGAAAATTACTTTTGTGTTGCACTATGAATTTAAGAGAGTTGCTATGTTTCATTTTTTAAGTCTTGACGAATCCGTTTGATTAGTTTTTGAACGTGATTCCAAACGCAATTTGTAACTTTTTACTGGTGTCAGCATTTGCAAGTTTGTCAGTACCCTTGTTCGAGATGTTATAACTGGAAATCCATGATTGGCAAGATCGAATGGTCTATTTTTCTATGTTCTATACTGAAAATACTATAAGTGTGCTAGTTTTCAAATCTTGACAAATCTAATTACACTTTTTTCCAAGGTCATTCCATTTGCAAAAAGGTCACTTTTCAGACATTGTTTCCAGTCAGTAATTCTGAGTAGCCTACTTTGAACGTCTACCATTTGTGCCCAGTTATTCGTCATGAGCCCAAATAATAGAAGCACATTGTCCTCATGAAAAAGAACCAATGCCCTAGTTTTCGTCCTTCTAAGTGTCAGTTTGCCTAGTTTTTGGAGCCAAATCGAAATCAAGTTGAGTTCTTTCTGATATGTTTGTTTGTAGGTAAATTTGAGAAGGTGACTTTGGTGGTCAATATCTTTTCACTGCAAATTCGTCATGAGATGAGATTTGACAGAGTGCAAGAGTAGCTTCGGAGCCTATAAGAGCTGCACATTATTTTGCACATCCTCCTCCTCCTCCTCCTCCTGGTGGTATTATGGCTGACTCTTTAGCTGCACGAGTGATCAAAAAAATTGATTACTATTTCAGTGTTGAGAATTTATGTAGAGATCTATATTTGTGCTCACAAATGGATGCACAAGGATGGGTGCCCATCTCAATTATTGCAAATTTCAATCAGGTTTGCAACATGACAACTAATATCAATATTATTCTTGGAGTACTACGAAGCTCCAATGTGGTTGAAGTGCAGAGTGATAAGGTAAGAAAGAGAATAGACTAGTCAAAGTGGCTTCCATCTCATTTCAATTCTGTGCCAAACGTATAGCCTCAACAAATTAGTCATGATGATAAAGTTCCAAACAATTTAAAAAATACAAAATTTGATCACAGAAGCAAAAGTGATATATCTATAGATTCCTCAAGTAGTCAAATGTCTAATAATATACCATCATCAAGGAATGATGATATGAATACCTCAACAAGGAGCTCATCAGATGGTTGTAATGGGCAATTAACTAGCTGTGAAGGACTATATAAGGATACAAGTGAAGGGGGGAGTATTGCCCATAGGGAAGCTAGCTTAGATACAAGTTCTAATAGCAGAACTTTAGATGTAAGCATTGGTGAGAGCATATCATCTGATAGGGACATATATGATAATTCTAGTACTTTTAGGATAACTAATAGCACAACTTCAGATTGCTTCTTGTAGCAATCTGATATTGGAAGTGAAAAAGAAAGTAGTTCACAGACAGGTTCTTTGGGAAGGTATGATGCAGATGCTAGTAACACAACTTTATCTTCCAATGTGAAATCAGTTCCACGGTTGAGAGGTGGCGGTCTTTCAAAACTTTTGCAGCACAAGCTTTGACACCCAGTAATGAGGAAGATACATTCATACTTGACAAGGAGTTAGAAAATGATTAGTTGACAAAGAATGATCAGCTACACTCCAACAAAAGTTGAACAAAAGATGAAGAAGATGACCCAGATGTAAATGATAAGGAAAAGAATTTAAAGACGCCATTAGATTAGAACCCACGCCTAGCACCAAACATTTTGTGCTTTCACAAGGAATGAAGCAATTTTTTCTATAAAAAGGATATAGTTACAAGTTAAAGAAAGAAGACTAAGGCATGAGCTATAAATGTTAAAGAAAGAAATTGCCATGCCATGAAACAGAGGCAACCGCTTCTAAAGAAGAAGCTTATACCCACAGAGCAACTCGCATCTGAGCCAAGCGAATCCACATTGAAGAAAGATGCCAAGAATGGGAGTCAACTTTAAAAGAAGTCTACGATAGCATGCAAGTTAAGACCATCATATTCAGACATGCCAAATGAGGCATTGTTCCTACCCCTCACTCATTAGATGCCATCTTTCCAATTTCACATTTTTTGCTAAAAACTGCCCATTTTGGAGTTTAGTTTATTAAGCTCAGAAAGCTTTGTTTCCAAACAGAGGAAATAAAGCCATCGTTGACATCATCAAAGGAAGAAAGCACAAAAAGGAGAAACACAGAGCATTCAATACGCAAAGTTGGATTGACTTAAAAAGTTTGAGAGAGCAAAGAGTAAAGAGATGCCATGCAGAGCCTCACGTTTTAAGTGAGGAAAAACATTAGCAAGATGGAGACTCAAGTGATGGAGGTAGGGAGGAATGTTTTCAACAGGAAGAGCAAAGCCCACGACTTGGGCAAGAGTGAATTTCCAGACTAGAGAGCCATCCATGAGAAATGGAAGCAGGAGCAAATATAAAAAAATGCTTTATCCCACATTCGACAGGACAACAGCTTTTAAATTTTTTAAATACTAAAGCACTTGCATTGTATTGTGAATTGAAGCATGAGCCTTTTAAAGGAAAGGCTTGTGTGCGTGGGACCCATGAAGTTGACCTAGGATATGACATCAGCGTAGGTAAGAGAATTTTTAACCAAAGAAGCTCACTCGCTGATGTGGCAGGAGATGAACGTGATTGCGCCACGTGGCAGAGCAAACAGAGGGCGCTTCCCCGCAAAACAAAGATGCAGGTAGTTAAGTAATGCGAGAATGCGGACTTGTGCCATGTGGCGGCGGGGCCTAGGCCAGGGGTGAGGTAGGCAGGTGATGTGGTGAATATGCAGCCAATCAGGGGCTGTCACGTGGCAGCTGGGTGGCGCCCAATGGGCCCAATAAGAAACAAAGGGAAACTTTTGAAATGCAAAAATAATTATTTTATTAAATTATTTTTCAAAATAGATATTCACATTTAGTTTTTTTTGTTTTAATCAAGAAGGGGGTCTTTGTTTCTAAAGTTTTAACTTTAGAGATTTTTTCAAAATTTTCAAAATTTTTTTAAAAAAGGGCAAAGATGTGCAGAGCCATAGTTATAACAGAGGAGTCGTTTTCAAAATGAGATTCTGGGTGTTTCTGAGAGTTTAGATATGCACTCTAATATATTGTCAACATTAGGAAAAGATGAGCTATCGATTTCTGGAGTTAGATTTTGCATAGGTAGTAGCTAGTTCAAGGTACAGGAGGTTTTCTTTTAGAATTATAGATTGCAACCGAATTCAGGTGTCAATGTTCAATTTTGATTTCTAGCATGGTAATGAGCTAAATATGGATAAAACATAGTAAAAATGCAGTTAGGGTCATATTGGTTCAGATTTACTTAGTAAAAACTCTTTTTCACTGGCTTTTTCATAAGCTTTCAGATATTTTAGTTGCAAAAGGTTTTCATCCTTAGGCAGAGATATTTTCTAATAAGTTAGATTGTGATTATAAAAACCAAATCAAATCAGATGGAAAAAGAAATGAAAGAGGTTTTTTCAGTTACAAGAGATGGATTTCTAAGTCGATAGATGGCAATTGCATGTGAGATCCAGGAATTCATCTCTTTGCTATATTATTCTTTCTTTCTTCCATTTGAGGGGTTCTAGTTTCTAGGAAGAAAAATTTTATTGCTGTGATACCATTAGGGATTCTAGTTTTTGCACTGTGAGACCATTGGTTGCAGTATTTTGACATGTTTCCATGACTGTGACACCATTTTCTTCAATAGAACTCTCATGTGAACAGCAGTTGTAGAGACAATACAGATAGTTTTGATACATTAGGTTGTTTCATGTTTTAATTTCATGCATCTGAATGTATATTTTCAAAGGAAATGAATACATATGAGCAAGCATTTCACTAGTTTCATTCTAGTTCTCGTCTCCCGTCTCAGTAATCTGTAGTCTTATGTGGTCCTAGAACGAAGAGCTAAGATCAATTTGCTTCCCCTTAGGGTTGTATGTCTGATATATTTTTCTATTGGAACAAAGTGCCAAGTAAATGCTTAATGTGTTTTGACAGGGTTACTGGTTATGCTGAGAAGAACATTTTGTGAGAATGAGATCTAAATGAACACTGATGTCTAAATCACTAGGTGATTAGATAGATCTGATGTCTGGGTATACACAATATTTCCTGATGTCACAAATGTATGTATTGACTTCATGGATTTGCCCAATGGATTAGGCACTGATCAGTTTTAAGATCACTTGTTATATTGCTGCATGTTTGAGGATTTGTTGAAGCTCAACATCATTAATCAAATGCTTTTCCCTTTCATGTTGAAGAGCTATAATAGAATGCCCTCACTCAGCTTCTGAGATTCCTAGATCTGCATCTAGCTACTATAGATTGATGTTATCTCATTAGTTCTTAGGAGAAATAAGGGTTTTTATCTGCTTCATAATAGATTCAGTGTATGCTTTGACAACTGGTACCATATAAGGAATCTATAGGTTCACTCACCTAGGTTTTGTAGAGCCTAAAGTGCAGAAGGAGTATAGCCTTATAGTTGGCCTGGTGTTGATAATGGGAGTTAGCTGCCCCTAGATTCATTTTGTTCTCATTAGGGTAATTGGAAATGGGTAACATTTTCAAACACCAACAAAATGGCGACTCTTCTGGGGACTGTATTGAATCAGATTTAAGACAAACCTTGAGAATTTAAAAGAAGAGATTCAATACAATAGAACAAGTGCATAAAGGATTTGTAGTAGTAGTTTATCTGATGTGCTTTCCAGGTCTCTTACTCAAATATCATGCACCCCAGTTGAGCTTTATTCATGGACATCAGTATGTTGTAAAACTGGATGAAAATTGTGTTCTATGACTTTCATAGGTCTATCTTCAATCATTTTAGTTTGCAAGTGCTGTTGAGAAAGTACAGAGTCAATAATTGATTTATAAAGTATAAATTCTTTTCAAGATGTCAGTGATCTGCAAATTTCTCCTACATTGAAGGTCTGGTTCAAATTTGTCAAGTGACAAATTATGTTTTATTTCTCACCAAGTGTGAGTGGCGACTCTCAAATCTCTGTACCAGTATGTTCCTAGTTTATTTCATTGCAAAATTTTGAAGGACTTTCATTTTTATGGGCAGATCTGAAATTGTTAATAGTTTATTGGAAAGGAATTCTAAATTCTTGATAAGTTTTAAAGTGCTATTTGAAATTTTCTGTTATAAAGAAATTGAAATGTAAAAAGTAGATCACAGCAGTGATTATTTTATTCCTCTTGCAAAGAGGTGGTGACTCTACAAAGTTTGATTAGTGGTGTGAAGGAATTCCAGTCTTGCACCTGTGCCAAATCAGCAGATCGAAGTTCAGCATCAGCACTGAAGGTATTTTGGTTTTCATGTTTTCTTTTCATGGAAGTCAAGTGTTTAAAGAAGTTGCCTCTATTTAGTGATTTTCAGCACTAAAAAGAAGAGGTAGAAATTTTGTTTTATAATGGAGTCAAATCTGGAATCAGATCTCAGATTTGAGATTAGTTTACCAAATTCTGAGAGTTTGAAAATCGTGAGTAATAACATTGCTATGTTGAATAGACTGTTTTACAAAAGGATTGTCAATCTTATAAGAATTGAGGTAGGGAGTACTCAAGGTTTAAGTTTCAAACAATTTTATTTAAAGCTTAAGTCAGTAATTAGTAAGATTCCTTTTCATTGTAGACCTGAGGAATCTTCCCTGCAAAATATTTTCCTTGATGTTCTAATACCTGATTCAGTCGATTGGCCAGCACCTATAAGGTTACAAATAATTTTGCAAACTGAAAAATTCATTGAGGAGATGGAAAGTGGTGATTATAGATTTCATGTTATGTCTCTTGATGATAATGAGTGTGCTAAAATTCAGGGTAGTAATGAATACAATGAGTCCGTAGAGCAAGATAATATGTCTTTCGAATGTGAAGAGGTGGATTCAAATGGTACTGAGTCAAGTAATAGCGATCAGCATGAAAAAGATGGATATAAAAGAGAAGATAAATTTTGTTACAATACATATGAAGTTGAAGAAAGTTGTAACAATAGTAGATCTAATGATTGCAATGATACAAAAGAATGTTGTAATAATTCTGATTTTCCAGATTGTTACACTAATGATCTTCCTGTTGTAAGTTCTTCATGTTGTCCAGATGACAATCACAACCATGAGAAGATTTGCGAGGCGGTCTTCTTGAGTTCTAATGAAATCTTTGTTTTGTTGGTTCGTGAGTTTGAAAAGCACGTAAGTGTCTCTAAAGATCTTCATATGTTCTCTCATAATACTTTCTCATTCATTCAAATCAATTCCTTGAAGTTTGATGTAGAAAAAGAGGTAGAATTTGAACACTCCTTATCAAATTTTGGAGGTGTAGGTGACAGTTCGTCAAATGTCTTTGCACATGACGATTTACTAGATGTAGAGAATGTTAATGAAGGGAGGATTAATGCTGTTTTAGGTTCTTTTCATGTTGATCTTGCTGAACATTGTTTTAATTTTTCATATGATGAGGAGGAAAATAGTGAAGGTTGTCAATCAGATTATAGATTTTCTTCATGTGTTGATAAGTCTTGTAAAGATGAGTTCAAGGTGTATTCCGACATTCATTTTGATGAAGAAAATGATAGTGATCAACATAGTTTAGATCAACACTTTCAGAATAAATTTTCATGTATGGTGACTAATCAATGTTTTGAGTGTGAAGAGGTTTCAATGAAAGATGAATCTGATTTAGTGAATGATACAATTGCAAGTAGGCAACAATCAGATTCCAAAAACTCTTTGCATCCGGAGACACAAGGTGAGTTGCAAGTTTTTGGTGTTTGCAACTTGGTCAATGATATAGATTATGAAGTTTGTGTGTTTCTGATCAGCGTGCATGAATCATTGTTGTATTTTGATTCTTAGTTTAGTTTGTGTAGTCATGAGCATACTGATGCTTTTTCTCATAGTGAGCATGAAGATGAAATGGTCTTTGAATTTTATATGCACTATGAGAATGAAGGAAGTTGTTTTGTTTTGCCAAGTTATTTGTTTCAGTATGCTGATCTGATTGGTGAAACAAATGATAATAAGAATTTTAGTTTACCTCTGAAGGATGTAAATGAAAATCAGGTGTATGACAGAGGTAAGGAGTTCTTAAACTTTTCGGTGGCCCGACGCCATCACTTGTACATAGTAGTTGTAGATTTCCTTGCTTTCAATAAAGTTGTTCGGAAGTTTTGCTATTCAGGTGTGTGGTCTGCTTCTCCCAGAGATCTAAAATCTTTCCATGCACGCAATGGGCATGCATCCCCAGACAGAGCCACTATTGGCACTCAAAATTGTAGCCCACATTTTGAGCACCATTGAGAATTTGAGGCCTATAAATGCTTTGTGAAGCCTATGTACCCGACTGTACCTTTGAACCCTATGAGGTGTTTAATGCTTCTAGCACCTTTCTTTTAGTGTGTCTAAGTGTTCAATGAAGTTAAAGCATCATTCTGAACCATTTTGTGAAGTCCCATCTTGAGTAATTGTCAAATCTGCATTTTACCCTAAGTATCAAACAACGACAGGAGGCTATGTTTTCCATTGAATATCTCACACCCAAAAAGGTTTTGTGACTTTCTAATTTGAGAGTGTCTAGTGTCTATACCCAAGAACCTATGTTTCAGATTTCAAGTCTTTTTGAGTCCATTTAACTAGGTTTCAAATCCCTCAAAGTTGGCAGTTTAATATTTTCATGCTGATGCACTTTGCACCTGATTCTGGGAAGCCCCATTTGGTGTGCTATAACTTTGACCCAATTGATCCAAATGTTAAAATTCCTTTTTTGTTGCACTATAGATGTTAGAGAATTGCTATGCTTCATTTTTTAAGTCTTGATGAATCCGTTTGATCAATTTTTGAATGTGATTCCAAACGCAATTTGTAACTTTTTACTAGTGTAAGCACTTGCAGGTTTGTCAGTACCCCTGTTCAAGATGTTATAATTGGAAATCCATGATTGACAAGATTGAATGGTCTATTTTTCTGTGTTCTATACTGAAAATACTACAAGTGTGCCAGTCTTCAAATCTTGACGAATCCGTTTGTACTTTTTTCCACAGTTATTCCATTTGTAAAAATGTCACTTTTTAGACATTGTTTCCAGTCAATAATTCTGAGTAGCCTACTTTGAACGTCTGCCATTTGTGCCCAGTTATTTTTCATGAGCCCAAATCATAGAAGTACATTTTCCTCATTACAGAGAACCAATACCCTAGTTTTCATCCTTCCAAGTGTTAGTTTACCTTGTTTTTGGAGCCAAATCGAAATCCAGTTGAGTTCTTTCTAATATGTTTGTTTGCAGGTAAATTTGAGAAGGTGACTTTGATGGTCAATATATTTTGACTCCAAATTCGTCATGAGACAAGATTCGACAGAGTGCAAGAGTAGCTTCGGAGCCTATAAGAGCTGCACCTTATTTTGCACATCCTCCTCCTCCTCCTCCTCCTAGTCGTATTATGCCTGACTCTTTAGCTACACAAGTGATCAAACAAATTGATTACTATTTCAGTGTTGAGAATTTATGTAGAGATCTATATTTGTGCTCACAAATTGATGCACAAGGATGGGTGCCCATCTCAATTATTGCAAATTTCAATCGAGTTCGCAACATGACAATAAATATCAATATTATTCTTGGAGTACTACGAAGCTCCAATGTGGTTAAGGTGTAGGGTGATAAGGTAAGAATGAGAAGAAACTTGTCAAAGTGGCTTCCATCTCATTTCAATTCTCTGCAAAATGTATAGCGTTAACAAATTAGTCATGATGATAAAGTTCCAAACAATTTAAAAAATACAAAATTTGATCACAGAAGCAAAAGTGATATATCTATAGATTCCTCAAGTAGTCAAATGTCTAATAATCTACCATCATCAAGGAATGATGATATGAATACCTCAACAAGGAGCTCATCAGATGGTTGTAATGGGCAATTAACTAGCTGTGAAGGACTACAGAAGGATACAAGTGAAGGGGGGAGTATTGCCCATAGGGAAGCTAGCTTAGATACAAGTTCTAATAGCAGAACTTTAGATGTAAGCATTGGTGAGATCATATCATCTGATAGGGACATATATGATAATTCTAGTACTTTTAGGATAACTAATAGCACACCTTCAGATTGCTTCTTGCAGCAATTTGATATTGGAAGTGAAAGAGAAAGTAGTTCACAGATAGGTTCTTTGGGAAGGTATGATGCGGATTCTAGTAACACAACTTTATCTTCCAATGTGAAATCAGTTCCACGGTTGAGAGGTGGTGGTCTTTCAAAAGCTTTTGCAACACAAGCTTTGATGCCCAATAATGAGGAAGATACATTCATACTTGATGAGGAGTTAGAAAATGATCAGTTGACAAAGAAGGATCAGGTACACTCCAACAAAAGTCAAACAAAAGATGAAGAAGATGACCTAGATGTAAATGATAAGGAAAAGAATTTAAAGACGCCATTAGACTAGAACCCACACCTAGCACCAAATGTTTCGTGCTTTCACAAGGAATGAAGTGATTTTTTCTATAGAAAGGATATAGTTACAAGTCAAAGAAAGAAGACTAAGGCATGAGCTATAAATGTTAAAGAAAGAAATCGCCATGCCATGAAACAGAGGCAGCCGCTTCTAAAGAAGAATCTTATAACCACAGAGCAACTCGCATCTGAGCCAAGTAAATCCACATTGAAGAAAGATGCCAAGAATGGGAGTCAACTTTAAAAGAAGTCCACAATAGCATGTAGGTTAAGACCATCATATTTAGACATGCCGAATGAGGCACTGTTCCTACCCCTCACTCATTAGACGCCATCTTTCCAATTTCACATTTTTTGCTAAAAACAACCGATTTTGGAGTTTAGTTTATTAAGCTCAGAAAGCTCTATTTCCAAATAGAGGAAATAAAGTTTTAGTCCACATCATCAAAGGAAGAAAGCACACAAAGGAGGAACACAGAGCATTCAGAACGCAAAGTTGGATTGACTTAAAAAGTTTGAGAGAGCAAACAATAAAGAGACACCATGCAGAGCCTCACGTTTTAAGTGAGGAAAAACGTTAGCAAGATGGAGGCTCACGTGATGGAGGTAGGGAGGAATATTTTCAATAGGAAGAGAAAAGCCCACGACTTGGGCAAGAGTGAGTTTCCAGACTAGAGAACCATCCACGCGAAATGGAAGCAGGAGCAGATATAAAAAAATGCTTTATCCCACATTCAGCAGGAGGACAACTTTTAAAGTTTTTAAATACTAAAGCACTTGCATTGTATTGTGAATTGAAGTGTGAGCCTTTTAAAGGAAAGGCTTTTATGCGTGGGACCCATGAAGTTGACTTGGGATATGATGTCAGCGTAGGTAAGAGAATTTTTAACCAAAGAAGCTCGCTCGCTGATGTGGAAGGAGATGAACGCGATCGCGCCACATGGCGGATCGAACAGAGGGTGCTTCCCTGAAAAAAAAAGATGTAGGTAGTTAAGTAATGCGGGAATGCAGGCTTGTGCCATGTGGCAACAGGGCTCGAGATAGGGGTGAGGTAGGCAGGTGATGTGGTGAATATGTAGCAAATCAGGGGCTGCCAATGTGGCAGCCGGGTGGCACCTAGTGGGCCCAATAAGAAACAAAGGGAAATTTTTGAACTGCAAAAATAATTATTTTATTAAATTATTTTTCAAAACAGAGATTCACGTTCAATTTTTTTTGTTTAATCAAGAAGGAGGTCTTTGTTTCTAAAGTTTTAAATTTAGAGATTTTTTCTAATTTTTCAAAATTTAATAAAAAAAGGGCAAAGATGTGCAAAGCCATAGTTATAACAGAGGAGTCATTTTCAAAATGAGATTCTGGGCATTTCGAGAGGTTAGATATGCACTCCAATATATCGTCGAAATTGGGAAAAGATGAGCTATCCATTTTTGGAGTCAGATTTTGCACAGGTAGTAGCTAGTTCAAGCTACAGGAGGTTTTATTTCAGAATTCCAAATTGCAACCAAATTTAGGTGTCAATGTTCAATTTTGATTTCTGGCATGGTAATGTGCTAAATATTGATAAAACACAGTAAAAATGCAGTTAGGGTCAAATTGGTTCAGATTTACTTAGTAAAAACTCTTTTTCACTGGCTTTTTCAGAAGGTTTCAAATATTTTAGTTGCAAAAGGTTTTCATCCTTAGGAAAAGATATTTTCCAATCAGTTAGAGTGTGATGATAAAAACCAAATCAAATCAGATGGAAAAAGAAATGAAAGAGGTTTTTTCAGTTACAGGAGATGGATTTCTAAGTCGACAGATGGCAGTTGCATGTGAGATCCGAGAATTCATCTCCTTGCTATATTATTCTTTCTTTCTTCCATTTTAGGGGTTCTAGTTTCTGGGAAGAAAAAGTTCATTGCTGTGATACTATTAGGGATTCCAGTTTTTGCACTGTGAGACCATTGGTTCTAGTATTTTGACATGTTTCCATGACTATGACACCATTTTCTTCAGCATAACTCTCATGTGAACAATAGTTGTAGAGACAATACAGATAGTTTTGATACATTAGGTTGTTTCATGTTTTAATTTCATGCATCTAATTGTATATTTTCAAAGGAAATGAATACATATGAGCAAGCATTTCACTAGTTTCATTCTAGTTCTCGTCTCCTGTCTCAGTAATCTATAGTCTTATGTGGTCCTAGAACGAAGAGCTAAGATCAATTTGCTTCCCCTTAGGGTTGTATGTCTGATATATTTTGCTGTTGGAACAAAGTGCCAAGTAAATGCTTAATGTGTTTTGATAGGGTTATTGGTTATGTTGAGAAGCACATTTTGTGAGAATGAGATCTAAATGAACACTAATGTCTAAATCACAAGGTGAGTAGATAGATCTGATGTCTGGGTATACAGAATATGTCTTGATGTCACAGATGTATATTTTGACTTCATGGATTTGTCCAATGGATTAGGCATTGATCAGTTTTAAGATCACTTGTTATATTGCTGCATGTTTGAGGATTTGTTGAAGCTCAACATCATTAATCAAATGCTTTTCCCTTTCATGTTGAAGAGCTATAATAGAATGCCCTCACTCAGCTTCTGAGATTCCTAGATCTGCATCTAGCTACTGTAGATTGATGTTATCTCATTAGTTCTTAGGAGAAATAAGGGTTTTTATCTTCTTTATAATAGATTCAATGTATTCTTTGACAACTGGTACCATATAAGGAATCTATAGGTTCACCCGCCTAGGTTTTGCAAAGCCTAAAGTGCAGAAGGAGTATAGCCTTATAGTTGGCCTAGTGTCTGAATGGATGTGTTGATAATGGGAGTTAGCTACCCCTAGATGCGTTTTGTTCTCATCATGGTAATTGGAAATGGGTAACATTTTCAAACACCAACAGTATCTACCTTAACTCATGAGAAACTTTAGTTTATAATATGTAAAAGTTGAAACATTATTTCCTAGCATAGAAAAATACCTTAATATGATTATGAGGTATTTTTTCCTTGAATAGTTTGTCAATGTAATTCTTGAGATCATAATCCATGTATTCAAATATGAAATAGATGAAGAGTCTGCCATCATTGCACTTCATGTGGTGGACATCAAGCAACCTAAATAATTTCTTTAATTAGCCCCAATGAGGAGATCGATAAATGCAATGTAAAAAAATACATAGGAATTATTGTCATTGAGAAAAAATGCATGCAATGTAAATAAACATAGATGAATTATTTTCATATAAAAACAATGTATTCAATCTAAATAAATGCAAATGAATTGTTCTCTTTGAGATACAATGTGTTCCTTACCTTACAATGTTAAGATTCTGAGATAACATCCTTAGAATGGATATCTCACAAAGGGTATGTTAGTTTGAGCTTCACTTTGTTTCAAGAATACTATAATATTCTCTACTTAATAAGGCCAGCCACGTGAAGGTGGAAGCTCATTTTGACTCACACACCACCCCCCCCGCCAACATCAATCTTAATCACACATTATCATCTAACTACATACTTCATTCATCCATTTATGAACTATAACATTCAATTAATACAATCACATAACATTCATTAATATGATATAAAATCCATTAATACACAATACTAATCAAGATTTCATTAACACATAACAATATTGATTAAAATAAAATAAAAATCTATATTAATACACATCATTCATAGATAATTACTTAAAACAAATTTCTTTCATTATCCAAAAAGGTTTATCAAAGAGCATTTTTAAAACATCATTTCTTGTTTTTGTTTTTCTTAGCTCTCTTAATAAAAGAACTCATAGGAGCATCCATATTTGTGTCATTATCCTCCTCTTCTAGCACATGTAATGTCAAATTATGATGACTCCTTCTCTTTGGAGGAGCAAGAGGCTGCTGCACTAAAGGGGGCTCTATTGCAAGAACAAGTAAACAAGATAAATTGGCATACTCTTGGCATACTCTTTTTCTTTTTAAAGTATTACAAGTCTATAATTAAGTACTACTAAAACCTAACATGCATTTTTCTTACCTAAAAATGCCATATCATGTACATTAACATTTTGATCCACCACCACGTCAACATGTTGAACACTTGGAATATGCTCCACTCCTTCACCATGATGTTCAACATGCTCTGAAATATTCAAAAAAAAGATACATGTGAAATTGCAATTGAAGATGTTAAATTGTATTCATAATTGCATAATTAATTTCCAATAACATTTTTTTACCTCCACCATTATAATGCACATCATGGCCTTCATCACAAGTAGGTTCTATGATAGGATATGAAGGCTATAGTAAAATGTTATGCACATTGTTATGCAGTCAATTTACTTTCAAAACTAATACCAAAAAAGAATCTTCTCAACTATTCAATTTCATTTACGTTTCATCTAACCAATTTGTCTATGAGAAATCATTTGGGGCACTGGATTCTTGGGCAAGGCTTTCAAATTCTTTGCATAGGTGTGTAGCCACAACTTTATAGCCTTCCTTTAAGGCATTTTTTCTATCTTCATCTGTGAGCTCCACATTGAATTTTGTGCCCTATATTTTTTGCTTAATATCATCAGTTTTTCATGTATGGTTTCATCAAACAAAATTTTTTGGACATTATATAAAAAAATAAATATGAAATTTCATTGCTTCTACTTACAAGTGGAGATTGGAGATTCATATAGCCACTAGAGCCAAGTTTGTGTTGGCCAAACTTTTCTAGTCTAGCTTTTGTAGCCACGGATGTGTCTTGCAATCTATGAACAATTTCAAACATCTTAGATTATATATTTATAACTATCAATAATTAGTGCATGATTACAATGTACTTGATACTATCATGGCATATCTATTTTTGCCCTATGCTGCTTCATTTACTCTATTTTCACATAGTCTTTTCTCCTTTGCATCTTCTCTAATTTCATTCCACTCCATCGGTGGAATCATAGGAGGGTGGTCATACTCAGGTTATCCTTAAGCACCCTTCTATAATGATCCCTCATAGTCTTTATATGCTTTGCTTCTCTTTTGAGAAGGATACCAGTGTCAAAAATATTTTTTCCAAATTTCTCCTCAAAAGATTTAATCAGCTGATTTTTTAATTCCATAGCTTGTAAATTCCACCTTTCAAAATAAAAAAAGATTGTTAGATCAATACCTTTAATATATTACAATAAATGGAAGAAAATAAAAATTATATAGCAATTATTTGAAACTATGTACCTTTACATATGGTGGGTGTTGGCGCTCAAAATTGTGTTCCCATTTTGAGCATCTATTTCAATGTTTGAATCAAATCAATGCCTATTAATGCCCATAAATGCATATGTACTAGACTATACCTTTGAGGCCTCTAAGGTGTTCAATGTTTCTAACACACTCCATTTAGTGCGTTTAAGTGTTCCATGATGACAAATTGACATTCTGAGCCATTTCGTGAAGTCTTGTTTTGAGCTAGTTCCAAATCTACATTTTCACCTAAGTGTTAAATAGCGACAGGAGATTGTGTTTGCAACTGAATATCTTGCACCTAGAAATGTTTTGTGAGTCACTGCTTTGGGAGTGTCTATTGTCCATATCAAAGAACCTATGTTTTAGATTTTTGAGTCATTTCATGTCCATTTGACTAGGTTTTAAATCCCTCAAAGTTGGTCATTTAATATTGTCCTACTGATGCAATTAGTTCAGAATTCTAGGAAGCCCTCTTTGACCTACCATAATTTTGACCTAGTTGACAAAAATCTTGAATTTCCTTTTCTCTTGCATTGTAGACATTAGAAACTTGTTATGTTTCAAGTTTCAACTTATGATGAATCTATTTGATCAGTTTTCAAACGCGATTCCAAACGCAATTTCTAGCTTTACTGGTGTCAGCATTTGCAGATTTGTTAGGACCCATTATCGGGACATTATAACTTTAAATTTGTGATAGGTGAGACCAAATGGATTGTACCATTGTGTTCTATTCTAAAAATACTTCAAGTGTGCTGATTTTCAAGTCATGATGAATCCATTTGTACACTTTTCCAGGTCATTTTTATTTGCAAAAAATCACCTTTTTTGACATTATTTCATTTTGTGAAGTCCAAGTAGCCCATTTTGACTGGTTGCCATTTGTGTCCTGTTATTTTTCATGAACCCAAATTTTAGATTCATATTGTTGTCATGACAGAGAACCAATGCCCTAGTTTTCATCTTCCCAAGTGTCAATTTGCCCAATTTTTGAGGCCAAATCCGAACCCAATTTATTGTTTTCTGACATGTTTTCTTGCAGGTAGTTCTAAGCGGTCAACTTTGATAGAGAATATCTGTTGACCCCGAATTCATCATGAGACAAGATTCGAAAGGGTGCAAGAATGCAAAGAAAAGAATTAGTATCCCAGTTTTTAGAGCTCGATCAGGTGTTCTAGTTAGTTTTTAAGGCCTGTCAACGGACCTCCTAGCACTAACTCAACAAGTTGTAGATAAGTGATAAAATGAGCTTTAATTGATGGTTCAGTGATCAAACTTGATTTTAAATCAGTTTGAGATGATTGGTAGATCAGTCTGAGATGTTTAGTTGTTCGGAAACAAATTTTTTTTTAGCCAGACCAACTTTGGGGCCCGACTAATTTCCACAAGACTGATAAGATATTGGGAAATAAAGATGGACATAATCATCAAAAAGTCATTTGAAATATTTTATGTGTCCTCAACATCTATTGTTTTATTTTGCATGGAATATTAGCAATGATGCGACTTGCTAATTTTTCCAAGTTTTGGTTGGTGCATTATAGAGGGAGCATGTGGTTGCAAAGCAGAAGGGAGCCATGCGTGCAATAAAGGAGTAGGGAAAGGTTCAAGAATGGTTCATGAGCTTTTTGTCATGGCAAGAGAACATGCTTCCTTTGTAGTCTTTATTAATGAGATTGATAGTATAAAATTCACTAGAAAGGAGTCAGGATCTAGCAATGGCAATAGTGAAGTGAAGAGAATTATGCTTGAGTTGCTTAATTAGCATGATAGGTTTGAGGTATCAAACAAGATTAAGGTTCTCATGGCTACAAATCAAATAGACATTCTTGATCAAGCTCTTCTTCGACTTAGTCAAATTGACAAGAAAATTGAGTTTTCGTCAAAGTTTTAACCCATGTTAAGAAAGAACTCATGAGTTTGAAGGGTAATGTTCGAGTACATAGTGACATGGCTAAATTTTTAACCAATGTGCCAAAATCACCTAGGCTCAGTTAGTTTGGCCTCATCTATTAATGGCATAGGTAGCCACTATTGGGAAAAGCCATTGACTCCTTTACTCATATTCTACATTTGAAACACTAATGCATTTGAAAAAACTTGTCATTACAACTTGTAATTACAAGAGTTGAAATGGTTTGCTAAGCAGAGGCAACAAACTGATTTTGAAAGGTGAGTCTCATGAATAAAAACCAAGTTTAGAACAAAGGTAGTCCAACAACATGGAAGGAGGATCCATGTTTTTGTAGCATGAATAGATGAGTGGCTCACATAGGTTGAAGAGGTGTGATTCCATGTTATAAAGGTAGGGCACCATCCATGTGTTTAAAGGAGCCTCAATCCACATCTACAAGAACACTCCACACATGATAATAGACTCAATAAAATGCCCACAAGGAAGGGAAAAGGACCTTCCCTATGTGGAAGAACAAGCCAAGTCTCCATGGCATAAAAAAGGGGGTAATCTAAATACTCAAAGGAGCATTCCATGCCTTGAAAAGGAAGGAAGCAACATTATAATACCAGCATACATGCATTAAAAAAATAAGGTCAGCGCATATATATTGAGGAGGAGCCAATCCATGGCAAGAAATGCAGAAAAAAGAGCTCCACATTCAGTAAATAAAGGAGCCTCCCACACCCAAGGTAAGCCCCACACAAATAAGGCCAGAAGCATAAAAACAAACGTTAAATCAAATCAAAAGGAAAAGAATAGGGTGCATCATGCATTGAAGGTATTTTTGAAGGTGGCAGGATTAAAGAGAATAGAATGTGAGATTATTTTCAACAATAAGTATGATGTGTGATCATTCAAATTAGCCAAATAGGCCATGGAAAAGAGCAAGGTCAAGTTTTTTGAAAAAAAAAAGAAGCAAACAAAGCCCTAGCTAGATACAAATAGAGTTCACGCCAATTGGAAAGAAGAGAAGCAACAAGACATTTTAAAAAGAAACAACCCATGCATTTAACAAAGTGAACTCCATGCAATAGAGCACGCAGCCAGTCAAGCATTGAAAGCCATAGTTCATAAGACAAAGGCTAGCTCAAGCCACTCTCAAGAGGAGTTAAGGGAAATCGCCATTAAAGGCCATTATCCCACATTCACCATGGGAGGTCTATTTCATGCCTTTAAATACTATTCCTTACACTAAACATTGTGACTTAAAGAAAGAGGCTTTTTGGAAGCTCAAGCTTGCGCAGGGGCCCCACAGATCTATGACATCAGTTGGAGGGATTAAAAAAAAAAATTCGAACGAACTAACAGGTATGATGAGGTGGCGAATTAAAATTTAGAGGCATCCAAATTTTGACAAGTGTCACAGTCAAGGGTGGGCGCATGCCCACAAGATGGAAGTGCCTGAGGTTTAGATAATGTGTGTAAGCAGGTTACCACAATGTGGTAGCAAGTCCACCTAGTAATGAGGTGGTAGAGACATGCAAGTTCAGGTGCGGAGGCATAAGATTCTACCATGTGGCTGTATCAGAGGGCTAGTGATGGGGACACAACCCAAGAAAAGAATGGACACAACAGAAAAAGGGAAATTGTATTAACTAAAAAATAAGCTAGTACATTCAGTACAGAGAAAATAAACTTCAAAACATGCCCTAAGGGCTTACAATAGCATAAATGTGGAGATAATTTCTCCTTTCAGTACCTTCTCTCAAACTCCACTTCGAACTGCCTTTTACAATGCCAAAAATCTCCTTAAATAGACCTCAAAGGGTTAAGGACTAGGAGTACATTCTAGAAAGTGCTAGTATGCATCCACCGACCAAATAGAAGGTTCCAAAAGCTGCGTTAGAAGTTGATGCAATTCAACGGTAATCAAACTTTCGGGAGGCATAACTTTTGAACCGTAGCTCCGATTGACGAACCGTTTACATTTTCGAAAAGCTCTCGAAGTTCTCTATAGCCCTATGGAAAAGGTATGATCATCCCCCACTTTTTGGCCCTTTTCAAGGTCATTTAATGCCCCTAAACTGACTTTGAAGAATTCTTAGGAGGTCTCCACAACCCAAAAAACTGCAATAACTTTCAAACCGTGGGGCCTTTTGACCTAATTCTTTTTCTGGAATGCTCTAAATTAAAATTACATTTATCTAGCCAATTTAAACCTCCTAGTTCACCAAAATGATGGCTCAATTACATACTCCTATTTTTTTAGGATTTATGCGAACATTGATAGTGGAACTGTGAGAGTTGGAACCTTTGTTTGACCCAAATGGGTATCCAAAAATGAAAACACATGAAATAGAAAGTAAGTCTAAGTATATTTTTTTGGGTGACATAGGATTGCCCTTATACCTCTGGATGCTCCTGCATCAGCTAGCGCATGCCTGCTTGATAAAGATGCACACTAGTTAGATAATATGGGCATGTAGGTGATTGACAAGTGACAACTAGCCCGGGTTGGGAGATGATGTGGTAGGCTTCGTTAGCATGTTAAGGTGGTGGTTGGGCAGCAAATGAAAGGTTGCCATGTGGCGATGACAAAGAAAGAGCTGACCGAGCAGTGACTATACAGATGGTGGGCCACGAACTGCCACGTGGCAAAGGGGTGGTCAAACCTAGTTGACCCCAAAAATTGAGGGGTAGGGAGAAATTTAAAAAAAAAAAAAATTATTGTTTCTCAGAATAGTGGATGCGTCATTGAATTTTAAATTCAGAAAGGGCCTTTATTTTCTAAATTTTTTACTTTAGAACATTTTAAATTTTTGAAAAATTTAAAATTCAATTGCAGACCTGAGTGTTCCATGCAGAGGGGGATTGTTTTTCAAATAGATATTCATGGGGTTTCTGAGAGGCGAACATAGTTGTATTATATATCACCAGAATTGGGAGAATCTAAACTTTTTGATTATGTAGTTAGTTTCTACACAAAATGCCACTGATTCATGCTATAGGAGGTTTTCTTCCAAATTCCTAACTTACAACCGAATTAAGGTATGAAAGTTTAATTTTGATTTTTAACATGGAAATGACCTGAATGTGGGTAAAAGGCAATGAAAATGTAGTTGGGGTTGAATTTGATCATATTCAAATTAGCTAAACCTCAATTCCTCTAGCATTCTTGATCCATATCAGATATTTTTGGTTGCATAAAGGGTTTTTCATCATTGAACAAAAGATATTTTCAAATCAATTATAGAATAATGATGAAAACAAAAATAAGATCAATGGTAGAAAGAAGAACGGAGTTGTTTAGTTGCAGAAGATTGAATTCCAAGTGGACACATGTCAAGCATAGATCAAACCCAAGATTTTTTTCTCTCCTATATCTTTCATTCTCTCATTCATTGTGGTGGTTGGCAGTTTTCTCTGGGTAATACCGACAGGGTTCCAGTGTTTTACTACCAAACCATTCTTTTAGCACATTCTCTCTTGTATGAACAACATTAAGAAGGTTAATACAGATAGTTCAGATCTGTTAGGTTGTTTCATGTTTTTCATTTCATGTATATGACTATATAATTTCAAGGAAATAATACAAAGAGCAGAAGCATTTCATTAGTTTCATTCTGATTATCGTCTCTAGTCTCAGTGAATTTTCAATGTTTTATGATCTTTGAACAAAGAGCTTAGGTCATAGTTGTAGTCTCTTAAGCCTGTATGTTATTTTATTTTTTCTTGTGACTCAAGGAGTTATGTAAATGCTTCAGGGAATCAACAAGGTTGCAAGTTTATTAAGAAAGATATCGTGTAAGAATGAGATTCAGATTGAACATGGATGTCTATTTATGAGGTGAATGGATAGATCATATATCTGAAGATACAAATATGTCCCAAATATCTATATGTATGTGGTTAATTCATGGAATTGCCCAATAGATAAGGCACTGATCGTTTATAGGATCATTTGTTCATGTTGTTGCATATTAGGGGTTTTGTTGAATTCAAAATATTTTATTCAAAATAAATTTATTATTTCATGTCTTGTAGTGAGCTAAAAAGGATAAACCTCACTCAACATATGAGATTCATGATTTGTATTTAGCTGCTGTAGATCTATGTCATTTCATGAGTTATTAGGAGATATAAAGGTTTTCATCTATAATAAATAGGTTCAGATTTATGTTTTAAATGCACTTGTACCATATCTCAGAACCTCAAGGTTAACCCATCTAGGTCTCGCAAAGCTTGAAGTGAAGAAGGGTCAAGCCTTATAGTTGGCCCAAGACTACAGTCAAGTGCATTCATCATAGGAATTTTCTAGCCTTAGATGCATTGGTCTGGTTTCTTGGTCATTTTCAAAACTGCTAAATTAGGAGCCAACAGTGGGTCCAAATAATCTCAATGTCATATGAAAAATATGATCAAAGAAAGCATTATTACCTACAAAAACATAAAGGGATTATCAGTCCAAAATAAGTAATGTAAAAGTAAACTAAATTTACACTTTAAATAATAAAAATTTTAAAGTACCTAGAAGCTTTTGTTCTTTTAATGGGAACATAGTTTTCTTGTTTAGCAACAATGTCCCTGCATATGAACCAGTTTTAATCACACAGACTGCTCCAGGAAATGGACCAGCTTCAGAAGTACTACTCTCTATTGCTCTATCAACTAAAACATCATGACAATTAAAGCAAACACCAAATGAAATGAAAGACAAAGAGACACCACCAGTCACACTTTTATCAAAATTACAATCTAGATGTACTGAATGATGAATTTTATTTTTTATTGCATTCATAGTAGAAAAGAACATCTATTGAGCTATAGGTAACACCTATGTGAAAGAAAGGAAATAACATTGCAACAATAATAATCAACATCTGTGTCATGGAAAGAATCAGAAGTTTAGTGCAACAACTAATGTTCAACATTCACAACAATAATGAATACAAGTAAAAACAAACATATGCAATGAATATCATGAAATTGAATGGGGCTACTAATGTTCATTTTGATTGTGAGGCCTAATTTCCAAAGTTCTGGGAGACTTTATTTTCAATGCTTTATTCATATAATTTGTTAATTACAACTAGTATAGTTAGGAAATTTTGTAATAAGGAGAGCAATGAAAAAAAGATCCTTAGTGGAGGATATTTGTATTCATTTTGTTGAGCAATCCTCCATGCACCCTAATAGTACTCTTGTTCGTTTTAACATTGAGGACATCAAGGAAGCCACAAAGAATTTTCATAGAGATAATGTTATTGGTGTTGGGGGGTATGGGAATGTTTAAAAGGGGGTTTTGTCAGATGGATCAGTTGTTTCTATGAAGAGGTTCAAGAATTGTACTCCAACAGGTGATGCAAGTTTTGTGCATGAGGTATAGGTGATTTCTAGTATTTGGCACCATAATTTGGTGGCACTGAAGGGTTTCTGCATAGCCCCTATTTCTTTAGAGGGCCACTAAAGAATCATATTCTATGAATATATGCCTAATGGTAGTTTACATGATCATCTCTTTGGGCATTGGTCCCACACCAGACTAAATTGGGGTGCACGTTGCAAGATTGTGGATGATATTACAATGTAGATATGAGTTTCACTACTATAGATTCTCAACATGGCTACTGACATTCATCTCATCCTGTAGACCTGAAAATGGTGGTTCAAGCTTTGATAAAACTCTCCTTTGTGGTTTTGTGGATGACAAACTTGTAGCTACTCAACTTTACTAATTCGCATTACAATTTCCTCCCTAGTTTCTTAGCTCCTTCATCATTTAAAGTAGATATTATTTCTTCTAGGGTAGCATCTACTTTGTTCAAGTTAAAAACAATGTTTTCATAACTAGGAAGCATGTTATTCAACAAAATAGCTTTTGAATCATTATCATCTATTTTAACATTTATCATAGTTAGTTGGTTCAATAGTGAGCAAAACTTAGATATCTCGAACAATGTTATCACCTTTCATTATTTTTTGGCTCAAACAAATTCTTCGATAAACTCATCTTTGTACTCTTTTATTTTGATCCAATCAAAGCATTCAAACCATTTGACAACTCCTTTGAGGTTTTTGTTAATTTGAAATGGTGAAGGTATGCATTTGACAATCCAAGATCAATTGAAGTTAATGTTCTTTGATCTTTTGCAATCCATTTTGTGCTTCCATCAACATCATTTGGCCTTGTTCTTCTATTTACTACATTCCAAAAATCCTTTTCAACAAGGGTCAATTATGATTTGATTTACCACATGGAATTTTGAACCTTCAATTTGTTCTATTAATATGCTATTTTTCTCCATTAAAAGGATCTTTCATCAACTCCCCTTTATAATCTAAATAATGTTGAATTTTTCTAATTCCACTGATAATGCATCTTTAACACTTCTACAACTTTACCTACATATTGAATCTGATGTATATCATAAAATATTAAACTTTAAAGCATGACATACCATTGATTCACTAAAAAGTATGACAAGCTTAATTCTAAAAAGTTTAAATAATACCCACTGTCGTTAGACCTCTCCAATGCCAAGATATATCATAGAGTCATAAACTTAGCGAGACTTAACACACAAATAATTATAAACAACTTATTACAAGTTCTATGGTGCTATCAGTGGCAACATTGATTTAGTAGAAATTGTTGGGTGCTACTATTAATCTGCAAACAAATAAGTGTAATGGAGGATTCACTTCAGTTAGTCCATAACAGAAGTACAAATCTCACTCTGAAAGTGTAGTTGAGTTCTAGGCTTGGGAATAGATTAGTTGGTCTATAAGATTCTCTCATGCAATTAAAAAATCAAGCAATATCATAGACTTTTCCTAAGAGAAACCTTTTATCTAGTATACTTCCCACAACACAACTTTGTAAATCTCAGATATGTGATAGAGAATAGATTAGAGATCGAATGTTTAATCTTCTTAGATAGTCTATAAAAACTCATAAATCTGACCTAATAACTCATTGACCTCAACAAAAGGATTGACCCAACACTTCCATAGGTTCCTTCCATAGGTGCCTTCGTATCCTCCAACGCACACTTCTCCACTTCATCCCTAATCTCTTGCTTTGAAACCATAGTAGAATTAGGGGCAAAATTTTGAGGAAGAAGTTTTACATAAAATTTTATACACATAATATGCTTCTATTTTCCAATCAAATATAGTACCCCTGAATAGGAGCTTAACCTCCTATATTATAGGAAATTTCTTAATAGCTTTTCCAAATATATTGTGTTGTTTGAACAACTTAAAATATTCACATCACTAATAGAGTAATCTAAAATAACCCATAACAATCCTACCACATTATTATTTTGTGCATCTATTTTGCAATATTCCTAACAAGGGATATCCACTTCAACTTGCATTCTTATGCAAAAACTCTTCAAAATTTAGATCTCGGAATGGTTATGGACTTGACATGATGTTTTTGATGAAAATTGTAGATAGGTAGTATTAGCATTTCTCAGAGAGTTAATTACTTTATTCACATGAGAAGAATTGTAAAAAATACTACATTATTGTGGAATTGCTGAAAAATAATAGTAGGCTCAGAGAAATTTCTTGAACTGGTAAAAACCTATGTTAGATAGAGACACCTCCCCATCCCTTGAACCTCTTTCACCATCTACGACAATTTAAGGATGGTAGAGGATGCCCTCTGGGTGTCTCCCCAACCAAAAAGTTCATCAAATGTCTTAGAGAAATGTATCTCATTAGGGTATGTAGAAAAGTAGTCAGAGGATGCCTAGCCATCCCTAAGGTGGCTTAGTGTTGATAACATTAAATAGAGCTAACAGGACTCTTAAATATATCATGATAGCTTTGTTACAATAGTATAACATGATGGCATAATAAAAGCAGCAATAAATATATCGTGATAGGCAATAGAAGTACAATAGCAATAACATCAATCACTATGGTGGTGACATCAATAGACTATAGTAAAACATAAGTAAAAATTGTGATTTAGATTCATAGTTGATGATATAACAGTTAACACAGTAATAATTTCGATTTATGATCTTACTTTTCAAAAAGTTTTCAAACTTCAAAAGTGTTGATATCATTGGAGTACATCACTATTTAGTTGAAAAAGAAAATTAAGGTGCATTAGCCACACTTTGGTACAGTGTGGTATTGGATGCGAAGTGCAAATAAACAATGTCTTTTTGGAATGTGGTTGGCATGTGTGCTTCTGTAGAAATCATTTAAGCATTGATAAGCTAGTTCGTTGTTCATCAACTTTTATAAATACCTCTTTGCCTATCTTCATGTCTCTTTATGTGTGGGTATATATGTATGTATGTATGTATGTATGTATGTACGTATCTGTGGTGTCTGTATGCATGTGTTTGTGTGTATGTACGCTTCTATAGACATCATTTAAGCACTGATATGCTACTTCGTTGTTCATCAACTTGTATAAATACATTACAAAATATAACAAAACAAAGTTTTATCAGTTGTAGTGGGCATAGATGAGGATATTTGCATGGTCCTTGTTGCCAACAATGCGCTAAGCAATACTGGACTGCCAACCAAAGGAGGAGTCTGCAATTCATCATGTGCTGAAGAATACAATATTGTTAGCAAAGACATTTGTGATGGATAAAGATCAAATGGGATACTAGCTAGAAGCATCCACAAAAAAAGATAAGTGTTATAATGTTGATGAAAACAAAGAAAGAAAGTGTTACTTACATGAAGGTTGTGGGCTACATCCCTCACCATGTTGACCATGTGATGTCGCAACTAGCACATATTTTTATACAAGAACACATAAAATTAGAGATCATGATCCATAAGATACTTTAAAATATTAACATCTATTGAACTTTTATTATTTCTTTAGTTGAATTACTACTTACCTTCAAAGATTGAATTCTACGATCTGATTCTTTTCTCAGTGCCTCTTTCTCCTCACTTCTATCACCCTCGATGATAATGTTAACAATTTAACCAGTGTATCTTTGCTTAATTTGTTGGGTGATGAACACAAGGTCAAAACTGAGGGCAATGTCATGTAGAAATGACACTTGTATTTTAGATCGCATTTGATCAGTGATCATTCTAGCTTTTTCCTATCATTTGCGACATCAAATATCAATAAAATTTCATCAAAATAACTCCAAATCCATAAAGAAAAGAACATAATAATATGATATTTGTTTCTATATTAACATTAAAAATTACAATAAATATTTTTTACCTCCACTGAAGGTGTCCGAGATGGTGCATCCATGTCGCCCTGTGAAAAAAATTAGTAAGTCTTAGAAATCAGCAGCGAAATTAAAGTAATAGACTTACCAAAAGAATTTATTAATAATAATGTATATTGTATATGTAAATCATTCATCTTAAGTTAGGAAAAAATTTTGTGTAACTAATGTGTATATCTAAAAAAATATTTGACATGTTCTACTTAATGTTTATATCTGCGCATATGTTTTGAAAAGAAAAATTTGGTCGTACATGACCCCATCATAGTTGACATTGATCCTACCAGGATATTTCATTGATCTTCATCCATGTCATCATCATCATCATCATCATCACCATCATCATACTTGTCACTTTGATCATTGTCATCACCACCACCATCTTCATTGCCATCATCATCATCTTCATCACCATCATCATCATGACCATTATCGACATGATCATCACCATCTTCATCACCATGATCATGATCATCATTAGCATCAGCATCATCATCATTATCACCATTATCGTTAGCATGACCAAAATGATCACCATCTTCTTCTTCTTCATCACTAGGTAACTATCGTTCATGATAATCATTTACTTCATCTTGTGCTTCTTCAATATCTTCTTCTTCCATCACATTATACTTTATTGGCCTCCCTCTTGGGTCATGTCTAACAACAAATGACCAACCTAGTTTGTGTGGAAGACCAAAGTAAATAACTTGCTTGCATTAGCTTGGAAGAACATAGGGCTCATCTTTAACTGGCTCAAATAACCTTGTATTAATCATAGTAAATCCACTATCATGTTCAATAACAGTCCTATAAGGATCATTTTGATTCAGACATAGCCTAAACCATTTGATAAAAAATAGAACTATTTTGAATGAATTAAAGTCGCACTCAAGTAGATCATCTAGAATGCCATAGTAACAATTTTCAGATTATTGAGGATGTATATCAGTACTAGATGAAATATTGGTGACCATGAAGATAACACTTATCCTAGAATCACATGTTTTCTTCATTTCATCTAACTTTTCTGTGCAAAATTTATGGCCATGGTACTACATAGCTTTGTGGTGTTTGACCTGCAATTATTCAAATATGTCAATATTATTTGCATTGATCTATGAGTTGATATTAAAATTATGTCTCATGATTAGTAATCTTATGCATACTTTTGTATCTCTTAAGAAATATACTAGATCAAGTACCATTGGCATAACATTGGGATCTCCATTACGAAGAGATTCTTTAACCAACAATGCAACACCATCCCATGCTAATGAGTTACCATTTTCTTGAGACTGTTCAATCCATACCATTATCCAATCAAGATTGTTTACAATATATAAATTTAGTGCATGTCCTAGTCACGACCAACTATAAAGAAGACAATTACACCAGTTACAAACAACTTATATATATTGATGATGGATAAGAACTATTAAACTAAAAAAAAAAAAACTTATAATTACCTCTCACTCTCCTCAATCTACCTTTCCCTGTCAGGTACTTCCTTTTGAAATTTTTATTAGAATTGGGATCCCAAATGTGATCTACATGGATATCTGATGCAAACTTTGAAAGATATTCACTAATGTACACAATGGTATGGTATACCATGTATCCCTCTAACATAGAACCCTTAGGACGTTCTCTTCATTGAACCAAGCCCTTCATAAATTTCAAGTGCCTCTCAACCATCCACATTGACCTAGTTTGTACAGGTCCACACAATTCAATCTCCTCAACTTGATGTATGAGGTAGTGTTCTTGAGCATTGAAAAAGGTTGGGGGTAAACACTTTTTCATTTCACACATAAGCTATGTAATTTTTATCTTCCAATATTTTATATCTTTTTTATCATTTTCTTTAGATGATAACCACCTAAAAGAGATTCAACACAAAAAAACCATAAAAGAGATTTCAAATAAAATTATACAATAGATTTCAGATAAAAACCTACAAATATAAGAAAAACATTTCTAACCTTGTGTATTTTCCAAGATCATATATAACTTATTTAATACTGTTGTGAAACTAGTGTGGAAGGGATAGAGGTAGGACATACTACAAGCATTAAAAAATGATCATTTCAATATATTATTAAATAATGCAATAGGTAGTACATTCAATTTTATAAATATATTATAAATAGAGAACATGACTTACCTTGACGAAGGTATGCCAATCATGTGTTTTCAACCCTGGCCTAAAATCACCTTTCTTTGATAGAAGAGTGCTTATATTTGTAGCAAATCTTGTTGGAAATTTTATGTTCTTTATGACTTCTTTTAATGCATCACTTTGTTTCTCTGTTAATAACCAAGGAAGGACACTTGTATTTATGTAGTCTCCATTGTTATTTGATTCAATGAAATCTTTTAGTGCATGATTAGATTCATGAATTTTACTACAAATTTTGGCAATTTGTTCTCTATCATGCCTTCCATCTAACATTTTTCATAGTGTCTCGGTTACATTCTTTCCAATACGCATAGAATCAAACAAATGCACAATTGAGAGATCCTTGCAGTATGGTAACCTACTAAATTGAGTAGGATAACTTTTCATTCCTCTAAGAAGTTGGTAATTAATGACTTGATTACCTTCATGAGCATCAATTATAACATTAGCAAATATAAGACAATATCAACATACAAATTTTAAACTTTGGATGATAAATTGGACATTACCTCGATGATTTAGTTGATCGTATTCCAACTTCCATAGATGAGGTGTCATTCTTCATGGCCTTGATGATGTCTCCTTTCCCATTGAAAAGATGTTTTCCAAAAATTTTTTACCTATGATTATTGTGGAGAAAGTACCTAAACTCATCGAACACCTGCTTTCTTAAACTTCTCAAATGACAAGATTTCATCTTCAGACCACAAATTGGACATGAAAAATTCCCCTTTTTCTGAAGACCTAAAAGGTCATGTACAATTATCATGTGCAACTTAAGCATACGATAGTAATGTGTAAGCACTATAACAGACCAAAAATATGTGATCTTAACAATATAACATACGGCAAAAATGAGTTAGCCCAGGGGCATCATGTATTGTCCATACAAACATTGCATGGAATTGAAATTGTTGGTGTCCTATCAATCTAGAGATGTCATACATAGTGACACCATTCCATAATTTTAACAACTCATCAATTAGGGGCCCAATATACACATTCATATCTTTCAGTTGATACTTACCTAGTAATTGAATGAACATAAACATTACATAATTATTATGATCATTTTCATGCACTATTTATAAATTAATTTAGATAATTATAAAATGAAAAAATATCTGGCATAATCATTGACAACATTATGTGCTCCATATTTATGGACATCCAAGGAGGAATTTTATTGTTAATAACAAAAATAGGCCACACTGAGTAAACAGATCTCATATCTCCATATGGATTGACACTATCCGCTACCAATGAAAGCTTTAGATTATAGGGTTCTTCCTTAAAGTG
This sequence comes from Cupressus sempervirens, assembly GCA_028749045.1. Taxonomy (NCBI): domain Eukaryota; kingdom Viridiplantae; phylum Streptophyta; class Pinopsida; order Cupressales; family Cupressaceae; genus Cupressus; species Cupressus sempervirens. Next base: position 201,022,297 of record CM053785.1, read on the forward strand.
TGACCATGTTTCTTCTAAATCTTTAAATGTAGAACCATTGGCAGGCATTTTTATAATGTCATCTTGACTTCTATTGCATGCATGATAATCGATAAATTATGCCAAGCTAGCGCACTGGAATAATCATTGAAGGTGTGGAATAATGGAAATGTACTAAAGAACCTTGTGAAACACCTTTTCTGTTATTTGATCTGACCGATATCTACTATTATGACAATTAGGGCATTCTGTTACAAATTCATGTTGTTTATGATATAGAATGTGATCATTGGGACATGCATGTATTGTCTGATACTTCATTCCAATCTAATTCATAATGGTAGATAATTATCGGTATGAACAAGGAAGAATGTTTGATAGTGGTAAAAAAAACTCACTAATCAACCTATGATAACAAATATGCATTGTTAATATAATGAATAGTAATTGTATGCTAACATTGAAGATGAAAAAGATGTCATGCCTTAGCATATGTGACATTGCTACATTGAATATACCATTCATAATCTTTAAGTTCACCAACAACACTATAGTCAAGCATAGAGTTGTTTGGGAGCCTTCATACAAGGGTTCATGTGCCTTCTCAAGTAAAGGTATATCAAGATCATCTTCATCATCATTATCAGATTTGCTAGTACCATCATTGTGAGCCTCTTCATCACCTACCCCAATACCCTTTTCTTTATTCATGTCCTTTGGTACATTATTGTCTTCTTCCATGGGAGTGTTATCCTCAGCTTGGATATTCACACCTCCATGTTCCTCTAGTAGGAAATCCACATTCAGCAATGGATGAAAATCCTGGCCCCCTTCAATGTGACCATGTTGCCTACAATGACTCTGGCCTATTGTGATTAGAATTCTTTGATTCTTTAAGCCCTTACACTTTTTACAAGGACAATAACATTTATCAAGTTTTCTTCAGAACTGAGCCCACAATGCAGCCATTGTCTCATTATTTTTTTCTGGGTTCATATTGTCAGGCATGGTCTATCTTAATAGGAAAATGTATCTGCAAATAAATTGGACATGTTGTAGTTAATGTTTATATCTACAAATATGGAAATTTTTGATTAATGTTTTCAAATGTAACTAAAATGATCCTATAATTTCTAGAAGGCCTAGACGTTCACAAAATGTGGAGTTATAGAAAATGTATCTTAATTATTTGCAAAATGCCTCAAAGAGATGTCACAAGGTGAAAGTTACTTAGGTGCTATCAATAACATGCCTTGACTAATCCTAATTTCAAACAATAATAATTTTCTTTGAACTTAAGATTCTATTTGATGCCAATACTTTTAGACTAGAAAATAAATATAGTGCTCAGTATCTTCTGACTATGTACATGCAATATCTTCTAATTATGCAAATGCAGTATCTACTTGTTGTAGAGTTTCCAAACACCAAATGTTGTGACAGATCTTCGCTTAGAAATATTAATAGAAAATAATGTTTCTAGCTAGACTAGAAAGTTCAATTGAATTACAAGAAAAGGTGAAATAAAGTAAAATTTGATAATCTATGATATCCAGCAAGTACACAGTCTACAAAGTTTGATTTGTTATTTGTAATTAGTTTTTTATGCATTTTTTTCAACTATGAATTGTGCTAGTAGCATATAACAACAAAATACATATTAATTTCTGATCAATGATTTTGTGTGAGTTTTATATAAAAAGATGATAGTAAACTGTATACAATGAATTGCAAAAGAAAAGTTCAGGAGAAACCTAGAACGAAGTCTAGAATACTGAATTTTCAATAGGAAGGAATTGGAAAACAAATAGCACACACCATTTAAACATAAGTATACTTTATTAGATAGGAAGATATACCTTGCCTATACGTGGCCTCTCTTTAATCTTTGCAAGGCTATTTCAAATATGTGCTACTGCACGGACCAATACAAATGAATTTTAAGGTAGTCAAACTACTGAGTTATAATAAATGAAAGACAAAATCTATAGATTTTAGGACACACGATAGTCTTAATAAAAGAATAGAAATTACAATAGAACAAAGGTTTACTTTTTTCTTTTTTCAGTTGACAAGATTTATTATATGTGCAATTTTATAATTTTTATATTAGATAAATTATAAAATTGAATTTAAAACTTTTATTTTCATCTTTCTCACTCGATTAAGGATTAAAAATAAGGATAATTGTGTATATTTAATAAAGGATAGGTCAAAGCATTTGGAAAACTTTTGTGCATATATCATATTTTATTTGAGAATGAGAATAATATATTTTTTATTCCTATTGTATATAAGCTTAATTAGTATTTAATTATATTTCTTTCTTGCTTACACTCTCAATTGAAAGAGTTGTTCTTAAAAAATTGTTGACAAAGGAAAAATATTTAAAATGTGGTACTATTGCCAAGTTTACTTTTTAAATAGTGGCTTAAGTCAAATGAAATACTTCACTACTGATTGGTGAAAATAAATCTCTCAAGATGATATGAAACTTTTGGTGTATCAAATAGTAGATACCTATTGATAAATACAAGCATAATATATTTTATTAAAATAAATTATTTGACACCTATTTCTATCAAATAGACTCTTATCCTTTATATCCTCAATCCTAGAAACTCAAGTAAGGTGTTGATTCCATTCATTGACTTCAATGATTGTGAGCAATGGGGGCTTGTTTCCTAAAGTCCTAGGACATGTCTAATGTTTTGAAATGTTTCCAGAAGCCATGGGAGCAAGCATGAGACAATTGATGTCAGGCTTACTGCTTATGTATGTAAGACAGATTGTAGAGGAAAGCCTATTAGCTAATCATCTTTGCAAATTTGTGACTATATGATAATAGAGGATACAAATGGCTTTCACTATCAGATAAATATAAGCCTACACTACATACTTGTGTAAAACCAGGAAAGAGTTGGTAGAATCCCACCACAAGATATTACAAAGAGGTAGTACATTAGATGATAAGTATTGTCATAGATGTGTTAGCTATGAAAATTGTAGCATGCTTAAACATGTATACAATAAGCACACATCCCTAGGGTTTGTCGGTCATTCATCATAATTTGACTTCTGGGGTGTGGCAACATAGAACAAATTAGCTTAATGGTAAAATTCCATGTTAAGATGTTGAAAGCATTAAGATTCTATCTATGATCCAAAATGTTGTACACAAGTACAACATATAAATTTAAGATTTTTTTATTCAAAGTGTGGACACAAATAAATTATAGATTGTGGCTCTTTCACTAGTTTTTGAAATGAATTTTAAAAAAAAATCAATGATTAATCTTCATATTTTATTCTTACATCCATCTACAAATATATAAAATATTTTGATGTCTAAAATGAATCTGCCTATCTCCAAAACTCATAGAAATGCTGTTAAAATCTATGGTAGACTTGAAAAGACCTGAGTTGATCTAATAGCCAAAGTTTTGCTATCTTAATTCAAAAACCTACAAAGGCTTCTAAATGTTTGCCTCTTCTGGTTGAACTTTTTTGAGACTCTATTAATCTTGGACTCACCTTGCTTCAGTAGCTCAAAACATTATTAAAAATAAAATTCCCGAACACAAGACACTTACAACACTCATCTTCATCATCATTGGTTATTTATTCAGCAGCAACTTCTTTAAATTCTCTACAGATTTTTTGAACTATGAGTGATGTCAAATATATTGTATCACAATTAGTTCTCCAATTGAGTATCTCCTAGGTGCAACCAAGCAATTGGTCCATTGAAATTAAAAAATTTGCAACTTGCTATAGATTTTTGAGAAGAATTACATTCTTTATTCATATTACTGATATTATTTTGAATTGGAAAATTATAAAAATCCAACTTATCTTGAAATATAGTTTTTAACTTGTCATGTCGAAGCTTGAAGTGACCAAGTCAGTGTCAATCCCTGATCTATGAATGATGTCAAATTCATTGTATCACAAGCAGTTCTTGAATTATATCCTAAGTGCAACACAATGATTGGTCCATTGAAAAATAAAAATTTGCAACTTGCTCTAGATTCTTGTCAAGAATTGCATTTTTTATTCATATTACTAATATAATTTTGAATTGAAAATTATGAAAAAATAATATATCTTTAAATATAGTTTTTAACTTGTCTTACCAAAGCCTAAAGTAACCAAGTAAGTGTCAATCCCAAAACTGGGCTCCTAATAATTTATTAACTGACTTCAAACTAATTATGTTTTTTGATGTTGTCCCATTGCTGATGAAATTCCTCTTAAATTGGAAAAGCCCCCTGCTCTCTATTTTATTGATTTTTTTTATCACTTATAGAACTCATATGACATCATAATAGTGATTGACCCATGCCACAAGCTACTTCATGTCATTAAATTGATTCCTAAAATAGTAATTTTTAGCATGCTCAACCTTATTAAAAAATAGATACATTTCAAATTCAAACTCTCCTTATTACGTAAACATTATCTTGAGAAGAGGTAGGAGGTTCTATTAATTCTTATCTTAAGCTTATTCTTCATCTTTCCTTTACCCTTGAATTGTGAATCAATGCAAGAGACTTTGAAGATACATCAAGTTGACATGTTTGCTTATTGTCTAGTCAATCTATCACATTTTTCAAATGAAGGTATTACAAATGATGCTCTTGAACTATCCATGATAGAGTAAAAGGAAGTAAAGGAGCATGAAAAAAAATTACTAAAAAAAAAATAAAAAATGTATTCCTTATTAGTTTTCTATTTCTAATAACTAGCTCAATGAGATCTCAATATTCTAAACATAGCCAAATAATATTTAATGGTAAGAAAAAAAAGAGTAAAAAGGGAGGCAATTTATTCTTATAATAATAAAACTCTTACCCTTTTAACTAATAAAAATATATTTGTGTACTCATTTCACACCCTTCATGGATTAATAAACTCCTCAATATTAAACAATGATCTATCTGAACCATGCAGTTCAATCAAGCCTATAGGCTCATCAAGTTTATTTCCATTTGAAAATATTTGATATTATTTGGTGTAAATTAAAGAGAAATATGGAAGGATAGAACATTAGAAGAGGAGGGAGAGGTGACCCACTTTTTTTTAATTGTACAATCAAAAGGATGATGGCCCAATAGGCTCAAATTGTAGTGCCTACACCTAGGTTGCATTTTTGTTATCATTGTGAAACTCTTTTAGGTTTAGTTTTATGTTGATGCTTAGCAGCATTGTTTTGAGACTATCAGATATTGTGCTATGGATTCAGTTTATTATGTGATGAGATTACTTAGACTCTACATTTCATGCATGCATGATGATTATATTCAGTGATTTAAGTTATTGAAGATGATTAGCAAGATGATTTGTTATCATATGTATTTTCTTATGGATACTTACCCCATACTTGCATGTGTATGGTGTGTGTGTTTGTTCTTATGTATGGCCTGTCTGATGTTGTTAAGGAAAGGAGTCGTAGTCACTTGCTAGTTGGGATCTACATGATGCACCACTTCCTGCCATTGCCTATTTAGTTTAGTATATATTGTGCTTGTACATGCATAGTTTTTATGCAGATTGCAGGTACCAGGTATCGACTTCCCTGAATTGCCAGGATGAGCGTACCCTATCACATTATCTCAATGATAAGAGAGGGGAGATAAATTCTCAAATCCAAATCCCAACACTTTAAGCCATTTGTCCTAATTGAAAAATGGAACAAGTATCTGAGTTGAGTACCCTCCGAATACGTTGGATAACGTAATTCTTGATATAAACCCTTGGTTTGATTTTGTATGTATTTTGGCTATGATGGATTTTCGTATTTTACCCTTGTGAGTCTTTGATGTATTTTCTATTAATTAAGCCTAATTAAAAGATTTAATTAATGGTTTAATTTAATGGAAAATTAATATGATATTTTAATATTTATTTTATTTAATTAATTGGGAAATTCATTAAATAAAATAATTAAATTTGAAGATAAAAGTTATAAGTTTAAATTTGGAATGTGACAATATTTATTTTAATAATATTGTATTTGGAGTTCATTTTTAAATAAATGACTAAATAATAATATTATTAAAGCTAATAAATATTTTAGCAATTAAGTTTTGAAAATGAAATTTAAAAGTGAAAAATATATTAAAATTATTAAAAGATTAAAGGTTGCATGATGTGTGCACATGATTAAAATATAAATATATTAAGATAAGAATAAGTGGAATTATTAAAGTTAGTGCATAAGATTTAATAGATTAATATATTAAATTGGAAAGAGTAAACTTAATATTATATTAATTAATGTGCATTATTTTCTCACATAGGAGTTTGCAAATTCTTGAGAGTTGTCATGTAGACAACACTGGAGTTTGCACTCTAAGTATGCACTAGATGTCTACACTTAGGAGTTAGCATTTTATTTGAGCACATGGTGTCTACAACCTTATGACTCATCTATAAGGTTGGAGAAGACTCATGCTTAGTTGTCATGCTTATCTTCTAGTTCTTTCTAGACACATTCTAGATGCATCTTATAGGCCTTTAAATAGAGGCTCTCCTAGAGTGTTTGGACAAGCTGCAAAGCTTACATGCATTTGAGAAGCTCATATGCTTCTACATGCTTCTATGCTTCTTCTAGCACTTCTAGTCACTTGGAGGATTCGGTTGGCTTGGGTCTTGGAGGAATTGCGAATAATGGAGAAGGAAGGGATTTTCTATGGACTTCTGAGGCATGGCAAATTAGCATCAGTGTCTAGGTGCACTCGTGATATTCACATATTCTCTTTGCACTATTTCTCTTCCTATCTTCATTGTGTCTGTTATATGTGTTTGAATACTCTCTATGATTGAATCTACAATTTGAAATTGGAATCTAGATATGTATGTTATTTGGTTCCAAAGAAAACATTAGAAAACCTTAGCTTCAATTTAAAATGGGTTTGGGTTCGAATTAGAATCAAATTGAGAAATGGTGATTTCAAAATTTATAGTTAAACCTATTGGATGGAATATCGGGTAAATTTAGAGAACAAATATTCTTAAGTTTGGAAGTCTCTTAAAAATTGCGTATATGTTCTATACATGTTTATTTATCTTTTCAAATCTCCAAACACACACACACACACACATATATATACATATATATATATATATATATATATATATATATATATATATATATATATATATATATATATATATATATATATATATATATTCACATATATATGTTAATGCTGTAGCATAAAACTCTGCATGTATATATATACATATTTACATTCAAATATATATATATATATATATATATAATGTCAAATCAAATACTTAAATCACAATAAAAAATTTATTGTTAGCCGAATCGGATGAAAACATTTTTGAAAAATGTTATGTGAAATAAATATAACATTAGGGTGGGCAGGGTTCATACCTACCGCACCCTCTGGTAAACACAATTATTGCTGGTGGTGTACCTGCACAGGTCACAGAGTACCCACGAGTATGCAGGTTACCTGCGACCCGCGGGCCGCACGGCTTGTGTGTTGTACGCAGCGATTAAATCACTTTGAATTACTTTAATATGATTTGAATGATAATTTTGTTAAAAATTCATATGTTATATATTATGATTTGAATTTTTTTATATATAGAGTTAATAAATATTATTCTATGTATATATGTATATGTGTATAAATGAATAAATATATATATATATATAATATTGTAATTAATTTTTTTTAGTATAATGAAGCATTATATATATATATATATATATATATATATATATAAACATAATTTTATTTAAGTAATGTATTAGTGTAATTAAGATTAATAAAAAAATGTTGCAATTGAAATAGGGAAGTTGCCCAAATAGTTTTGGAATTCTCGTGAATGGAAAATTGAGAAAACTATATATAATTCTTGCTAGAGATATAAACATTTACTTGATATTCATTGAATGACTGAACGAATGAAGAATCTGATTTAAATATTGATCATTATAATAATGAAATTATTAATGCGATTAGTATTTATTAATAATTGTTAAGGTTAGCAATTATTAATGAATGATAAGTATAGACTAGCTATTAAGTAATTCAATTAAATTCAAATTGAGATTAGTAATAATAGAACTATAGCAATAAGATATAATAATTAGTTTAGACAATCTCAGGGGATATGAGACAAAAGGTTAAAATAATTATTAGATAATGATATTGAGAGATAGTTATCCTTATATAATTGAGAATATAAATGCATCAAAATATAGGTTATGGAACTATGGTTATTTATTAATTGAGAGATATTTTATGAGTTGTCGTGTTAAATATTAGTTAATTTAATTAATTGTAAATTAATTAAATTTAACTAATAAATAAGTCATGCAATGAGGTTCAATTGAATAATTAATGATTAAAAATAGTTTTAATGAGACTAATTGGTTGAGATAGAGGAAACAAAATTCTTTCTATTATGATTAAATCAGAATCATCTCTTGAGAGAACATTAAATTATAATGATTCAAACATTTACCCTTAGTAGAGTTTAGAAAGGTTGATTTCAAAATAGTACGAGGATTATACTATAGGGTTAAACCCATGGAGTTTAGCTAACTGCTAGCCTAACTTGCACGTGATAAATGCAATGACACTTTCTCGCTTGCAGAGTAGGTTTCCTACATGTCTTTGTGTGCCTTTGGGAATTAGATGTCAGTTTTGTGTGATGGAACCTTTGAGTTAGTATACTTTTAGGATTCCTGGACTTAAAGAGATTTATGCTATGTGTTTTTGGATAGCCTGTATGGGACTTGAGATTATCTCCTCAGCATGGTCAGAATGGACCACTTAGGTACCACGCGGTTGGGTGGTGGTGTTTTTCCACTCTTATCATTTCTGTCGGAGACACCGTGGTTGGAGCATTCTTGGTCGGTATTTATCTTCATTATGTTCTTGGAGCATTATGATAGATGATATACCTTATGATGGATGTATTTACTGGTATATTTCTTATATTGATGATTTGCATATGTTAAATGATGTTATCTTATGCTTTACTTTGTATGTTAGTAAGATGTTTTAGGACTGACATTCCTACTATGATAATACCAATGATCTCTTCGGTGCTTTGGAATGTTACACATGGAGGGATGGCTAGGATCCACGATGGTCTAATGATGCTATTTACAGTTGGGAGGAACTATGCACTTAGTTATTAATGTTCGTGATATATGTTTATCTTTTGTGGTGATGTATCATGTATGGTTTGTGGTTTCATTTATGTTATTGTATCATGGATTAGAGTTAGTATGATGATGTACTTTATTTAGATGGATGTTTATTCTTTTAAGCCTTTTAATACCTTGTAAAATATACAGTGGATGATTGAGCAATCTAGAATGTAATTACTAAAAAGGACACTTGTAGGTTGTTTAAGAATGTTGGATCTATCATTTTTATTTCATAAGAATGTGATGTTAGATGAATAGTTAAGTTAGATGTGATACAATGTTAAGGTTTCTTAAAGAATGTAATCTGTTATGTTATGTTTACTTTCATTTGAATTGTTGCTATTGCTTTCGTTACTATGTATAAGTTGTGAATGGTTTATATTTCATGTTTAAAAAAAAAAATTGTTTGGCAAACCTAGTGAAATTCTTTGGATCACTTGGTGGGGCATTACATTTGGTATCAGACCTTGAGTTTCAACATTGGGAGCTCTGGGTATATTGGAATGCCACTAGTTGTTAACTAGTTGAACAAAACGAAAACTTTGGACTATCATGCGTATCTCTTTCAAACTGAAAACTTGAAACTAGGTGAACTGAAAAAGAACTTAAAACTGTTACTTGCATATTTTTGATACTTCAAAACATAGCTTTCAAAATTGAAAATTCTATTGAAAACCTAAACATGGGCAAAACTGGAACTTGAAACTCATAATAGTTGCAAAAACATATATCTTTCATCTATGATTTAAGGTAGTATGCCTTTGATTATCTTTGCAAGTGTTAAGTTGCTCTTGTTTAGAATGTATTAAGGGATCTATCTCAGTAGTTGTTAAAAGAGTGAATGTTGGATCGATATGGTTTTTAATTTATCATTAAACCAGAATCATATTGCTCTAAGTGTGTTGTAGTGTCACCAGTTGAATCATATTTCCCTATGGGGGGAAAGGGTTCAATGGACCTGCATAGTGAGTATCTTAGTTTTTTAATTCTTGCATGCTTCCAGGAGTAAGCCTAATTCTAGGGGGGGTGGATGTATTGCCTACCCCTAGGTCACATTTTTCTTATCATTGTCGAACTCTTTTAGGGCTAGTTTTATGTTGATTGTTAGCAGCATTGTTTTGAGACTATCAAATATTGTGCTATGGATTCAATTTATTATGTGATGAGATTACTTAGACTCTACATTTCATGCATGCATGATGATTATATTCAGTGATTTCAGTTATTGAAGATGATTAGCAAGATGATTTATTATCATATGTGTTTTCTTATGGATACTTACCTCATACTTGCATGTGTATGGTGTGTGTGTTTGCTCTTATGTATGTCGTGTCTGATGTGGTTAATGAAGGGAGTCGTAGTCACCTACTAGTCAAGATCTACATGATGCATCACTTCTTGCCATTGCTTGTTTAGTTTAGTATATATTGTGCTTGTACATGCATGATTTTTATGCAGGTTGCAGGTACTAGGTATCGACTTCCCTGCATTGCCAACATGAGCATACCCTATCACATTATCTCAATGATAAGAGAGGGGAGATAAATTCTCAAGTCCAAATCCCAACCCTTTAAGCCATTTTTCCTAATTGAAAATTACGACAAGCATCTAAGTTGAGTACCCTTCGAATACGTTGGATAACATAATTCGTGATATAAACCCTTGGTTTGATTTTGCATGTATTTTGACTATGATGAATTTTCGTATATTACCCTTGCAAGTCTTTGATGTATTTTCTATTAATGAAGCCTAATTAAAAGATTTAATTAATGGTTTAATTTAATGGAAAATTAATATGATATTTTAATATTTATTTTATTTAATTAATTGGGAAATTCATTAAATAAAATAATTAAATTTGAAGATAAAATTTATAAGTTTAAATTTGGAATGTGACAATATTTATTTTAATAATATTGTATTTGGAGTTCATTTTTAAATAAATGACTAAATAATATTATTATTAAAGTTAATAAATATTTTAGCAATTAAGTGTTGAAAATGAAATTTAAAAGTGAAAAATATATTAAAATTATTAAAAGATTAAAGGTTGCATGATGTGTGTACATGATTAAAATATAAATATATTAAGATAAGAATAAGTGGAATTATTAAAGTTAGTGCATAAGATTTAATAAATTAATAAATTAAATTGGAAAGAGTAAATTAAATATTATATTAATTAATGTGCATTATTTGCTCATATAGGAGTTTGCAAATTCTCAAGAGTTGTCATGTAGACAACACAGGAGTTTGCACTCTAAGTATGCACTAGTAATCTACACTTAGGAGTTAGCATTTTATTTGAGCACATGGTGTCTACAACCTTATGACTTATCTAGAAGGTTGTAGAAGACACATACTTAGTTGTCATGCTTATCTTCTAGTTCTTTCTAGACACATTCTAGATGCATCTTAGAGGCCTTTAAATAGAGGCTCTCCTAGAGTGTTTGGACAAGCTGGAAAGCTTACATGAATTTGAGAAGCTCATATGCTTCTACATGTTTCTATGCTTCTTCTAGCACTTCTAGTCACTTGGAGGATTTGGTGGGTTTGAGTCTTGGAGGAATTGCAAATGATGGAGAAGGAATTTTCTATGGACTTCTGAGGCATGGAAAATTAGCACCAGTGTCCAGGTGCACTCATGATATTCGCATATTCTCTTTGCACTATTTCTCTTCCTGTCGTCATCATGTCTGTTATATGTGTCTAAATACTCTCTATGATTGAATCTACAATTTGAAATTCAAATCTAGATATGTATGTTATTTGGTTCCAAAGAAAACATTAGAAAACCTTAGCTTCAATTTAAAATGGGTTTGGGTTCGAATTAGAATCAAATTGAGAAATGGTGATTTCAAAATTTATAGTTAAACCTATTGGATGGAATATTGGGTAAATTTAGAGAACAAATATTCCTAAGTTTGGAAGTCTCTTAAAAATTGTGTATATGTTCTATACATGTTTATTTATCTTTTCAAATCTGCAAACACACACACACACACACACACACACACACACACACACATATATATATATATATATACACACACATATATATGTTAATGTTGTAGCATAAAACACTGCATGTATATATATACATATATACATTTAAATATATATACATATATATATATATATACATATACACACACACAAATATATAGATACATACATACATATATATATATATATACATATATATATATATGTATATATATATATATATATATGTATATATATATATATATATATGTATATATATATATATATATATATGTATATATATATATATGTATATATATATATATATGTATATATATATATATATGTATATATATATACATATATATATATATACATATATATATATATATACATATATATATATATATACATATATATATATATACATATATATATATATATATATATACATATATATATATATATATATACATATATATATATATATATATACATATATATATATATGTATATATATATATATATGTATATATATATATATATATATATATATATATATATTGCCAAATCAAATACTTAAATTGCAGTCGAAACTTTATTGTTAGCCGAATCGCATGAAAATGTTTTTCAAAAATGTTATGCAAAATAAATATAACATTGGGGTGCGCAGGGTTCATACCCACCGCACCCCCCCTGTAACCAGAATTATTGCCGGCGATGTACCTGCGCAGGTTGCAGAGTACCTGTGAGTACACAGGGTACCTATGACTCGTGGGCCACATGGCTTGAGTGTTGTATGCAGCGATTAAATCAATTTGAATTACTTTAATATGATTTGAATGATATTTTTGTTAAAAATTCATATGTTATATATCATGTTTTGAATTCGATATTTATATATAGAGAGTTAATAAATATTATTATATGTATATGTGTATATGTGTATAAATGAATACATATATATATTAATGTAATTTAGATTAATAAAAAAATGTTGCAATTGAAATAGGGAAGTTGCCCAAATAGTTTTCGAATTCTCACGAATGGAAAATTGAGAAAACTATATATAATTCTTCCTAGAGATATAAACGTTTACTTGATATTCATTGAATGACTAAATGAATGAAGAATCTGATTTAAATATTGATCATTATAATAATGAAATTATTAATGGGATTGATATTTATTAATAATTGTTAAGGTTAGCAATTATTAATGAATGATAAGTATAGACTAGCTATTAAGTAATTCAATTAAATTCAAATTGAGATTAGTAATAATGAAAGTATAGCAATAAGATATAATAATTAGTTTAGACAATCTGAGGGGATATGAGATGAAAGGTTAAAATAATTATTAGATAATGATATTGAGAGATAGTTATCCTTATATCATTGGGAATATAAATGCATCAAAATATAGGTTATGGAAGTATGGTTATTTATTAATTGAGAGATATTCTTTGAGTTGTCGTGTTAAATATTAGTTAATTTAAGTAATTGTAAATAATTAAATTCAACTAATAAATAAGTTATGCAATGAGGTTCAATTGAATAATTAATGATTAAAAATATTTTTAATGAGACTAATTGGTCGAGATAGAGGAAACAAAATTCATTCTATTATGATTAAATCAGAATCATCTCTTGAGAGAACATTAAATTATAATGATTCAAACATTTACCCTTAGTGGAGTTTAGAAAGGTTGATTTCAAAACAGTATGAGGATTATACTATAGGGTTAAAGGAAGTCTTCTTGCTTGATAATAATCATTGAGTTATCAATTAAGTTATGTAATAGAGTTCAAATTGATATGCTAATATCAATTCCTCTAGCGATGTTATGAATTATCTATATCGAAGTTGGTAAGCCTTATGACTTGAATAATGACTTTAGATATTATATGGTTGTCAACGATGATAACGAATAAATTAAAAGGCTCAAACTTTAGTAATACTTAATTAAGTTTCTAATTGAGAACAAATAGAATGTTGGAAGGTCATGGACTGTGTACCTATGTTAATTGAGCTTTTAAATAATGTTATAATCTTCTTATTCGAAGATTGATAATTGGTTCTCTTATAAAACAATAATGATGCTTTGATTATGATGAAAAGTTGAAGTAACATTAAAGAAGAGTTATTCAATTAGAATATGGATCATAGTTAAATAAAGAGAACAATTTAGTTAAAGGTCAATGATGATTAGTTTAATGAGTAAAGTATTTACCCTTAAGCTATTCTTAGAATATTATTTAAATTGATAATGCTATCGGGGGAAAAAACGGGTTGACTTGTAGGTCAAATGATTACTCTTAGTATACTTGAAACAAAAACTGGAAACCTCTACACTTAATTCAACTAGGTGATTTTAGTAAACCAAAACATGTGTTTGCATTGTGTATTCTCTATGCTATCTATTTTGGGTTTCGGGTTTACTAGTGTTGACCAGTCTTAGGTTGTTACGAGAGGCTCGGGGGTTATGAAATGTAATGGCATGTTGATCTTATTTGGTCTCAATCTTTATAAACCCAACCATGGTAATGTGATCGTATGCTCAATGAAATGTTTGTATTTACTGATTGTTATTGCTTTTCAATCTTCATGTGTGAAGTTGAGATGTATGTGTATGAGAAACTTGAGCTAATCATTTTTGAGTCATCGATCAGTTATCCTTGGATTATTTTCTAGTCGCCATGATGGGACTGAAATGTGGATTTATTTCTTGATGATGTAATGTTGTGACATGTTTTGACTCAACCATTTTGGAGTCTTTGATCAGCATGATTTTGAGATATTCTTGGTTGCTTGTTGAGAAACAATGGATATGGTGATTTATTTTGAGATATATTTTGGTTATTGAGAACCAATTGATACTTATGATTATTAGTGACGCCTTCAGTTGCCAATAAAGAACTGTTGTGGTCATGATTTTCTATGAATGCTTTTCAGATGCTCATGGAGATTTGATGATTCTTATTGTAGATATTTGATGCTTTTATCATGGTTATTTGATGATTCTTTTTATGAATTATCTTTTGGTATTTCTTTCCAGTCGCTTGTATAGGACTTGGGTGATTTTATAATTCCATGAGCTTAGGGTAGGTAATCTACTTGTAGTGTCAGGAAGTGGCTTGCAATGGGGGCCGAGGCCCTAAGTGGCTGCCAGTGTAACTCATTGTAAGTTTGGTTAATAAGTGATAACATTTACACACTAAATGGGGATTAAATGAACCTAAAAAGATAACTTTTTTGATGTTCTCGCCCATGGCTTGAGTTCTTGTACAGACTAGGATGGGAGTAGAGAGAACGCATGGTTGCGACCTTGCATTCCATAGTATGCCTCGTCAGTATGAGAGGATACTAGTGGCCGCATGAGATCAGTATGGACCTATGGAGTTTAGCTAACTACCAGCTTAACTTGTACGTGATAAATGCAATGACACTTTCTCGCTTGCAGAGTAGGTTTCCTACATGTCTTTGTGTGCCTTTGGGAATTAGATGTCGGTTTTGTGTGATGGAACCTTTGAGTTAGTATACTTTTAGGATTCCTAGACTTAAAGAGATTTATGCTATGTGTTTTTGGATAGCCTATATGGGACTTGAGATTATCTCCTCAGCACGATCAGAGTGGACCACTTAGGTACCACGCGATCGAGTGGTAGTGTTTTTCCACTCTTATCATTTGAGATCCGTCGGAGACACCGTGGCTGGAGCATTCTTGGTTGGTATTTATCTTCATTATGTTCTTGGAGCATTATGATAGATGATATACCTTATGATGGATGTATTTACTGGTATGTTTCTTATATTGATGATTTGCATATGTTAAATGATGTTATCTTATGCTTTACTTTGTATGTTAGTAGGATGTTTTAGGAGTGACATTCCTACTATGATAATACCTATGATCTATTCCATGCTTTGGAATCTTACACACTGAGGGATGGCTAGGATCCATAATGGTCTAATGATGCTATTTATGGTTGGGAGGAACCATGCGCCTAGTTATTAATGTTCATGATATATGTTTATCTTTTGTGATGATGTATCATGTATGGTTTGTGGTTTCATTTATGTTATTGTATCATGGATTAGAGTTAGCATGATGATATACTTTATTTATATGGATGTTTATTCTTTTAAGCCTTTTCATACCTTGTGACATGTACAGTGGATGATTGAGCAATGTAAAATGTAATTACTAAAAAGGACACTTGTAGGTTGTTTAAGAATGTTGGATCTATCATTGTTATTTCATAAGAATGTGATGTTAGATGAATAGTTAATTTAGATGTGATACAACGTTAAGGGATCTTAAAGAATGTAATCTGTTATGTTATGTTTACTTTTGTTTGAATTGTTGATATTGCTTTCGTTACTATGTATAAGTTGTGAATGGTTTATATTTCATGTTTAAAAAAAAAATTGTGTGGCAAACTTAGTGAAATTCTTTGGATCCCTTGGTGGGGCATTACACAAAGATGACTTCAACACTAAGTTACTGAATGATCCTTTGATGATAATGAATTTGAATAATTTGTATTTTAAGAGATACAACAAACTGATGTAAGATAAAAGCATAACTATGCTAAATGAAAACTTATAACATAATAAAAAAGACAAAAATTAGACATGAAATTGTGATGAGTGGAAATAGAAACCACATTTCATCACTAACATAGGATTTAAATTTGAATTTATTTTGGAGGGTATATGAAATCTAGGTGTCATATACCTGGGTATAGGATGCCTTCTCACTATACACCTTATACTTTCTCCCAAAAAATTTAGAGATCATTCATTTGATCCTATACTTTCTACATTTGTAATAGTAGGTTTGCCACCTATTATTGCACATGAAAAAAACATAAAGTTTTTGAAAACCATAAATATTCTGTACATATGCAATTTCATGTAAACAAACATGTAGGAAACCCCAAACTCAAACCAATGGCAAAAGAATGTGATAACTACAAAAGAAGCCATAAGTCGAGGAAACCATAAACCCTAGAGACAAAGAGATGTAGTCAGATTGCAAACCATAATATTAAAATACCTAGAGAATGCATATAGGATGCTAAGGATTCCCTTAATCTTTTGTGTTGCTCACTCTATATCCTCCTTAGCCAACTATTAATGCCATTTGTGCTGATGAGAACCTAGACACCCTCTGCAAAATAGTTGGTGGTTTTGATCATCCCATAGGAATAGAGGGCCCAACATGTTAGTATGTAGAAAAAGTCTAAAATAATCCCAATTACATTGCTTTAGTTTGAGGAAAATTATAATTGGGTTGAGAAATCTACGTAGCTCTTATGTCAATATGACATAACCTTGAAAAATTTTGTGTAGCCATCCTTTGAGAGACCTTGTGAGGAAAAATACTTTTAACTATTATTCATATGTAAGTGGTAACATATGTGCTCCTCACAGCTACAAGATTAAGGCCTCTTTTAACAATGAGCCCTTATAGCTACCTTCTTCCAAATTCAAGTCCTTGGCAGTATAGGGCCCCATATAAATGTGACCAAGTTCATGATTAGCAAATGTTCCATGCAAATATGGAACTCCTCAAAGATTTGCAACAGTGCAAAAAGGTCAATTACCAAAAATGATAGGACAAGAATCACTAACACCAATTTAACAAGGGTCATTGGATGAGGTGAAATAACCCCAACAAATAGATAGGTGGTTAAGCAATAACGCACAACATCTAAATAGCCTAGAGGAAAAATATACAAACTAATGTAAAATTAATGGATATTTTCCTAACAGCTAGTTCATAAATCATCCAATGTAGTCCCTCATCTACCCATTTCAACCAGAGAATTAGAAAAAAAATTATTGGAGTATATTGTTTAAATAGTGAGGTGGTTTGACTTTAGTAGAATGTGGGGTTGATGGTTGTCATTGATATCAGCATCATTATCTCAACCTTTGTTGTGTCAGTAGTTGTAAAAGATTGCAATTGTAGTTATTTATTATAGTATTGTTCTGTAGAGGCAAGGCTGATGAAATGGCCCAAATTGTCTAGCATATTTTGATAGATTTTAGATGTGTAATTATGTTTTTTGAGTATTGGGTAGAAGTTGAGAAGTTTTTGTAGTATTTTGTGTTTGTGTTGAAGATTGAAGCTCCAAATTGGAAGAGCTATTTATTCTAGCATCATTTAACTTCCAAAAGGTCATATAATATTGAATATTAAATTGTGACTCCAGGTTCTACATAGTTGACTTCTAGTGAGGAGGTGGCTTCTAAATAAGTGAATGTTGAAGTTGACTCTTGATTTGTATAGGTGGTCTTTAGCATAGATCTTGAAAGGAACTGATATTAGTCTTATTGTTATATAATTCAAGGCCTTGTATTGATCTTTGATAGATGCATCTCAAAATTATATGATATTAAAGCTCATGCCACATTATAAATAACACATTAGCTCCAAGTTCATCTTTTTTAAAAATAAGTGAGAGATAGGAATGAAATGGAGGAAATGAGAGGAACTCTTGTTTACATCATTTTTCAACAAGATAAAGAATAATAAAAAACTTATGCTTACAATTCATTATCAATTGCAATAGATATTGAACCGTTTCAATATCTATCGATTTAATTTTAATTTCTAGGGACCACATTGCATTTTGCCAATCTGCTTTAGTATTCAAAGTAATTTGATTATTTGATTATGTATGCAGAAAAATTTAAATATAACTTTTTCCTTTTTATTTGAAAACATTGGCTTAGTTTTACAAAGCTACAATTAATATATTACTTCCTTTATATGTTTTGCAGCCTGCTTCGGGAATTGCCATTATAGGGAAGGGTGTTGTCATCTGCAAATACCCTTCTGATCCAACTATTGCATTAACCCCATTCAAGCCTCCAACTTTCACCTAGAAATCTATAAATAGAGCCCTTGCCAAGAGAAAATTTATCAATTAGAATTGTATTATCATTATGTCATTTTCTCTCTAGGATTTTATGAGCATCTTAGAAATCTTAGCTTCATTTTCATCTAGATGTTATGCATTAGAATAATAGTGAATTAGCTTTAGCTTATCTTGCATTATCATGGTCATTTTTAATCTTTGAATAATCTTTGTTATTGAGAGCTTGACACTAGTTCCTTAAACCAATTCTTGAGATATTCAAATCTTTCATTGTCTTGCATTTTTAGTTTCATTCATCATCAAGCAAACAATTACTTGGAGATTTCTATTCTTGTATCTTGAGATAGCACATCCACATTTCCAATTCCAAAAGAGAGAAAATCAAACAAGCCTTTACAAGTGCACATTTTTAGACTCTATTAGATATTGAGAGAAGTCTTATTTTTTTAAAGATTTATTCATACTTTGAATCTTTTCTCAAGCCCTCCAACATTACATATTTTAAGCCTGACTACATAGACTAAAGATTTCCTCATACACATTAATAATGAGGCTTTTAATTTTTTGACCTATGATTCCCTCAATTGACTAGAAAAAACACTGAAAGTACCAAAGGAAAGATTGCTAATATTGACAATGAAAATAGTTTTTGGATGCTATAATAAGTTATTATAGTTTCTTGTTGACCAATCCATTATTTGAGGATAAAATAGAATTTATCCTAGCTAAAACCACCGAGAAAAATACATCCCAAATGTATAATCACTAAGAAACCCCTAATGATGACAATGCTCAGAAAATTCTTAAAGCTCAAAAATTGGCATTGGCCACTATTACTAAAACAACAAAAGTACATAAGAAACTTAACTAGAACTTTTTAAAATGTGTTTTAAGTAAAAAAATAGTTAGGATATTGTAAGACAATTGATAGGCCAACACTGGGGTAAATAATTAAAAATAATTAACAATTTATGATGAAATTTAGCTTGGTCTATTCGTGTCAATCTGAGAGCATAAGCTTGCGAAAGGTGTCCAAGAAATATGCCATCAAGGCATGTTGCTTATGATATCAGGGATTATGAATGCATCTAGAACACACAAGAATAAATCTGCAGCAAACTAAAGTAATTCTGGCGTACTTCCTGGCAATAACAGTTTCAATAGATCTAATAATCTAAAAACAAAACTCTCAAATACAAACCAAACTGATCTACAAACCATAAACGTGCATAAGATATGGATGGTTAATCTAATAACATAATTTCTTAATGCACAATTATTTCTTTTCTAATTCTATGATTAAAATTCTACAGAAACTACAATACAGGAATGTGACAAGAACTACAATACAAAAATTAAGATAAATTATAATAGAAATCAAATCTAAAAGCCATATCAACTAGATCTACAACATTGAAATAAAAATAGATTATTAATACTCATTGAATATAGACATATAATATTAACTAACAAAAATTATTAATCTATCAAACATAACAATATAAAAGATAATAAGCAAATGCCAAACACACTAGAATAAATTATGTACAGTCTATCAGCTGCTGGAGAGTGGGCGCCCTTCCTCCCAAAAAACCGATTGAAAAAAATGCTCAAAGAACTCTTAAATCAGCTCAACACAATAATATATTTCTGATATTATGACTCATACATTCTTCTCCTCCTCTCTTGAATATGTGATGGCTTATATAGCCTTGTACATATAAAACAAACAATTCCATTTTTATCATGGAAGTTCAATCTTTATGGCTAAAACTTATTGTTTTATTTTTGATAAAGAGTGTTAAGTATATGACCACTCTTTCTATAACATGATAAATTAATTTCTTAACAATATACTAATTATTTGCAAACTAATTTTTTAATAATACAACAATTAAACAATATGAAAATCTGGCCGAAATGGTAAATCTGAAATTTTGGCCTTTTGAAAACCACTCATAACTCCTTTGTCATTCATTTTCTGAAGATTTTTCCATGTGAGAAGCAAATTGGCTTTATTTTGGACAAAACCCATATCTCAAATTTTTTAGATTCTTCTTCATTTTCTCAGAACTGCAACGCAATATTGACTATAGAAAATGTTTGAATTGTGATTTGTTGCAAAATTCTAATAAATATAATAATATCATTATATTTTCTTCAACATATTCCTTAGTAAATATTGTTGGAATATAAAATACTCCAAATAGATACCAACAAGAGTCCTACATAGAAGGTGAAGAAGGTGACAGGAAGTTGTAGTCCCGACTGCCAGGCGACAAGAGGTTGTTAAATAATAGGAAGATCTACAACAACGAATCAACATGCTGCAGTAGTAAAGATTAGTAAAACATAATCAATAATGAATTTTCCATATTTTAATCCCAAAACAATATTAAATACTACTTAATTATATTAAACTATATGGAACATTATAATGGTAAAATGGAATGAAACAGGATACAAATGGAATAGAGAAGTATGTAGGAAAGTGCATAAGATAGATTAAAATAGAAGATTAAATAGGTTATAATTAGCTCTCATCAACAATAGTCATAGTTAACAATGAACTAAGTATGAAAAAGACCAAATTAACAAAGGATTCTTTTCCAGCCAAAAGTGTTTAGGAAAAAATAAAAATTGATGATAGGCAACCTCTCTCACAATCGAATGGAGACTAAAACCATTCATAGAAAAGGAGGGGAGATTCCATAATGCTTTAACAAAACTTTATGAAAACTAGAAAAAAAAAAAAAACACCCATTGATAAATGAGTGCTAATATTGCCATATTGCAAGTTGGAAGAAAAAATTAGCCAGTGATAAATGAGTGCTAATATTGCCATATCCAAACACTCCCTATTATGTTCAAATTAGTATAAATTGTGTCTCTATTTTCTTCGAAGGCTGGGGGAAGAAATTAATTGAATTCTTCCTTGCTTAAAGATGAGGATGATGTATATATTATCAAGATGACCACTTTCATGACTAACTTTTGCAATAAAATGTCTGCTCAATTTGTGGGTGATAGGAACAAAGTAGAGGAGGCATTTCAACGGAAGTTGTACAAATTAGAAGGCTTTTTGTAAGATGATAGACATGATACTATGATAAAGGATTAGCTTTGAAAGAGTAGAGGGGAGATCTGAAAGGTTCCAAACTTCAAACGTAAAGGGAAAAGAATGAGGGTTGGGATGAATTGGTTAAACTTAGCATCGACCCACAAATCTAAACTTAATGCCAGATCTACAAACCATTGAGTTGAATAAGCATTAAATTATATAGGGTACTACTATGAAATCCATAAAATTTAAGGAATTACCTCATAAATTATACACAAATTCCTCAATCTTTTTCGTGAATGCTGAATGTTACCCTTTTTTTGCAATTAACCCTCTTTTTGCAATTTTTAGCTAAAATTGTCAATTTTAATAGATGTGCAATGAGACTAAAAGAAAAAAAGAAAAACATAAATAGAAACAAGAAATACTATCTTAAGACTAAGCTTAATATACAACAACCTTTCACGCATATCACATCACTAATTGGCCTTATACTTCTTACACCTAAATCATATAACATGGAAGAAAGTTGAATTGTACTAACTGACAGGGTTATACAAGTGACCAAAAAATCAAGGTTATCTATTCATCGTGCACACAAAGAAGATAAAGAAAATAGTAAGAAAACATGTACCCGCGTACATTGCTCACAATGGTTGAATAACAATGAATTAGGGAAATCAACCTTTTCTGTTTTAACATGATGAAGCTTGTGTTGGTCAAAATTTTGACCAACGCGATCATGGATTTAAAAAAATATATGATGAAGCCCATGTTGGTTGAAATTTTGACCAACACTGGCATGGATTTCAAAAAATTATATTTTTCCTTGCATATTCTGACCAATCTAAAATATTTTAATAGATGGTTGAAAAATTTGGTGTAAAAATGGGGTGAAATGTACTAGTGTATGCTGCCCTCAACAAAAATCAAAAGACTCACTTGAAAGAGTCAAGGAGAAAAGATGCAAAGGCATTAAGTCTGATTGAGGCAGGAATGACAGAGATAGTCTTTCCCAAGATTGTAGTAGAAAATTATGCAAAGGAAGCATTGGACATACTTGAGATGAACTTGAAGGGGACTGATAGGATCAGAGTAGTGAAGCTACAAATGATCATAAGAGAATTTGAGAACCTTCAGATGAAGGAAAATGAACCTATTGCAAAGTTTAGCTCACGAATCTCCACTTTGATAAACCAACTCAAATCAAATGGAGAAGATTATGAAGAGAAAAGGATTGTTGAAAAGATATTGAGAAGTTTACCTTAGAAATATGAAAACCTTGTGATGACAATGGAGGAAGAAAAAATCCTCATCACATTGGCCATGGATGAGTTGATGGAAACTCTTCAAACCCATGAGAACCATATAAAAAGGTCAACAACAACTTCCCAAGAGTAGTCTTTCAAGGCTCAAGAAAATTCATGAGGTAGGGGGAGAGGAAGAAATGGCTCTGGTAGAGGCTCAAGAAGTAGAGGTCATGGAAGGAATGGTTAAAGGAATGCTGGTGTAGAAAGCTCAAGAAGAGTAAGTAACCAAGAGGGAGCAAGCACCTCTCAAAATAGCTCTAAAGGAGGTAAGAAGAATTATAACTCCAACAAGAGCAATGTTGAATGTGACTACTATCATAAGTATGGGTATTATGCAAGTGAATGCTAGAAGAAATAGGTTGATCAATCAAAAAAAAAATACTAATGTGGCTGATCTAAACATGGGAAATGCAAACAATCCCATAGCCTTCATCATGTGCACCATCAGTGAAGAAGGTAGCCTTGAGGTATGGTACTTAGACAGCGATTGTAGCAACCACATGAGTAGTAATGAAAGTTTATTCTCTTTTATTGATAAGACTTTTAAGTTTGAAATTAAGATGGGAAACAATGGGACCATTCCCATAGTGGATAAAGGATCTATTATGTTTCACACCAAGCAAGGTGAGAAGGAGATACAAAATATGTATTTTGCCCCCAATATGAAGCACAACTTGATGAGTGTTGGACAACTCATTCAAAATGGATACAAGGTGCTAATTAAAAATGACAAGTGTGTCATTCATGAGAAGGATGGGAGTAATAGATTATTTGCAGTAGTCCAAATGATAAAGAACAGAATGTTTCTGTTGAAGATAGAGACATATTTCTCTTGTCAAGTCAGTGCTGCACCTCCCAAGCATACATGTACAATCGTACATCAGTAATCAGCTCTTACAAGTGTGATTGAAGGCCCCTCCAAGCTTTGGCATCTTAGGTATAGACATCTTGGCTTTGCTCATTTAAATTTGTTGTGCAAAAAAAGAATGGTAGATTATTTTCCAAGCATAGTAGATTCCTATGACAAGTGTGAGGCTTGTATTTTGGGTAAGAAACATAGACCTCCCTTTAATTCTAGAAATTCTAGAAAGGCTAGACCACCATTAGAATTGGTGCATTCTAATTTGGTAGGCCCTATGCAGACTACTTCTATTGGGGGCAGTACTTATTCTATGACATTAATAGATGATTTTAGTCATAGGACATGGGTGTATTTTTTGAAGATCAAATCAAAAGCATTTGATAAATTTGTTGAATTCAAAGCCCTGGCTAAAAAATAATGTGGAGACTATGTTAAGGTCCTTAGATTAGATAGAGGAGGAGAGTATACCTGCAATATGTTTATAAATTTTTATAGGAAAAATGGCATAACAAAAGAGCTTAGAGCTAGTTATACTCCACAATAAAATAGAGTGGCTGAGAGAAAGAATAGGACCATTGTTGAAATGGCTAGAAGCATGATGAAAGCAATAGGGCCCCCAACTGAATATTGGTGAGAAGTTTAGCAACAACAATATATTTGATCAATAGGTGTCCTACAAAATTAGTTCATGACAAGATTCCTCTTGAGGTTTGGTTAAGGAACAGATGGATAGTTGAACACTTGAGAGTGTTTAGATGTGTGGCATATGCAGATGTACCTAAAAAAAAAGTCAAAAGCTAGATGAAAAAGGTGTGAAGTGCATCTTCACAGGGTATAGCTCATAATCAAAGGCATATAGGCTATATGATCCAATTACCATGAAGGTCATCATTTCAAGTGATGTGAAATTTCTTGAAAATCAGTCATGGGATGGCTTGGTAGGTGAATCCTCAAACACTTCAAGTAAAGTGCCTACTATTGAGGAGGAAGAAGATGACATTGGTGATTGGCAAGAAGATGGAGCTACAAACATGGATTGCAAACAAAGGCAAAAAGGGAAGCAACCCTTAACATGCCAAGCAAGAGCTCCAAGCACATCAAGACAACCCCGAGCTAGTATGCAAAATAGTAGCAGCAACAATACTATAATTTAGATCCCACTCTCACCTCCCTACTACTAAGAAAGACTAAAAGTCTAAGGGAGAAATACCAAGATGAAAGGTATAAGGAAGATTATGATGAGAGTGTAAATTTTGCATTATTTTCTCATAGTGATCAAATTTATTTTGAGGAAGTTGTGAATGAAGAGAAATGGTGTAATGTCATAGATGAGGAAAAAGATGCTATTGAGAGAAATGAGACATGGGAGTTAACTACTTTTCCTCCCAAGAAATAAGTAATTGGAGTGAAATGGGTATACAAGACCAAGTGCAATGTTGAAGGAAAAATAGATAGGCATAAGACATTATTATGATGAGATATATGCCCTAGTTGCAAGAATGGAAACTGTGTGTGCTGTCATAGCAATTGCAGCCCAACACAAATGGAAGGTATATCAAATGGATGTAAAGTCTTCCTTCTTGAATGGTGTATTGAAGGAAGAATTTTACGTGGAGTAGCCACCTGGTTATGAAGTTACAGGTGAAGAACATAAAATTTATAGATTGAAGAGAGCTCTTTATGGGCTCAAGCAAGCTCCATAGACATGGTACAACAGGATTGACTCATATTTGATGAGCAATGGCTTTAGCAAAAGTGATGGAGAGCCCACACTCTACATCAAGACAGAAAATGGTGATGTGTTGATCATTGTCTTGTATGTTGATGACCTAATATTCACTAGAAATGATAATTTCCTAATTGGTGAGTTCAAAGAGGCCATGAAGAATGAATTTGAAATGACAGACCTAGGTCTCTTAAAATACTTTTTAGGCATAGAAGTAAAAAAATGCATGATGGCATCTTCATCTCTCAAGAGAAATATGTAAGACAGATCTTCAAGAGATTCAAAATGCAGAACAAAAAAGTAACCGCAACACCAACAATAGGTCTAAAGTTGAGCAAGGAAGATTGCAACAAAAGTGTGAATCCAACACTATACAAGAGTATGGTTGGAAGTTTGATATATTTGACTACAACTTGGCCAGATATAATATATGCAATAAGTTTGATTTCCAAATTTATGGGAACACCAAAGGGTTCCCATTGACAAGTGGGAAAGAGGATCCTAAGGTATGTGAATGGTACCAAGGGATTTGAAATTTTGTATACTATCGTAAATGATTTCAAGTTGGGTGGTTACACAAATAGTGATTGGGCTAGAAGTTTAGATGATAAGAAGAGAACTTCTAGATACATGTTCCATATAGGATTGGGTTGAATTTCATGGGCATCCGAGAAGCAACCTATTGTTTCTCAATCTGCAATAGAGGCTAAATACATAGAAATGAATGCAGTAGCATGTCAAGCTATTTGGTTAAGAAGGATCTTGACAGATTTGAATAAAAGGCAAGAGGATGGAACAACAATTTATTGTGACAACATCTCTTCTATTGCATTATCCAAGAATCTAGTATTTCATGGGAGAAGAAAGCATATAGAGATTGGATATCACTTCATCAGAGAGTTGGTGGAGACTGGAGATATCAAAATAGAAATTTACAAGTCTAAGTAGCAGCTAGCAGACATTTTTATGAAGCCTTTAGGCATTGAAACTTTTGTACACCTAAGAGAGTGTCTTGGTGTAGTTGATTTGGATCAGGAGTGGTCCTTGTTTGGTTTGGCTTGGGACAAAAGGGGAGTGTTGAAATATTTAATGCAGTAGGTTTGCCTCTGGAGCCAAACACCCACCTACCACCCTAACAGCTTGCAACAGTCAGAAACATTGAATGCGGTAGTTGAGTTCAAATTTGAAAAGGGAGGGAAAATAATTTTTCCAAGAGACAAAAGGAATGAATCTATTTCATTCGATCAATAGAAGAGAGGAGAGTAGAAAAGTTGGATTAGTTGCAGAGCAAAGAAAGAAATTGATCAGCAGATCAAGTCAAAGTTCAAAAGATAGAAGGGTCCACATGTTGGATCTTTTGTCATTTTGTAAATTTGTATTGATTTGACTTGTGAAATAATGATTGCTCAAACATTGTTGTATGCAAGCATTAGAGCTATAAGTTTAAAGTTTAAAGTTTTATCAGTTTGAAGATTTTAGAATTTTCTGGTTGAAGCCAAATGCTCCTAGACTTTGTAATAGTTTTTATTTTCTTTGAATAGAAAGTAAGCAAACAAGAATTCTAAAATGTGTTGTTCCCTACTTCTATTCATCGTTGTATTATTTTGCATTTGAGAAGTTCATAGTTGAAAATTTCATCCTTCGAATCTCTGCATTTTAATGGTAAAAATATTCAAGTTATAAGTTTGGTCTACAACTCACTTAGTTCATTCTTTGACTGAGCTCTCTCTTTGCTGTTATTGCTAAGCTCACTCAACATTGTCTTTTGCTAAGCATCACCTTGCAATGGTGACCAAGCTCACTCAGCATCCACACTGTCAAGCTCACATTCCTTGTCACTCAGCATCCATTTGTGTCAAGCAAAACTGTCACTTGACACCTTCTCGTACCGAGCAAAATTTTTAGGGTTGTGATTTATTTATAAGAAAAGTATGATCGAATTTTTTTTAGAGTAATATGCCAAATACAACTTACAACATCAAGTTGTTCTAGCAAATTTTGCATTATCTACCAAGTTTGTTTTGTGAAGCTTCCATACTGGTCACTCTACAAAAGTCTATGTCACGTCAATCTCAATGTAATCACAAACATTATCAAACTAGTTATTGCAGAGTAGACCTCAACAAGCTTGCTATGAATTCTCCTATCAAATCCAAACTATAACTTATTTTGTAAAGGATCAAAATAATATCCTATAAAGTTTTATATTTTTATATTATAGACTATACTCAACATTCATTTGTTTTGATTTATTTTTATGATGTCAGATTTTGATTCGATATATTTGTGAATTCAGTGTTTTAGTCAGAGTTAAAATGAGATGGGATAATATATGTTTTCCAATGAGAAACAACAGATACAATTTTCTATTTAAGTAATTACCTATGTTCTATCTTCTTAGACTTATTGCTGGTTGAGTAGTCCTTCTACTTGACATATACTCAGTTTATAGTACATGATACCCTTTGGAAGCTTAAGGAAGATCCTTAAATAAAAATAGCAAGGTAAAAAATTAGTGCTCTTTTCAAATTGATTCCAGTCATGATCATTTCGATCTTACGCCTTGGGTGGTCTTCATCTGGTTCCTTTTTCTTTTTGTACTTTTCATGGTTGGCGGCATTTGCATAATGGTCATGCACCTTGCAGCTAGGCTCTTCACTACGATTGACAATCTATGAGCGAATAAGATTATGCTGTGTTTGCCTCACCAGATGTTTTGGTTACTTAACCCCTCTATGACTTACTGTGTTTTTTCCAAATATTTTAATATGATTCATGTTATTTTATTGTTTAATATAAAAAGATGGACTGTTCTAACCATTGTTGTTCAATCAAAACTGAATCTGTTCTTTACTCTCTATTCATATAAGCTAAATTCATTATTAGTAATTGTTAAACTAGGATATATCTGAATTTTAATTTTAATTTATTTAGAAACAACCTTATAATTTTTCTTGTAGAATTTGTGGTGGAACATTACAAAGAAAACTTATGAAGTAGGTAGAGAGTTAGTAGATAAAATTAATAGAAAAATAAAGATAAAATAGAGTTCATATGATTGCATTTAAAATTTAAAGAAAATAAATTCAATAATTAACTAAAAGTTTCAATAAAAAAAATTTAGAAGACAAAAAAAGATAATAGAAGAATGAATTTGTTGTAATCGCTTATATATAAATAAATAAGTGTAAATATATAAAGAGTAATTAACAACATAAATTTTGATTGATATTTTCTTTCTTGTAGTTTAAAAATTTGATGTTATTGATATTTTATATATTTTTATACTATTTATATAAATCTTTACTGACATATATTTAATTTTATTATTTATGAGGGTTAGGGATTCCCAACCAATTAAACATTTTTGAAGAGGTTAGAAAAAATTGAACTGTCCGTCCACATCTCTGAGAATGGAATTATTTGGTAGTTTAAAATTCAGTATAATAACTAACGATAAATCCTATTCGATTTGAATGTCAAATGTCTCAATCGATTTCAGAGAACGAGTTAATTTCATCATACCTATTTATCCATGGCTCTGTTGTCATTATATTCAGGTGTAGAACATTATATAATTTAGGTATTAGATACGACAGCCAGAATAATAAAAAACAAAAACATTCTTGACATCAGATCTTTGGTTTTGATTGTGTGATTATCTATGATTCTGATCAAATTTCTTCATTCGTCACCAGGACAAGGTAGATATCTAAATACAAAATGTAAATTTCGTGATCCATTACGTAATGATCAAGCATCAAAAATAAGATGAAAAGATTAAGAAGAATAATTACGGACCCATTCAGACTAACCCAATTTGATTCCTCTAAATTTGAATTCGATAGCGATTGAAGATAGCTATTTAGATCATTCGTACTGGATGGTAATGTAATGATTACAATCGTGTTAAGATAAGCGACATGTAATGTCAGATTAAGACCCATTTAGAGATCCAAGAAGCCATTATCAAAATTAAGAAGTGGAATGTCAATCTGAAAAAATACTGTGTATTTAGTTCAAATCTTTTTCACAGAATTCGATACCTGAATATAAATAAATATCCATGTGCATAGTTAAAAAGCAGGTTAACACGTTAGCTTTCCCAAGAAAATCTTGATCATTTATCTGTCGAAAAGTGATATGGTTAGCTGTACTATCTTCTAGGGTATTGGAAATTTCATTTGTTAACGTTTAAATACATTTCCAAGAGACTTTGTTGTATTCACACAACAAATAGTCCAAAAAAATCAACTTAGGATTTCTTCCACTGTCATCATCAATGTCCCTACAGGCAACCCTTTGCACTGCACATGGATATAAAGTGCTCAGAACTTCTTGTTGCCAAAAATTTATTTAATCTCAGACAATCAAACCCTCTTGTTTGGCTTAAAAAATATTTCATCTTTGCTAGTATTAAAAATCTAAAGAATTTTAAAATCTTTATATAGCCTCACAAAATTTAAAACTATGAGAAAATGATGTTCATGCAAGTAGCATATTTTCCTTAACCTTTATTTTTTCAGAATCATTCTTCTAGCTATTATGCAAGTTAATTAAATTGAATTCAAAAATATCCAGATCATCTGCTCAATCATTTCCCAAAGCATATTCCATCAGATTATGACCCTTTAGAAAATATAATTAGACCTTTGCATCGCTTATGAAATCAGTTGATAGCCAATTATATAATGATAAAACCCAATACAATTAATTTAAAAACATACAGCTGAATCTGCAAAATCATTCTACTTATCTAGCTATTTCTAATTGCTTTCCATTCAGTCATATGCGGTGGCAATCATTGGACTGATATTCACAACTAAGTTGGGTGTGTAGTCCACTAATTTTTTATGAAGCTTTCTCAACATTAATTACAAACTCTAATTCTAAGTAATTCTAAGTCAAGGGCTCTAACAAATTTTATGTCAAGACTTCTAACTATTTCTAGGTCATACTGTTATGATCTGTTATAAATTCCAGCTATGCGTTCAATTATTTTTCTTCTCTCAGAATTTCCTCCCTAGTAGTTAGAAAAGGCAAGGACTAAAGTTCGAACAGAGCTCTTGTTATAATTTTACATTTAATTTTGGAGAATTTTACTATTGTTTGTTTTAGTTCTGATGACGTTTCTCTTTTCTTTTCATCACCCTTAAAATGGCTTAATTAAATTTAGAATGCCAACCACTTATCGATATATACCCAAAAAAAATTACTTAGACAACCATTTTCCCATTGATATTCATGGGCATTATGATTGAGTTTGGGTTAGATGCTCTAGATTACTCTTTTCTTCGAAATTACAGAATTGATGCTTTGTAAAATACCTACAAGTATTTTCTTTTTCTGTACTTCAATTAAAAGAGATTATGATTGTTTATGCCAACATATTTATTCTGTAGAAAGTATTCATATTTTAACTATGGAGAAATATAATGAACTAATCTAAGAGAGTTTGAAATTAAAATAAAGTTACTATAAACTCTTGAAGCTTAAGAGTATTTCCCAAAGAAAAACATAAATGGAGACAAAAATATTTTTCAAAAGGGAAAGCAAAGAAAACTTATTGTGAATTATATGAATGAGAAAAATGCCTAAAGAATCTGAGAGAGAGAAAATGAGAAAAAAATGGAGCCATATGCTCATTAGAAACACTACATAGTGAGTGTGTGTTGTATAAAATGAGAAAGTAGAATCTCTTATATAGAGATGAGAAGAGGAGTTAGCTGAAATGTCTTCAATTGTGTAAGAGGTCTCTTATCAGTGTAGATGCATGTTTGAAGGGCCAAGAGAAGTTGATAGGTCCTTCAAATGTCTTACATCTTGAAGTGGATTCCTAGTGCATATGATATGGACAAAAAATAATGATGAGTTGTATGTGCCTTGGTCGAATAACTGAAAAATAGAACCAAGAAACAAGGCAACTATCCACAAGAATCTCATCTTATATTCAAGTTAGAAATCATTTTGAAATGTTATAAATATAAGGAAATAAAGTAAAGTGGGATTGAGTGATAATGAAAATATAACCTGTCACCACAAAGCAATGGACTTAACTTGATATTAAGATAAATCATATGCTCAAAATATCAAAAAATGTTGGATATAAAAATGTGTTTATCAATGCTCCCATGAAGGTAATACACTAATAGAAAAATGCAACTAATGAATCACCCCACTACAAATTTTCTATGATTGATGGTCTAAGTAATGAAGTATGTGGAAAACTATCCACTTAGTATATTTACTAAAGAAATGTGATGAGAGACAAAGATAACTCAGTAAACATGTGAATCAAGGACTAGATCAACTCAAGATCCCAATTTTCTAGCATGTTTACCAAAAATAGTAATAACCAATTGCCTTCAAGATGGATCAAATCAACTAAAAGTGGGGAGAAAATCCATAAATAATAGCTCTTCATGATGAACAAATGGAGAGAAATTCCATCTAAATATTATACTTTCAAAATAGAACAAGTAGATCAAAATGGAGGGAAACTTCATATAAATATATCTTTCAAAGTGAAACAAATAGGACTAAATGGAGGGAAACTCCATATAAATATCATCCTTTAAAAGTGGAACAAATTGAATCAAATGGAGGGAAATTGTGTATAAATATCATCTTTCAAAGTAGAACTATAAGAATTTTCCTAAGGGAAAATTTCACCCAAAATCATAGAACTCAACACAAGCACAACTGTAGACCAAAAATGAATATGATCAATTAATCAAAGTATGTCCTAATACATTTCTCTATTGAGTATGTGATGTGCAAACAAACTAGGAATGACTGTATATAAAGGCCTCTTAGGAAGCACCTAGAATGTCTCTAAAAGAAACCAGGAGATAAGATAAGCATTGACAACTAATCACATGCCTTATCCATCATTCTAGATGAGTGGATAAGAATGACAAGGATGTAGACACTATGTGCTTAATTAGTGTGCTAACTCCTGTGTTGTCAACATGACAACTCACAAGAGCGCACAAACTCCTAGGTGACTAATAAATAAATAATAAAAATATGCTTAACCTAAGTAAACTTAAGTAAGTGTAAATAGTAAATACTTATTTACACCAACACCCCCCCCTTAAGTGCAACTTAGGGGAACGCCCTTAAGCTTACAAAAACTAGGATGAAATGCATGATGGGTCCCGGCTACTAGGCCATGTTAGGTACCCATGTACATAATGATATGCAAATCTCTCATAAAGCGAGAAACTAGGGAAAACCTCATGGGAAAAACCCTCCCCCAAAAAGAGAGATGAAAAGGGATGCATGGATGGATGGAGTAATCAAGACCCCACCATTATGACATACATCCAATATATACAAGAGAAAAATGGAGAAGGACAAAATGTTGGAATATTCAAATAGGAAGAATGCTTCTGAGAGGCGGGGGTGGGGGGCGGGGGAGAGGGGGAGGGGGTGAATAAGAAGTATTGTATTTTTAACCATTAAAACCTTTTAACTAAAAGTAGATTACATGCATATGAATATATCAGACAGTGATGAAAAACACATAAGCATCACCACATAACACTTGAGATTTTGCTAACCTAGAAACCCTCCAGGAATAAGAAGGTAAAACTAGGGTGGGGATGATACCCACAAAATCACTACAGTAATAATATTTAACCACTTCTGATGGTCTGCCCTGTTAAAGGCTTTACACTGTATCAATAGTGACCTGGTTAAAGGATTTACAAACAGTTTACATAAAGTGTCACCATGTTAAAGGATTTAATCACCTATTTAAAGGATCTATAAAATAACTGTTAAGCTAACCTATCACCATAGGGTTTTTCATTCTAATACAATTGCTAGAGAGTATTAGGTACAATAAACCTGATAGCTTGCAATCCTTCGTTTGCTGAATATAGGCACTTGATCTGCTTTCTCTAATCTTGATCCTCAGAGATCTGATACTCTTTACTATGAAATAGTGTTCCTTCCACACCCTTGTACATCCTTTTTTTTTTCTAATGAGATTTTGTCTTCCTTATAAAGACATTCAAAGACTTAGGGCTAGGTATGGATTTACGATCCATATTGAATCTTTGCTTCTCACTCATTCCTTGCACTTTTCTTATTGGTTGCATGCCTTCTCCATTTTTCTTATTGGCTGCATCTAGATTGCATAGGAAATACAAAATATTTGATCTTATCATTTAATCCTTCAAGATTCATCATATGTTGGTCATGAAAATGGTTTACGTATGAATCAATAAAGTTACAAACTCATATGTACATTCTATGTTACTCGACACTTGTTGATTTTATATGGTCGACACTAATAACAAACTGGCTTACTCGACTCCTATTGCATTTCTATATTTCTCGACATCATCTATGACTCGACACTTAAATATCACTCAGCACTTGTATCATGCTTGGCACCTAAAGTCATTCGGCACTTGAACTTTGCTCGGCACCTAATCTTCACTCAGCACCTGAAGTCTTTCCTGACTTGGCACATGTTGTGGCTCGGCATACATGGTGTACTCGGGTTCACTATAGAAAGTGGTTAAGTGTATTAGCACTCAAGTGTCAAACACCATTATGAGGTTAACAATCTCCCCCTTTGACATGAGTGACAAAAACACATAATTGATCTTATGAGTACATTAATTAATCTACTTGGTATATATAGAGGTTTTAAAAACCTTTAATCAAAATTTGTGTAACTTACAATATATATACCTCAAAATTATTGTAACTCCCCTTGAGTTGGTTGTTTGTGCCATTATCTGTATATCATGCTCCCCTTGGTTTCCTTGGTTATTTCCCCCACTGTCTCATTCATCTTATAATATCTCCCCCTTTGTAGTATCTCCCCCTTTGTTAATAAGATATATATCTTTGCTTTTTTGACACTTATGTCAAAGGATTTTAAGGGTTAAGACCATATTTCATCAAAAAGTGATGTTTACGTCCATAATCATCCTAAGAACTACATCCCAATTGTTCAAAGCAATTTCCATTGACTTGTGCTAGATGGCAGTCTCTGCAGCAAGATGAATAAGTCCATCTGAAGTAGAAAGATTGGGATCTTTCTTGAGAACAATTTTTGCATAGACTTGTTCCTTATGGAGTATTTCCAAATGTGGGATAATGGAGGACTAGAGCTGTATTAGTTTTTCCTTGATATTGGCCTCATTTGCTGATAATACAGCTATTTCTTTCTGAGTGTGAAGCGTTTGAGCAAAATGCTTTTCACTTTGAGCTGGATCATTTGGTAGCTACATGCTTGAAATATTTAGATTTCTCTCCAAGCTCAATATCTTTTGGCTTGTCTCTTGTGTGAAGTATGAAAAATCACACAACTTTTTGTATAATAAGAATATATTCTCAAGTACCTTTTTCACTTTGTCTATAAGCTTTGCCAATTCTACCTGGGAGAGTGCAATTTGACTTGATACCTGCTCATTTACTTTTCCTTGGAATTTTCTTTCAGACTATTCTATAAGTTTTGCATTTGTCTCTTGGTCTTCATTTGTCACCTGGTCAACAATATCTGATAATTGCTCTATGATATGCTTTGACTCATTTGGTGACTGCAAACTGAAGGCATCCATAAAGATGTCCTTAATATCATGTAATGTTTTCTTTTGTTTATACTCCCTCCTGAGTATCTCTTGTCTCTTTCTCCTATTCAGTGCTTCCTGCACCTCATTGATTTGATCAATGGTTATTTTTTTTGAGTCATATCCTGATATGACTATCTCCTCATCTAGTTCAAGATCTCCATAGTGAAGTACCCTTGCAACTTTTGTAGTACTGGATCCTGGTGCAGATATTTGCAATAACTATTGTGAAGGAGTTCCCGTGGCAGGCAAATTTATCAATGTTTGTATTACCTCTTGCTCTTTAGGAGTTTCCTTTATTTTCTCCTCCTGCTGTCTACTTCCTTGATCAATTATGGTAATCTTAAGAAGTGCACCTTGTGTTTGTGCTATAGGATCAAATGTAATAGTCTATCCTATTTGTTTTGTTTCTTTTTCTATAGCTGTACTCGACTTCTGTATTGAGGTGTCAACTATGCCTAATGAAATAACTGTGGGCATTTGAAGTTAACTACTAGTAGTTGTAGAGATGATGGAAGGTGGTTCTTGTGGATTCACCTTTTCTCTAACTGTGCTTTCTACTAGTTTTTGTAATTCATCCATACTGACCAATACTGGATCTGTACACAATCTTGCTTGCTGCATATATTGGTCAAGGATTATTTTGATGTCTTCTGTAGTTAATGGATTGATGTTTTGACCAGAAGTGTCAAGAACATCTTTTATAATTATAGTTTCTGCAGGTGTGATGGGTACTTGAGGAGAGCTAGAGGGTGGCAATTGTGTGTCTTGCACACTCTAGTCTAGTTGTTGCCATTATATCTTGTTCTTGTGTCTCTTCCTCTTCTCCATCTTTCTTTTCTTCTTCCTTCTTCTCTTCTTCTTCCTTCTCTTCTTCTTCTTCTTTCTTTTCTTCTTCTTTCATTTCTTCTTCTTTCTTTTCTTCTTCTCCCTTCTCTACTACTTTATTCTCTTCTCTCCTTTTTCTTATCTCTTCTTGGGGAGCAGTTGCTTCTTCCTTGTATTCTTCTTCAAGAAAATCTTCAATCTTTTTGTACAAGTTTTTTCATGATTTCATTGTTCTTTGAACAATTTATTCCATCTTATTTTGGAGAATAAAGAATGCCTTGTACTTAGGTTTAAACCTAGTATTATGCCTTTTGACTGCTTTATTTATTTGTTCCTTAGTCAAATTAGGTAACACGCTTTCTAGGGTTGATTCCCTCATCTCCTTCTCCATTTTCAAACAAAAATACCATCTGTCTTCTACAATTTTAGACAATTCTTTTGGAAATTGTCCATCTAGTTCAAGAGGAGTTTACTTGAACTATGCCATCATTCCATAAACTGTTTCCTCTATCCTATTCTATTCTTATTTAGTAAACTTATTGAAATCAACTTTATTTAAGTTTCTTAAATCACCATTTCCAATATTTTTACATAAAGTATCAACTAAAAAATGGCTTACCTTTTCAAATTGATCTTCTTCATCAGTATTAGGTTAAACCACATATCTTCTTCTTTTCCTCGGCTCTTCTTGTGTTTCCTTGATTGGTTTCTTCTTTGTAGCTTCCTCTGTAGCCCTTTTTGTGGAGGCCCTTGTTACAACTCGGGTTGTTGGCTTTTGAGGTGATGGCATAGCAAATTTCTTTGGTTTTTGCTGAGCTGGAGGCTATTTTGTTGCCTTCCTTTTCTTTGACTCAGCATCAGTTGGTGCTTCCTTGGCTTCTTCTTCCTCTGCACCTTCCTCCTTGTCTTCACCTGGGCCTTGGGTCAATTCCATTGGGCATTGTTCTTGTTCATCTTCATCATCATCATTGTCATCTTCATCTTCTTTTGCTTCAACCTCAATTTCTTCACCAAATTTCTTTTTAATCTTCTTCAACAATTTGTCTTTCTTCTTTAATGTGGAGGCAGTTTTTAGCTCCATATTTATCTTTGATCTTACCACATCATAAGTGCCAAAGTGTGGAGTACTTTTATCTGTTTCTTCTTCCAATAATGCAGTTATTGCTACAGAAGCTTCATCTATATTGATTTCATATCCAAATGGCCTTAGCCTTCTCACTCTTGGAATTACTACTTGAATATAGGTAAAATCAATGTCAACTAAGAAGCACAAATCATTAGTATGTTTTTCCATTAAGGAAACTAGTATTCTTGATCTTTGCTTCATGGATTTCTTGAAATCCTCAAAATAACTTGTCATCAGTGTATCAAAATTTTCTCCCATCTGTTCTATATATTCATTGATTAGGGCAATGATAGTCTTATCATTCCTCCATGTAACTTTTCCGAAAGAGGGAAACTCATTCTGAACATAAAAGAATATACAAACTAGAATTGCTCCAAATTTGCATTGAGCACCCTTTGTCCTTCTTATGGCAGCTAGGTTTTCGGTAATCTATTGTAGTTGCAGTTTTGCAAGATCATAAGTATGATCCTTTTTCACCAATTTGTAACCTACATCTATTGAAATACATGGTACACTGTTGAGTCTACTGGATTGATAGAACTTATGGGCTATGACTCTAACAACAAACTCAACTAGAGGATCCTGGATGGTGTGAATTGTCATTCCTCTTTTATTCCATTGAGCACCAATGTTCCTTTCAATAACCTCCTTCGATTCACTTCTTAAGGTTTTGAACCGATCTAGGGTAGGATATCCAGTTACCCTATGTATGATTGCTTTGGTTAATTTGATGGGAATGTCTTCCAACCAAAGACTTCCACCATGAATTTTGCTTAACAAAAATTTAACCCATTCTTTCTTGAATACGGTGGGAAAGCTCAAAACTCAGGTCAAACCCTTTCTTTCAACAATTTTGAATTCATCTTTTAAGACTCCATCTATGCACAATTTTTTATAGGCTTGCCTTATCTCCATATCTCTTAGGGCTCCTATCTTACAATTGTAGCATCTTCTTATGTCTTGAACCATTATAACTTTTGTGGGTATTTGGGAGAGAGCTCTGGCTAGGTCATTTTTTTATGCAACTTCAGGGATGGGACGAAACTCAGGTTACTTGACCTCATTTGACACTAACTGAACTTCAAACAACTCTTTCTCCTCAATTTTCTTGGAACTTGACGCCATTTATGAAAACTAGGGTTTCCCTTTTTATGAAATATGAAACTGCGTAGCTCAGCACAAATGAAAATACCTCAATATTGATGAAAACGTGTTGAGAGATGTTGCAATCTTCTTAAAATGATGGATTCTTTGCTATGAAGTCACTCTACTCTCTTTCTCTTCTTTGCTTCTTGATCACAATGAGGAAAACTGATTGGAATCATGATAATATACCCTATTTTAATTGCATTAAATGTTCAACTACCAACTTGGCTTCTGATGTATTTTAACATTACTCGGCTTGTACTACACTTCCACTTTACTCAGCTTGCATTGGAGTTAACCAAATCGGCATCAGTTATCAACTCGATCACTTTTAGGAACTCGACATGTGTTGGAGTTTAGCTCGACATCCAAAGATAGCTCGGCAACATCATTTAGATTTATGCTTAGTTTGATGAAGTGTGATCACTTGACCCATTGGGTGAAGTGGTCACTCCACTTGATGTGTTGCACTCATCTTCCTTTTTCAAAATCTCATTCATTTTCCCCCTTACCTTTTCAACATCAATCTTTTCTTTGCCCTTATTTTCTTCAGTCTTGGGTGCCTTTGACCTTGTAGGACAGTTTCTGCTGGTATGCCCAATTTTTAGACAACTGAAACATGTAGTTTGGCTCAACCATCTTTTATAGTTTCCCTTGAAATGTGTTCTTATGCAATTCTGGGGTGTATGTCCATATTCTTGAAAATAATGATAGCTATACCTGGTGTTGTAATCCCAATGATAGTGACTTTCATTTCCTTTTTATTTTGCTAGTTGATTTGATGTCCACATAGGCTTTGATCTGCATTCAAATGCTCTATGTCCATACTTCTTGCAATTATGACAATGTCCTTCAAATCTTTGAGTCCTTGTGGCATTGGATTTGCAATCTTGTGTTATATGTCCTTGCATGTGACAGTAACTCTTGCTCTTGGGTGTATTTGTTTGATTGAATCTCCAACTCCTGCAAATATTAGCAGTATGTCCTTTTTATTACAATAATGACAAGTGGGTTTAGAATCCTTACCTTTGTCACTTCTTTTCTCAATGTTCTTTGATGATTCTCCAACTTCAGTGCTGTTGTATCCAAGTCCTGATGTATCATGGGCGGATTTTGGAGATTTTAGCAATTGTTCAAAATACTTGATGGCTTCACTTGACTTGTTGAGATTCTCTACTACCTCTTTTTCTTTGTTTAATTCATTCTCTAGTTGTTCATTCTTCATCTTCAAAGTAGAAATCTCAATATCTTTCATATTGAGTTCATGATGAAGGTTCATCATTTGGGCAAGTATATCCATCTACACGTTTGAGATCCTTGATAATTTAGTACATTTTTCTTCAAGTCTATTTGCAAGATTTCTTTTGTCATTTTCCATCATGACTTTGTCCTCAACTGCTCTTTTCTTTTGTTCAGTGATTTCACATAACATTATGGCCCACGTTTCATGTTCCATCTTGGGAGATCTTATCTCTTCTACTTGAACTTTGTTTTTCTCCATCAGTTCTGGCATTGCTGCATCAAACTCTTTGGTGTCTCCATTAGCACACAGTTTTGTGGTATCAATCTCCTTGTAGTTTATATCATTTTCAGCTATGGCTATATCCTTTCTTTTCTTCAAGGATTTTCTCAATTCCTCCCTTGCTTCCTCTACTTTGTATAGAGCCAGTTGCACATCAATCACTTGATTGTCAATAATCTTCCCAAGTTTGAAGACTTCCATCTTTAGATCTTTTTCTCCAAGTTGTTAGACTTCTTCTTGTGAGAACCTTTCTCAGATACCAATTGTTGGAATATTCAAATAGGAAGAATGCTTTTGAGAGTGGGGGGCAAATTAAAAGTACTATATTTTTAACCATTAAAACCTTTTAACTGAAAGTAGATTGCATGCATATGAATATATCAGACAGTTATGAAAAACACATAAGCATCACCACATAACACTTGAAACTTTGGTAACCCAAAAACCCTCAAGGAATAAGAAGGTAAAACTGGGGTGGCGATGATACCCAAAAAATCACTATAGTAATAATATTTAACCACTTCTGATGGTCTGCCCTGTTAAAGGCTTTACACTGTATCAATAGTGACCTGGTTAAAGGATTTACAAACACTTTACATGAAGTGTCACCATGTTAAAGGATTTAATCACCTATTTAAAAGATCTACAAAATAGCTATTAAGCTAACCTATCACCATAGGGTTTTTCATTTTAATACAATTGCTAGAGAGTATTAGGTACAATAAACCTGATAGCTTGCAATCCTTCATTTGCTGAATACAGGCACTTGATCTGCTTTTTCTAATCTTGATCCTCAGAGATCTGATACTCTTTTCTCTGAAATAGTGTTAGTTCCACACCCTTGTACATCCATTTTTTTTCTAATGAGATTTTGTCTTCCTTATAAAGACATTCGAAGACTTAGGGTTAGGTATGGATCTACGATCCATATTGGATCTTTGCTTCCCGCTCATTCCTTGCACTTTTCTTATTGGTTACATGCCTTCTCCATTTTTCTTATTGGCTGCATGTAGATTGCATAGGAAATACAAAATATTCAATCTTATCATTTAATCCTTCAAGATTCGTCATATGTCGATCATGAAAATGGTTTACATATGAATCAATGAATTTACAAACTCATATGTACATTCTATGTTACTCGGCACTTGCTGATTTTAGATGGTCAGCACTAATGACAAACTGGCCTACTCGGCTCCTGTTGCATTCTTGTATTGCTCGGCATCATCTGTGACTCGAAACTTAAATATTTCTCGACACCTAAAGTCATTCGGCACTTGAACTTTTTTCGGCACCTGATCTTCACTCGACACCTAGAGGCAACTCGATACCTGAAGTCTTTCTTGACTCGCCACATGTTGTGGCTCGGCATACATGGTGTACTCGGCTTCAATATAGAAAGTGGTTAAGTGTATAAGCACTCGAGTGTCAAAAAACATTATGAGGTTAACACAAAACCCCCTTAAGAGGAAAAATTCTTGCCCCCCAAAAAGGAGAAGAAAGAGATGAGGTAGTCCCCCCCCCTACCCTAAAAGTAGTGTGTTGACTAGTGAGAAATGTTCTAACGTAGAAGCTGATCCACGACCTTTGAATGATGTTCCTCCCCTTTGGAAGAAACAATGGCAAGGGTACCTATGAGATGCATCCCCTATATGGAGAAGGAATCTCTATGATGACTGATGTCATTGAAATCTGTTCAAAAGTCTATGTGTCAATACTGATGATGGCTTCCTCCAAAACTGATGAAGAGAAGTGTAGATTGAACAAGGAGTGATTGGGAACCTGTCTTAGGAAACCAATAGCCTTCTCAAATTTGAAAGAGACCTCTTGCAGATGTTGTAAAGAAGAATCCACAATCACGCCAACCTACAAAGATTGATCATGTAGAGAATGGACTTGAGGGTCAGAGTGGGCCTTCACAACAACTGTAGAAGAATCCTCAACAAAGAGAAGTGATAGAGCATCATAAAAGTATCCCATATCTATTGTGTGTGACTCCAAGAATAGAGCTGAAATGTCTGGCAAGAAATCATCACTTGGAAGACCATGTGTACCTTGCAGTGCTGAAGTAAATGAATCTGTCATTGTAGCAATAGGATTCACCTCAAAAAGAAGATGAATATCATCAAGAATGTCTCCCACATCTTCAATGTGATACTCCATGAATAGGCCTACAAGTAGGGTAAGGAGGTCATTGCATGAAGGTAGAGTAGGAAGACATAAAGGGTCCTACTGCATTGAATTCAAAGCATCTGTGGTTGGAACAGGATCAGTAGAAGCAATAGGAGCTAGAGGTGTGATCTCATCTAGAGTTGAAGAAACCATAGCTGGAGTGACTAGATGTAGAATGTCCTTTGGAGATGGAGGATCAAAAGGATCTCCATATGTTTCCCAAATAGATAGCCAAATATCATAAGGAAAATGTGCCAATCCAAAAGATTCTTTACTCATACTTTTAGGTAGAAAGCGATGAAGGTTGACAACATATGTCCAATTAAAATGTGGTCGCAATGTATAGAGACAAGGAAGCAATTTTGGATGTTATCTTAGATGATCAACTATCAAAGTACTCCATTTGTGATAGTTCCTTGTTGCCAACTATAGTTTAATACTAGACTGACAAATCTGAAAAGGCTCCATGAGATCAATCAATGAACCTCTAAGAAATCAAGAACCCCCATAATGTATGATTTAGGCACTTGGTAGCCACTTGCCAATTTAGGGCCAATTTCTAAAAGTAGTATTTCTATCTAAAGAACCTATAATATGATTATAGATCTAGAAACTAGACAAAAAAATATAAACTTTTAAAAAAATGAAACCTATTTTGGAGTCTAGATGAGCCCGTACTGAGCATTTTAAGTGGCACAAATTGAGATTTTGGAGTTGCAAAAAAATTTAGTAATAGAGATCTCAAACCACCTACACCAATGTGTAGATCATGAAATTCTACCCCAAAACAAAAAAAAATTGCATCCAAAAAGGAGTCCATATGAGGGAGATATTGTTGTTTGAAAATTATTGTTGCTATTATTTTTTTTGAATCGCCATCATGCCTCCAAAAATCAAATGGCTCTATATTTTGCCTCAAATTTTCTATTTGGACGAAACGAAATCTGAATTGGGAGTTTTTGGACTTTCTAAATATGATGCAAATATCTAACTTGCACCAACAAGAAGCAATCTTCATCTGCAAAAAATCTCTTCTATGGCGCTATGGCCAATTTTTGTTTTGAAAATAATGAAAATCTAAAAAAAAATAGTAGAGATGCAGATGAAAAAAATGCAGATCTGAAAATTAAATAAACAGATCTGAAATGATCATACCAAAATTGTAAATCGATCATTCAGGGGCCGGTTTGCAAAAAAAAATTTCCTTGCAATCGACTTTTGTCTAGGGTAGGCAACTTTATAGCCAATTTTCACCGAATCAGCATTTTAGACACAATGGTAAGGTCAGATCTAGCTCTAGACACTCTCAATTTTTGTAGGAATCTG
This sequence comes from Cupressus sempervirens, assembly GCA_028749045.1. NCBI lineage: Eukaryota > Viridiplantae > Streptophyta > Pinopsida > Cupressales > Cupressaceae > Cupressus > Cupressus sempervirens. Next base: position 201,066,028 of record CM053785.1, read on the forward strand.
GATTCAAGCTAAGGTGTTGAAGCAAGCAATAGTCTTGAATGGCTATGTGATGAGAAAATCTCCAAGAGCTCTAATACCATGTAAGAATTTGGTATAGCTCTGATACCATGTAAGAATTGTCCTAAGGGAAAAATTCACCCAAGATCAAAGAACTCAATAGAAGCACAACTATAGACCAAAAATGGATATGATCAATTAATCAGATTATGTCCTAATACATTGCTATGTTGAGTATGTGATGTGCAAACACACTAGGAGTTCTTGTATATAAAGGCCTCTTAGGAAGCACCTAGAATGTCTCCAGAAAGAACTAGGAGATAAGATAGGTATTGACAACTAAGTACATGCCTTATCCATCATTCTAAATGAGTGGATAAGAATGACAAGGTTGTAGACACCATTTTCTTAATTAGTGTGCTAATTCTTGTGTTGTCAACATGACAACTCACAAGTGTGCACAAACTCCTAGGTGACTAATAAATAAATAATAAAAATATGCATTAACCTAAGTAAACTTAAGTAAGTGTAAATAGTAAATGCATATTTACACCAATAAGAACAAATAGAACCAAATGGATGAAAACTCCATAGAAAGTAAGTGCACACCATGATAGAATGGACAAATACTTGATGCGTTGGATAAGGCAACTATGTGTTAGTTATCCTAAGGGGACCTTCATGATATGAGTTAGGTATAATTGAGGGGTCCTCTATAATTAACCTTGAAAAATTGCCTCCCTATGCAACATACAAAATCTAATAAAATTCATATAAACCAATGATATAAAACCATGAAATTGCTAACATGGGCATAAAATTGCAAATATGTGCAAATTAGTAGAGCATAATAAATTTGATGGAAATTGAGTATGATACCTCATAATATCAAATAATTTACAATAAACAATATAAATGTATGGATATTAGGTAGAATATTTCATTGATTATGAATAGGGTACTGCATTGGAATTGAAGTTTAAAGCTCATTTATTTTACACAAGAATTTACCCAGAAGTTACTAGTAATTATAGACACAATAGTTTATATATTTATCTAGGAATATATGTATCACCCTTATATACTCAAAAATACACCTAAAGGATAAGGAAAAAATAAATTAGACACAATATTACATGATAAGTTGAAACAAAGGACTACCACCTTTGAAATAACACTATTTAGAAAATGCAAGGAGCATAAGTGACTAAACTAAATAAGAAATACAAGTGATAAGTTTAATGTACCTTTATGTAAAATATATTTTCCAACAACAATTGGTTTATGTAACCACATTTGGAGAGAGTCAAAAGGCATCGAAAGAAATTCAAACATAAGGATACCAATGGAATCATATGAAAATACTTACAACACAATGTACATGTAAAATATAGTATTGTACATATTTTTTAAGCATAAAATTGTTTTAGTAACCAATAATTTGATAAATCTAAAATTCCATGATTAACAATCATCAAAACCAAATATCAAAAGGAATATGACATCTATAATGAAACAAGTGCCACATAGTGGCATGTACTTTTGTTGCCAAACACATTGATATTCTTTTATGAATAGTTATATCCATCACAAAATCTGAATAAACATTATTGCTGATTATATTAGATGATCATCAAAATAACAATCAATCTTGGGAAGCTCAAACTGACAACTGGAATCATTAGCATACACAGAATTAGCTCCAAACCCCCTTTACCTTTGATCACAAGAAAAGTTTGAAGAATGAATTTGGAATCTATCCACATTATATTATTAGCAACAAGGTTTCATCAATTTCTATCATTCCTAGCCAAGCAACTTGATTCACTTAAAAAATGCACACAATTTAGAGGGTGCTTTAGTTTACATTCTAACTTGGTATTTTGGTTAGCTATATTGCAATTGATGTGATATTAAGGTAGAAATCATGCATCAGTTCAATCGTGTTAAATTGACCAAAATGGTTGCTAACTATATATGATATATAATTTTACATGTACTTGTCTAGATAATGAATAATTATATTTTAGAAATATAAAGTTGTGATAATTTTTAGCATATAATAGTATTTTTTAAGTATTTTAAATTATCATATTTTACTACTTTATTTAGAATAAGAAATAATTTAGAATGTATAATAGTAATATATTATTTATAAATTTATAGAATTAATTGTTATATGTAGATTTTAATAGAGATATATATAATTATATAGTTTTATAAAATATAGTTTATATTTTAATAAAAAAATAGCATTCATATATATTGTGTACCAAAATTTTATTGTATATTATTGTTCAAATATAACATAGCTATAATATATTATTTAACTCTTAACATATATTACAATTCACAAATTTTAAAATTTTAGCCGAAAAATATAAAATATGGAGAACATTTTGTAAAAAGGGTTCTTATAAGAGAAAATGAATTGAATAATATACTTAATTTTTATAATATATAAAAATCATAAATAAATTAAAGAATTTAAGAAATATCTTAAAATAATTATTTGTATTAGTGCATATTCATGGGAGAAGTAATATTACATTGGGTACTCTAGAATATAAGAATGTTGTATTTTGAAAAAAAAAAACTTATATAAATAATAGTTTCCAAATAGTTAAAATAAAATAAAATGTAAAAGACTTTTTAAACAAAATTTAAAATTATTAAGTTTTAAAAGCATAAAAAAAATATCAAAGACAATTCAAAATAAGAAATTAAAGATATAGAAACTTTTAATGTGAATTAATATAAGCTTAGAGATTATAGAATTTGTTGAAAAAATACTAAGTTTTAAAATATAAAATAAAGGAAATTGCATGGATGGAAAAAGTCAAAGAAAAAATTAGGCGGGCTAATAAAAGAGTTGAAAAGGACAAGTCTAATTTGAAAAACATTAGGGCCCATTTAGCGAGCAGAATAGGCATATGTAAATTCCAAAAATCTTGAATTCTTCATTTGGATGCACTAAAGTGGAATTGGAATACAAAGTAAAATAGGAATACATATTCCAATTTTGACTCAAAAATGAGGTTTTGCAATTCCACCCAAATAGGTGTTACTGGAATGCGTATTCCTATTCTACTTTTTTGAATTTTAGAAAACATAAATTTTAGAGTCCGAAAACTCCCATCAAATAATGGCTGAACCAAACAACAAACATGAATACATAGCCCCATTTTCTATTCCAGAATACGTATTCCTCTTCCCGCAGTGAAACAAACCCTTAAGAAAGAAACTAAATCAAAATTCTCCACATAAAGTATAATGCAACACTTCATCAAATTTTGTGATGAAAAGTATAACCCACGATGCAGACTGGTGAATGCAGAATGGAAACATTAAAGACAGAAATAAAGAAGAATGAAAGCATTTGTAATGTGACCACCTTTTTTTTATGAAAAAAAAAAATGCTACCGAGCTGCACACCCATGGAGAAGAATAAGCATGTGAGAATGAAAGAATAAATAATTATGCTAAAATGGTAATGGCAGAAAAGGATTTATAAGGGCAATTGATTTAGAAGAGAACAAAGTGAAAAGGATAAAGATATGTTTAATTATTAAGGGTTTAAACACAACATATTAAATTTGGAGAGTTTATGTCTTTCATTTAATAAAAAAAATAACTAATCAGAAATGAAATAATGAAAATAATGTTGTTTTTAAAAAAAATTTACAGCAATTATTCAAAAGCAATAGCAATATCTAATAATTACTTTTTCAAAAAATTACAGCAATTATTCAAGACTCAAAAGTTGTTGAACAGATCATTAGGCATATTGACTGTTTGATGGATAAGTTAAGAACTTATTGTATAGAAACACAAGCTAAGTTGTTTTGCTGAACAACACAAATCTACAGTGGAACTATTTTTTTTTTATAAAAGACTATAAAAATCAAGTAAAAAAATTCTGTAAAGATAGTGTGACAGAAGATGCTAACTTTATTAAAGTTCATTTTTAAAAATAAATTCAAACAAATTAAGGGATGTGGGAGGCATTATTTTCGATATAATTTTAGGATGCAGGAGGTGCTGAAAACAATTAGTGGGGAGGTTAAGGTCAATGCAATTTGAATTCAGTTGATCCACTTCAAGTTCCTCCACGAGCTTAAAAAAATAACTCTAGGGAGAAATAAATAAATGGAGGAGCTCAATCTCTCGGTTAAAAAAAAATCCCAACAAAGAGGGGCACGGAGAGAAAGAGGAGACGAGCTGATATAATGTGCAATCTGTGCCTGTGAAGGTAAAGAAGAGTTGACGGGTTGGGTGGGAGAAGGGTGAAAACAAAAATGATGAAATATAAGTAAATAAATTTATTATTATTATTATTTAAATTGTTAGGATTATTATTATTGTTATTTAAAATGTCTTAATTTTTCTTGATACTTTTTGTCAAGCCTCTGGTTCTCCTATTCAATAACATAAAATGTTCTATTATCGTCACTCTTTTTTGGCAACACTACCTTGGCTTAGCCAATTTGAATGGAAATGGGTCACTCACGGGGAGATCTTCTGCTTTCTAGGCATTCCCTTTGCCTTTCAAGTGTCACCTGTTGATCTATGGAATGCAGTGCTTGCCAAGATTTCTAAGAAGCTGGATTATTGGTTTATGAAACTGCTTTCTCTTGCGAGTGAATTCTAGATTTTCTTGAAAGTTCTTGAGGCAACTCATGTCTATTATTCCTCTTGTTGGGTTCCTTCTAAAGCCTCCTATCAGAAATTAGAGAGATTGCTCAGTGATTTTCTCTAGGCTTCTGGTTCTGATCATCATTGTTTCCATAGAGTTGCTTGGGATTTTTGTTGTCTCCCAAAAGAATCTGAAGGCCTTGGCCTGCTTTCCACAAAAAAGCAAGGCCTTGCACTATTTGGCAAATGGATTATTCATCCCATCACTAGAAATGAAGCCTAGAAGATTTTTCTTTGGCATTGCATTTCTTCCAGATTTCTCATCGACGGGCTTGCATGGAAGGGGATTGGCTTTCACACCCTTCTCATCATGCGAGAGCTCGTGCTCATACAGGGCTCTTTTGTTATTAAGAGCATATGGAAATGTTAGGAAGCTATCAAGCCTTGGCTTCACTGGTTTGGTGATGAGTTCCACAATGGACTGTCTTTGAATTAGTAGAACATTTGGTGGTCTTCCCTATTTGCCATTCAAGGTACTCCCCTTGCCATGAGTTTTGGATCTTGGGAGGATATGCAAGTCCAATATCGTCTTGCTTGTTCAGATCGACAGGTTTTTGACTTATTGCTCTCTTCAATTTGAGTGCACTTAATTCGTAAAGTGGGTATTCAGTCTATTAGACCTTGGTGGAATGATTGAAAGTGATATCCTACCACTCCTTTCACTAGTTACAAACCAAGTCTAGCTTATAGATGGCTTTCTCCCCATCTACCGATGGTGGATATGCTCAATTAGATAAGGCATTTGCAATCTTGTCTTTCTCAGTGGAGAAAACACATTGACACTATTTGGAGTGCTATCACATAACCCTAGATTGTCCATTTTGCTTGGTGCTTGGATTTTCAAGGTCTTCCCCTTGGGCCTTGACTCAAGCATATTAGGGTTTTGGATCCTAGATGCCCTTTCTATAAACAACTAGAGTCTTTCTTACATATTTTATGGTTTTGTAGGTGTTCTCAAAATTACTGGCACTAGATTCATGACTTCTTTAAGCCATTCAAGCCTAAACCCTTCTCTTGGCACATGGTTATCTTGTGTGATTCCCCCAAAATCTCTTAGAAATTTACCCAAATTTGGCATACCTTTAGGATGGAGAATTTTTTTACTTTGTGGAAAGATAAAAATGTTGTTCTTTTCACTCATAGTTTTCTTGATATTAATATTTCTATTTACACTAAGTCATGCATTTGTAATTATGTAATAATGCAAATTTAGGTTCAAGCAAACAAGGTGGCTTTGGAGGTGGCTCACCTGCAAGAGCTTCTTAATCATGGGGGTAAAGCCCCTTGTACTATTGCCAAGGTCCCTCCTGATGCCTCAATGCCTAGAGGCTACCACCCATGGCACAAATCCTCAGGTTGTCGCTCACATGCTACACACTCCCAAGTTTCCTACCACTACTCTCCCAGTAGTTGCGATAATGGATGGAGACACTGCTCAATTTCCCTAACTTGAGGTGGCACTAGTTGGTCCCCTACTCCTCCTCCTGGTGCTTGGTGAACGGTCTCTGGGAAATGGCCTTTTCACCTAGAGCTGGCAACTTTACCTTTGTGGCCAAATATAAAAGATGCTGACTAGGCCACTGATGTTGCTGATGCTACTGTTGATGATAACTAGACTATTCCCAGCCCATCCCCCAATCCCAAAGATGATTGGGGTTTTCATGATTGTGATGAACAACCTCCCTCAGTAGCCACTACTTTAGCCCCCTAAGGTTTCTATTTTTTTCTTGATGAATAGTTTATGATTCCAACTTTGGTTGTGTGAACTCTCACATGGTGATCTTGTATCCCCCAACCCTTTTTTGTGAATTGTAATCTTGGTATATTAATTTTTAATAGAAAAGGACTATTCATCAAAAAAAATTGTTAGCAAAAAAATTAAATTCCAAATTTTATAAAGATGAATAATAGAAAGAAAAGATTTGAAATGAAATTTATGATAGTATTATTAAACAAAGAGGAAAATTAGTTGTAAAAAAAAGTTTAAAACCTATAGCAATATTATGTTTTGGAATAAAGATGAGTATAAGAAAATAAATTAGAACATTAAAAACCTCCAATAAAATTATATTAGATCTCAAAAAAGTGCAAGTAAATGAAAAAGAATATCTACCATTAATCTAATCTATAACTCTCTCGAAGCAAGCCATCCAAAGAGAATTAATTAAATAAAATCTTTTAGATTAAAATATAAAATATAAAATGTACAAAAAGGTTAGAAATGAAGATTAAAATTTTCTTCTCCTATTAACAACATCTTCAAAGATTTGATAACCTTAAAAAAATCAAATGAGGATTAAATAACTCTGATGCCATGAAAGGAATTGATCAATAAGAAATATAATGGACTAATCCAAGATAGATTGAAATGAAAACAAAGTTACCTTAAACTCTTGAAGCTTAATAGATCTTCCCAAAGACCAACACAAATCAAGAAAAAGATATTTTTGAAAGGGGAAAGCAAAGAAAACCCCTTTGAATTATATGAATGAGGCAAATGCCTAAAGAATTAGAGAGAAAAAATGGGAGAGAAATTTAGCCATAGGGCTCATCACAAAAGGGTAATCTCTTATATAGAAATGAAAAGAGGAGTTATCCCATGTGAACGATTGTCACATTGATAAGTGTGTGCATAACAAGTGTCTTAATCTTCTTAAGGAGGAATAAACTATTTTCCTTAATAAAAGAATTATAGAAAAAACTTATCCTCACAAGAGGAAAAAATACATAAAGGATACCCTGGTTTATCCCATTTAATAAATATAACCAAGGAAAGATAACTAATTCTAATAGATCATATCTATAACTATTTCATTATCCATGATGAATAAAAACAAGACCCTTATTGTCAAAGGTTTTAAGTCAATATTTTTAAATTTGTAAGGACAATTTATCTCGTGGATTTTTAATATTTGATAGTTTATGCCCTTTTCTATTTCTTATGGATTTTTTTACTATTCTTATGCTTCCAATGAAATTTCATTCATTTGTATCTTTCCTACAAGAATATTTTAAAAGAAAAATATAGTTGAATCTTTACTTTTGTGTTAGTGACACATGTCAAGTAGTTTCTCTCAAATAAGTTTCTAAGTTGAATTTTTTTATTACTCTTATTTGTATTCTATTGTACATATGATAGGAAAAAAATTATACATACATGCTATCATAGAAGGGAGATATCCCTTTCAAATATAGAGAAAACCTAATTATTCAGTATTTTTTTTTTGTGGAAGTGCAAATTTGACAAAATAACCCAATACAAATAGAGTTGTGAATTAAGTTTGATGCTAAATACATATATCATATATACACCCTGCATAATATTACTCTTCTCTTACATTTTTATTTTTATATTTAATGGATCACTAAATATGGAAAAGTAAAGAATGTTGTCTTTTGAGATGCACTACAGAAATCTAGAAAAGATCATATCCATTTAGAGGGTTATTAGGTTGATCCTAGCAAGTGCTAGGTATTTGTGAATAATCATCATTATCAGCATAAGAGAAATGATCTAATTTAACTTTTTCCTTCAAGACACAAAGATACATTTTATTCATATTCATCCATTTTAGACCTATTAGTGATGATAAATATTGTTGAAATTAGTAACATAGTTGCAAAAAAAAGAAAATTCTTGTAGTTTCCATTATCTAGATAGATGTCCTTTTCTATTCTCTCATTTTTATTTGAGTTTCAAAATAATATTGTCTTCCATTTTTATAATCTACATATGAATATTTTTATTTCATTGACACATAAGAAGTCATTGTTTCATTACAGGGACATTTATTTGTTGTCTCAACTTTCTCTCTTTGGCTAATATAGTGTAGTATCTAATAACGACATTAACATTGAAAGAAGTCCTATAGTCTCATCACTTTCTCATTCTTGATAGTCTTAAATGTATTTATAATAGTTATAGGAATGTTTTCTATTGTCAAAAATTATCATCCAATTTTATGTTTAGGTTTCTTAGAATATCTAATGTTCAAGATTCCTTTATGATAAGAGCCTAGAAAATAAGCTTTACGATTCTTCTGTCACACTAGCAAAGGACAAAATCATAATATTTCATACATTTTAGCAATATTTGTAGATCATATTTGCTAATACTTTTTCATATTGATATAATTTGAAGCATACAAAATTTACTTCAGCTTGTGTGAATTTGATTTGGCATTTATTTGACTGATTATTTTTCCCCCTCTTCCCTCAAGAAACTACCCAGATATATCTTCCTATTGGTGTAACCATTGCACCTTATTGAGGTACACTTGCTTGTCATACTATTTTAGAGACGTACCACCAATTTCTATGCCTTGTTGAATAAGGAAACTTGTGTATGAGTGGGAGACAATTTGTGGGCCTAGTATTATTAATTGCAAGTTATACATAATGAATAATAAATATAATTTTGAAGGAGTTAATACTCAAATAAATAGGAAGACCTATATATTGGTATCTATGATGCCAGGCAGAGAGAATAATCCTTGTTGATCGGGCATATACCAAGGGTTTGAGGAATATTAGAAGCACAATTATATATTGTGAAAAGGTAACATCCCTCATGGGATGTAGAATGTATGAGAGAGTATAGTAAAAATTCTATTTGTTAAAGTTATTATTTTTTTCCTATATAACATATTTATGCTATCCATTTTATAGAGGGATGAATAATTAGATTATTGTAAATAGTTATGTTCTAATGAACTAATTTCTAATACAATAACTTATACCACTAGTAAGCAATGGATAACTATATTTGAACCATTGTATTAGTTATGTAATGGATTGTCAGTGCACATAGGGGGAGGAGTATATTGGTCATGTTGGGATAATAGAACTCCATATAGATCATGTCCCATCTCAAGAAGCTAAAAATATACCATTCATACGTGATCTGATACATAGGTAATATGAATTTGATATAGAATTATTAATAAAGTTTAGTGATGATACCTACAAGATTGATTTAAAATATGATTAATTTGACTTCTAGAGAATATAATATTATTTGTAATATCATTCTAGAATTATCTAAATATTTTAGAGGATCAAGATTTCGTAGTAGAGGAGTACATGGGTTTAGTAGAGGTAATAGAGGTGGAAGATTCACATGGACTTGGATGAATCACAGGGGGGATAGGTTCTGTTGTGGTGTCCACAAAACACACCCCATTCCTAGTAAGGAATGGGGACCCCCTACTTTTTTTGACACCTGGACTCACAATTTGAGAGTCGAGAGAAGAAAGTTTCATTAGAGTTAGATTGTTTGAGTCAAAAAATTCAAAAAAATAATGCAGTGGTGAGCGCCCTCCTCCCTTACCCATGGCATGGTGCCGCACACCCGCAATGGGCACTGTGAGCCTGCACTTCATGCACCTGGCATCACACCTATGCTATGTGCTAGGCACCGCAAGCTGACACTCTGTGCCTTAGGTGCCGCACGCTCGATGCTGTGCATGGTGGCACCACATTTGGCCGCGAGCCCACACTGCACATTGGGCACTACAAGCCTACGATCCACACAATGGGCACTACATGCTTGGCACTGCACGTAATGGTGTCGTGCACCCACGCGGTGTGTGCTGGGCATCGCACTCGATCATGAGCCCACACTCCATGTTCTTGGTGATGTGCTCGACATTGCGCACGCCCTTTTCTTTTTGCTTTGAAATTTCTTTAAAATGTTATATATATATATAATATTAAAAATAAAAATAGAATGATAATAATAAAAAAAAATCAAAAGGGGAGATAAAATAAAAATAAATACATGTCCAAAAGGGGACTTTTTTTTCATGTTTATTTGTTTTTGCTTTACACTATTTATGACTGAAAAACACTTTTCTTGCAATGTGTAGGTAATCAGATGGCATCCACATCTAGAGTAGCACCCAAGTCGGTAGTATTGAAGTTCCAAGGTGTACCTACAAAATCAAGATTCCATGATGACTATGTTGAGATCAGAGATACTAACCTTGGACACACAAATTTAGGAGATTTCTCGAGAATTTGCAACAAGCCAATATAGAGGTTAGCTTTGGTATCTGCATTGATCCATTTTGGATTAGTGAGTACAGTGTCACATCCTGTGTCGGTACAATCAGCTAAACTAATCATGGCCCTGTCATAACACCTTTTTCATGATGAGAGTGTGGTCAAGAGCATCACAAGGGAAGTGGTATTGGATCTTTGACCTGATAACATTGAGAAGGTTTTCCACCTACCAAATATAGACCAATTCATCTGACTTTCCTATGAAGTAGCTGAGAGATGGTATAGGGAGCATCAACAAGAGGCCATTGACATTATACAATTCTTGTACCTCATTGAGAAGCCTCCTTAGGGAAAGATAACTAGCAAAGTGGATATGACTTGAGGATACATGAAGGATGACATCAAATACTATATCATTCTCCTAAGTAGAGTAATGGGCTTACATGTAGTAGGTCATCTCACTACATTAATGGTCAACTTTATTGAGACCATTAGACATGCAAGGATACTACTAGATTGGGCCACCACACTAAGTGAAAATTTGTGTATGACACTAAGGATGATGGAGGACAAGAAGAATTTTTATACCACTTCTTATATGTTGTACCTACTTGTAGAGAAGGCAACGAACTATCCTCATTTGTACAAGAAAGGTAGTATGAAAGACCCCAATGCCTAGCCATACATAGTCTACCCTCAATTGGTGAAGAAGAAGCTCTTAGTGTAGAGAAAGGAGTACAGAATCATGAATGATGCATTTATCTTTGCAATGATCCAATTCATTGAGAGAGACTATGGAAAGAGGTTATTTGATGAACCCATAGCACAAATCATGTCTCTCGAAGCCTACTTCATTTAGTTCAAGACATTAATGTATCTTCGAGAAGGTGGTGCATCCATCCATCCTAAGAAACTTCCAAGATACCCAAGTGACAAGTTGGTACTATTGGGGATCTCTAGGCAAATTGAGTTGGCCTATGAGAAGATAAAGAGGCAACGAAGACCCTACTAGGAATGGTCATTGGTCATTGGGTCGTATCAGGTGAAACAAAAATAGGATATTCCAAGTTTCAAGTGGGAATGGGAGAACTATCCTCTTGAAGAATACAACTCTCCTCGCCCATACTTTGACAATGTTGGTAAAGTGGAAAGCTTGGCAAGAAAGGATTTCCATCATGAGGATGCCATTGAAGATCATTGGATTAATGCCACAAATGACTATGATGTCTGCATCAGGGACTATTGTAGGATGACTTTGTATCTAGCAGAGAAGGCTGTCCATTTGCATATCTCTAATGGGATAAGGCTACAAGAATCTAAAGAATTACTGGATCCCCTATTCAATGCAAATAAAGTTGATGAAAGACCCATTCTAAATGTAAAAGTTGACAGAGAGGAAGGAGATGAAATCAATTATCGAGTGAGACATGTCATTAAAATGACAAAGGATTGGATCAAGAAACCTTTTCCACTTGATTCAATAGTTGATACTATAATATTCCATGCACATGCTCACCCAGAAAGGGGTAAAGGAAGGAAGTTCATAATTCCTATCTTTGTGCTCCAATCTCCTATTAGGCCAGAGACAGTCTACCAGCTTGATCGCCCAGTTGGATATTATCACCCTCTAGAAAGGAAGGAAAAGAGGAACATAACCTCTCCTTAGAAGATTCAGATAGAATAGGTTGCAGAACATGTGTCTTCCCAACAGCATGAACAGAGCTCATAAGAGTCCCAAGGCACTGGAGCTACTCAAATCTAGGATGAACCTCATTTGCCTCCTATTGTGTCAAGCCAATCGTAAGAGGAAGAAATTCTAGAAGCCTCCATTCCTCCTATACAAGAAGAGCACCCTTCTCCTTCCATCCCCAAGAAACATAAGAGAATCAAGATTAAGATGAAGAAAAGGCAAAGGATCAGTAGAAGATTAGTACCTAATCCATCTATTCTTGAAATTATTCCAGAGGAAGAAGAAGATGAGGAAGAAATAGAATTAGAAGAGGAGGAGGAACAAGTGCCCCTATAGGGAAGAACTTGGTTGGAAAAAGCTATAGAGTTGGAAAGAAGAAATAGTACCATGGGTACCCCATCATCCACCCAAGCAGAACCATTAGAACTGTCTTCTTCAGAAGATGAAGTGAAACACTGGGTGAATGAGAAAAGGGAAAGAAGTGAAGATGTTTTCTCCATGATTGATTTTGATTTCATGCATGTGGGTACGAAGTTGGTTGGAGATAAGATTAGAGACACCCCTATAGGTGAATTCCAATAGGAATTCTGGACGCAAATGCCACCATATACATAGGGTCCTGATCTTACTCCTCCATCTCCACCATAGATTATGGTGGTAGATAAGGGATCAATAACTCCCCCACCTCCAAGTTCAGAAAAGGAACAAGTTCAAAAGGAACTAGCACCACAAGAGAAACCAAAGCCAAGGGCTACTGATGAATCATTAAAAGTGGGATAGATGGTAGAATATGCACAAAAACATTCTTAAGATGCTAGGGAGCAAGCTACAAGATCCACGGAGACTAAAGTTATAGAAGGAGAGTCCTCACAATAGGAGACAACTCTAAGCAAGAGCGATAAAGGGAAAGAGGTAGTTGAGCACACCCCTTCATCATCAAGAGCCAAGGTCATAGAGAAAAACATTCCAAGATGGTTCTAAAAGGAGACAATGAGGAGTGTTAAGCCTCAGTTCCATGCTCCAGATGATGACATTTTTGATATTGCAAAGATCTTCAAAAAACCTGAGTCTCCATTACATGATGCAATGCCATTAACATTTTTCACTACCATCTGGAACTAGGATTTATTTGCACAAGTGGATCTCCCTCCTAAAGGTATAGATGTAAAATCCATGAGCCTTGAGGATTATGAAGTAAAGGATGTTATGTTCAGAAACCCTACATGGGATTCAGCCTGACAGATGATGACTATGGAATTCAAAGAGGTTCTTAGGCACATGGAGCAAGATGAGATTAAACTTCAAACACTTCAATGGAAAGTTGAGATCCTAAAAGGATATCTATCTGAAGTCATTGGTCCTCTTGATTTTCAACACCATTAGCATTTGTCATGTCCCCTATTCAAATAATTAAAAATAAATAAACTTTGTTAAGGCAGGTAGGCTCCAAAAAGGTGAAATTTTGGAAAAAGGGGCTAATCTTTGGAAACCAATGGACTAATAAATAAAAATTATTATTAAATTATATTTTATTAACCCCTTTTGGACGTGAGTTAGGGTTATCCCCTCTTTAAAAGGGGTTTGGAGGCATTTTGGGCTCATTCTACATCTTGATTCTTGCTAATTTTCTTGTTGTTCTTCAGAGGCTGCCAAACCTGTGGAGAAGGAGACGCAAGAACAGGAGTTTGCAGGTTTCCAGGAAGGCTAAGGATGGGATTTTGAAGCCATTCCATGTGCATGCTCATACAGAGTTTGCCTTTGTGCTGAATAGTGCCGATTTGGGTGTTTTCGGGGTTGTTTTTGGTTTGAGTTTGGGTTTTCAGCTGAGTGTTTCATATCAGTTTGGTTTGCTGCTGTATTTTAGACTTTATGATGTTAAAATAGAGCTGAATATATGTATTGGGTCATGATTAAACTTCTGAGATAGTTTATAAGTGTTTTGTGGTGTTTCCGGGCATTTTTGTGTTAATTTCGAGAGCCCGGTTGAGCATAGTTTTGCCCTACATTTGTGAGCTGTTGTGTAAAGGCTATAAAAATCTAGAAATGTCATTTTGGAGGCTGTTATGCTGCTGAAATTTTTGTAAAAATGTCCATTTTAATATTTATTAATAATTTGTGAAGTTATGAAGTTTTTGGCACTAATTTGGACATACCCGATTTGGGTTTTATTGGAAAATTGGCAGATCTTTGTAATATTGGTTGTTTGATTTTAAAAGTTCTGATTTGAGGCTGGAAATATCATAAAAATCATTAAAGAGACATTTCAGTGGTATCAGAGCCGTGATCTTGCCAGCCTGAGGGTTTGTAGAAGTTGCATGTCAGTTTTAACAACTACCCAGATCTTGCATGTCAAGTTTTGATAACTACCCAGATCTTGCATGTCATATTTTATGATTGCATGCAACTAAGTGAAAGAGAAAAAAGATATTTGCAGTGAGAAAAGAATAAATTTTTTTTGATCAAACCCCCAGTTGAAAGAAAAGGTACAAAATCCAAGGAAGAAAAAAGTATGGCTGATCCAGATGAGATGGCAAAGAAATTCTTCCAAGACATCCAAAATAATCAGAAGCAAACAGTGGATGGTTTGGCAGAAACTAGAGAAGCTTTGCGAATATTGACAGAAAAATTATAAGGAATTGCATCTATTAATGAGAAAGGGAGCACTTCAGAGGAGCCAAGAAATGGGAGATCCACACCATCTAAATCAACCAAATCTATTTTCTTGCCTGCAGATGAGCCACCAGTACCAAATCCAGCCATTAATCCAGTGGAAGAGGTTACAGGTAATTTTATTACATTAAGAGCTACTTACAATGGCTTAGATGATGACTTTCATAGTTCAGTTCCTTTTAGAGAATATGTGGATATGATGAACGCTTTGATGCCCAAGAAAGAGAACAGGAGGGAGCATGACACAAGTGGAAGAGAGCTCAAAAATAAAATAAGCAAGTTTACAGCACCTACTTTTGATGGAACAAATAAAATTTCAGCTAGAGCATGGCTACAAAAATTACAAACTTTCTTCACACTTAACCCCATGAAAGAGAGTGATGCTATTCAATTTGCAAGTCTACACTTGGAAGATGCAGCCTATGATTGGTGGTATCATGGAATGACTACTCAAGGTCACGATCAGGTAACTACATTTGAAGATTTCAGTCAAAGGGTGATAGATAGATTTGACCTCAAGGATGATGAAGAGTACTTTAAAGAATTGTCAAAGTTGAAGCAAACCAAATCAGTTAATGAGTATATAGAAGAATTTCAAAAGGTGGCTATTATGGTACCTGATATGAGTGAAAAGAGGACCGTTTATCTTTTTCTTGATGGTTTAGAAGATTTTGTTAAGGGTTTGGTTAAGGCTTTCTCACCCTCAACCTTACAGGAAGCTATAAAAAGAAGCTTGCAACTTGAAACTTGCGTGCCTATGAAATCAATCACTAATCAAAAACCCCCAAATCTTTGGCAACATAAGGGAAATTTTTAGAAAAAGACTTTCCCAACACTACCACCAAAAGATGTGACAAATGTGGCAAAAAAGAAGGTAGATGAAGAGACTAGAAGTGAATTACGAAGGAAAAAGCTTTGTTTTACTTGTAGAGAACCATGGGTTCCAGGACACAGATGTTTGGGGAAAGGTCAAGTGCACTATATTGAAGTTGCTTCAGAATCTGATTCAGATGAGCATGAGGAATTTCATGATACTAAGGAGGAGGTAGAAGAAGAGAAAGTAAAAGAAATCAGCAAGGATGGCACTTTAGCAGCATTATCAGGAGTCCCAAGATACCATCCCTTTCAAATTCGAGCGGTACTAGCAGGGAAAAGGTTGACTATTCTTATTGATAGTGGGGCAACTCACAATTTTATTGATGAGGGATTTGTCATGAAAAGAGGGCTTAAAGCAGAAGATTTTGAGGGATTCAATGTTACTGTAGCTGATGGATTCACTATGCCTTGCACATGGGTGGTGAAACAACTCAAGATGACCTTAGGAGATTATGAGTTATGTGATGACTTCTATGTGGTTGGTATTGGGGAGACAGATCTTGTATTGGGTGTTCAATGGTTGCACTCTATCGGAGGCTATTACATGAACCATCAAACTATGGAGTTTAAATTTCATTCCAATGGGAAAGAAGTCATATTGAGAGGGTTATCGAATGGAGCACCTAAGGCGGTCTTTGCAAAGAGGATGGAGAGGACTTTTCGAAGAGGACAAGTAACATGGGCAGCAGGAGTCATAATCCAACCAACAAGCTCTCCAAAGAATCAAGGTAATTTCCATTTTGAAATTCAAAATATTCTTGATAAGCATAGTATAGTTTTCAATGATTTGCCTCTAGGATTACCACCAGATAGAGGTTTTGAGCATGTTATAGAGTTAGAACAGGGTGCCAAACCAGTTATAACAACCCCATACCGCCATCCAAGAGGTTATAAGGAAGAAATTGAAAAAACTATTAAAGAACTCCTGGACATGGGATTCATAAGGCCTAGCTCTAGTCCGTTTGCATCATCTGTGGTACTTGTCAAGAAAAAGGATGGTACAATGAGAATGTGTATAGACTACAGGGCTCTAAACAAGAAGACCATAAAAAATAGGTATCCCATACCACGCATAGATGAACTCATTGATGAGTTACATGGTGTTGTATACTTCTCAAAAATTGACTTAAGATCAGGCTACCATCAAATCCGAATGAGGAGTGAAGATGTGGAAAAGATTGCTTTCAGATGTCACTATGGGCACTTTGAATTTCTTGTTATGCCATTTGGACTCACTAATGCACCTGCAACATTCCAATCTTGTATGAATAAGGTATCTAGTCAGCATCTTCGAAAAAAAATTTTGGTATTTTTTGATGATATCTTGATTTACAGTAAAACATGGGAAGAGCATCTAAAGCACATAGACACTGTTTTGGGAATCTTGGAGCAGCAATCCTTCTATGCTAAGCTATCTAAATGTGAGTTTGGTTTGACAAAGATCCTATATTTGGGACATATTATAAGCTCTAAAGGAGTACAGGTTGATCAACAAAAAATCTAGGCAATTTTGGATTGGCCTCCACCCACTAATCTTACACAGTTGAGAGGTTTCTTCGGGTTGTGTAGCTACTATAGGAGATTTGCCAAGGGATTTTCTCAGCTTGCTGCTCCCTTGACTGATTTGACAAAGAAAGGAGCTTTTGTTTGGATAGAAGAGGCACAAAAAACATTTGATAAGCTTAAGGAGGTAATGAGTTCATGCCCCGTGCTTGCAATTCCAAATTTCTCTTTACCTTTTGTTGTTGAATGTGATGCTTCTGGAGAAGGTATAGGGGCTGTCCTAACTCAAAGGGGACATCCAATAGCATTTGAGAGTCAAAAATTAAATCAATCAGAGAAAGGGTACTCCATCTATGATAAGGAAATGTTGGCAATCATGCATGCACTTCATAAGTTTAGACAATATTTGGTATGTGGGAGATTCATTGTGAAGACAGACCATAATAGCCTCAGGTTCTTCTTGAACCAAAGGGATTTGAATGATCGTCAACAAAAATGGGTAAGAAAATTGCAAACTTATGATTTTGATATTGAATACATCAAAGGAAAGAATAATGTGGTTGCTGATGCTCTCTCAAGAAAGCCCACTTTGTGTTCCTTATCATCTATCTCGGCTGATTGGAAGGTCTCCATAATTTTAGAGTATGCTAAAGATTCATTTGCCACCAAGATTTTGGATAAGTTAGTGGATGATAACAGGTACAAGGTTGTTGATGAATTGATTTATTACAAGAACAGGATCTTCTTAGTGCCAGGGTCAAAAACTAAGGAGAGGATATTGAGGGCCTTTCATGACACACCTTTGGCTGGTCACCAGGGATACTTCAAGACATACAGGTAAATTTGAGAGCGGTTTTCATGGAAGGGTATGAAGGAGGATGTCCTTAAACACATTAAGGAATGTATGGTATGCCAAAAAAGCAAGAGTGAGAAAAAATTTTCCTGCAGGGTTGTTGCAGCCACTTCCTATTCCCGAACAAAAATGGGAAAGTATTTCCATGGATTTCATCACTGGGTTGCCCAAGATTCAAGGTAAGGATTGCATATATGTGGTGGTAGATAGACTAACTAAGTATGCACATTTCTTTCCTATCACATCTAATTTCAAGGCATCACAAGTGGCCGAATTTTTCTTCAAGGAAATTTTTAGATTACATGGTTTGCCTAGAAACATTGTTAGTGACCGGGACAGTAGATTCCTCAGCTCTTTTTGGAAGGAGCTCTTTCATTTGGCAGGAACTGAACTCACTCCCAGTACTAGCTATCACCCTCAAACAGATGGACAAATAGAGATAGTTAATAAATGGATAGAAGGATATTTGAGGAACTATGTTTCAAATCAACAACATGCTTGGGTGAAATGGTTACACCTAGGGGAGTATTGTTACAATACATCTCATCACATGTCTATTGGTATGCCTCCTTTTTGTGCTCTTTATGGTTATGATGCCCTTTCCTTTGTTGATCTAATACTTTTTGATAGAAGAGTACCCGCAACAAGTGATTTCATCAAGCAAAGACAAGACATAATAAGGTCCCTCAAGGATAATCTACAACATGCACAAAACCAACAAAAGATGTGTGCTGACAGGAAAAGGATTGAAAGATCTTTTGAGGTGAGAGATTTGGTATTTGTTAGGTTGCAGCCATATAAACAAAGCACCTTGAAGAGAAGTGGGGCAGAGAAACTCAAGCCAAGGTTCTATGGGCCTTATAAAATCATCAAGAAGGTAGGAGAGGTAGCTTATGAATTGGAGCTCCCACCAAACAGCAAAATACATAATATTTTTCATGTATCTTGCTTAAATAAGGTTCTAGGCCAGAAAACCATAGTATCTACAGAATTACCACCTCTTGATGATGAAGGGAAATTAGTTTTGATACCAGAAGAGATTTTGGATACAAGAGAGAAAAGGTTGAGAAATAGGAGCATCATAGAGCATTTGGTCAAATGGAAAGGATTACCACTAGAGGATGCAACTTAGGAAGGAGCACATATTCTTGAGAATTCCAACCTTCATTTCTTGAGGACAAGCAATATTTGGGAGGGGAGGAATTTTCATGTCCCCTATTCAAATAATTAAAAATAAATAAACTTTGTTAAGGCAGGCAGGCTCCAAAAAGGTGAAATTTTGGAAAAAGGGGCTAATCTTTGGAAACCAATGGACTAATAAATAAAAATTATTATTAAATTATATTTTATTAACCCCTCTTGGACGTGAGTTAGGGTTATGCCCTCTTTAAAAGGGGTTTGGAGGCATTTTGGGCTCATTCTACATCTTGATTCTTGCTAATTTTCTTGTTAATCTTCAGAGGCTGCCAAACCTGTGGAGGAGGAGACCCAAGAATGGGAGTTTGCAGGTTTTAAGGAAGGCTAAGGATGGGAGTTTGAAGCCATTCCATGTGCATGCTCATACAGAGTTTGCCTTTGTGCTGAATAGTGCCGATTTGGGTGTTTTCGGGGTTGTTTTTGGTTTGAGTTTGGGTTTTCAGCTGAGTGTTTCATATCAGTTTGGTTTGCTACTATATTTCAGACTTTATGATGTTAAAATAGAGCTGAATATATGTATTGGGTCATGATTAAACTTCTGATATAGTTTATGAGTGTTTTGTGGTGTTTCCGGGCATTTTTGTGTTAATTTCGGGAGCCCGGTTGAGCATAGTTTTGCCCTACATTTGTGAGCTGTTGTGTAAAGGCTATACAAATATGGAAATTTCATTTGGTAGGCTGTTATGCTGCTGAAATTTTTGTAAAAATGTCCAGTTTAAGATTTATTAATAATTTGTGAAGTTGTGAAGTTTTTGGCACTAATTTGGACATACCCGATTTGGGTTTTATTGGAAAATTGGCAGATCTTTGTAATATTAGTTGTTTGATTTTAAAAGTTCTGATTTGAGGCTAGAAATATCATAAAAAATCAGTAAAGGGACATTTCAGTGGTATCAGAGCCGTGATCTTGCCAGCCTGAGGGTTTGTAGAAGTTGCATGTTAGTTTTAACAACTACCCAGATCTTGCATGTCAAGTTTTGATAACTACCCAGATCTTGCATGTCATATTTTATGATTGCATGCAACTAAGTGAAAGAGAAAAAAGATATTTGCAGTGAGAAAAGAATAAAGAAATTTTGATCAAACCCCCAGTTGAAAGCAAAAGTACAAAATCCAAGGAAGAAAAAAGTATGGCTGATCCAGATGAGATGGCAAAGAAATTCTTCCAAGACATCCAAAATACTCAGAAGCAAACAGTGGATGGTTTGGCAGAAACTAGAGAGGCTTTTCGAATATTGACAGAAAAATTACAAGGAATTGCATCTATTAATGAGAAAGGGAACACTTCAGAGGAGCCAAGAAATGGGAGATCCACACCATCTAAATCAACCAAATCTATTTTCTTGCCTGCAGATGAGCCACCAGTACCAAATCTAGCGATTAATCTAGTGGAAGAGGTTACAGGTAATTTGATTACATTAAGAGCTACTTACAATGGCTTAGATGATGACTTTCGTAGTTCAATTCCTTTTAGAGAATATGTGGATATGATGAACGCTTTGATGCCCAAGAAAGAGAACAGGAGGGAGCATGACACAAGTGGAAGAGAGCTCAAAAATAAAATAAGCAAGTTTACAGCACCTACTTTTGATGGAACAAATAAAATTTCAGCTAGAGCATGGCTACAAAAATTACAAACTTTCTTCACACTTAACCCCATGAAAGAGAGTGATGCTATTCAATTTGCAAGTCTACACTTGGAAGATGCAGCCTATGATTGGTGGTATCATGGAATGACTACTCAAGGTCACGATCAGGTAACTACATTTGAAGATTTCAGTCAAAGGGTGATAGATAGATTTGACCTCAAGGATGATGAAGAGTACTTTAAAGAATTGTCAAAGTTGAAGCAAACCAAATCAGTTAATGAGTATATAGAAGAATTTCAAAAGGTGGCTGTTATGGTACCTGATATGAGTGAAAAGAGGACCGTTTATCTTTTTCTTGATGGTTTAGAAGATTCTGTTAAGGGTTTGGTTAAGGCTTTCTCACCCTCAACCTTACAGGAAGCTATCAAAAGAAGCTTGCAACTTGAAACTTGCGTGCCTATGAAATCAATCACTAATCAAAAACCCCCAAATCTTTGGCAACATAAGGGAAATTTTTAGAAAAAGACTTTCCCAACACTACCACCAAAAGATGTGACAAATGTGGCAAAAAAGAAGGTAGATGAAGAGACTAGGAGTGAATTACGAAGGAAAATACTTTGTTTTACTTGTAGAGAACCATGGGTTCCAGGACACAGATGTTTGGGGAAAGGTCAAGTGCACTATATTGAAGTTGCTTCAGAATCTGATTCAGATGAGCATGCGGAATTTCTTATAAATACCCCATTGTAATCTGTAACAAAGGATGTCGTTATTATGTAATAAAATTATGCTTTTGGTGCTCACATTTGGAGTGTAGTGATTCTTGCATGAATGTGTCATTGTTTTATGAATTTTATTCATGAGATTATGATTGACCCAAAGGTTTATTGCGTTGTTTCTAGTTGTGCAACCTTTTAGTTCTAGTGTTTGCTACAAATTTATGAATTCCATTGACGTAATGAGCTTGAGAAGAGATCATCAAATTGTGCCTGCATAGCCTCTTGTCTCATATGAGTGCACTTTTTGTGGCCTTGTGATTTGATGAAAGGTGAAACATCATATGATTGTTAAAGTTTCTCACCGATGATATCATTAGTGGATTCTAGGAAGCATTGCTCCTATTTTCATTAGTTTCCTACCAATTTCTTCAAAAGTTTAACTCGTAGTGTGTTTTTTTCTATAGCTTATGTCTGTTCAGGATTTTAATTTCAAGTTATTTCAATTTCATGTTATTTTCTTTCAGTTTCATTATTTTCTTTGCTAACCCCTTGTTAGAATAGGAACTCATTTTAGTTGCATTGTTAGAATTGCATTCATTGAAAAAATTGAAAATACAAAAAATATTGTTCTTTTGTGTGTTATTTTGAGACAAAAAATATATTTACTTCATTCCGAGATCATAATAGAACCAACAAAGGCCTCCTCATGAACTATCACATTTATCTTCAACTGAGTGGATTTTGGTATGTTGCAAGACACATATTGAACCTTAGAGTTGATCCACAAGAGATTATATTTTCAAGAGAGGAATTACACAATGGATTCCTACCATTGACCTTGTGTAAAATGACTGCTCAATAGGTTCCACCAACAACCTCTCCCATATGTAGATTTTAATCAATTTAGGAGGAAAGAGATCTTTGACATTTGTAGAGATTCCCAAGTGTTGGGTTTTTCATCTATATCATTTCCTTCTAAGCCAAGTGATTGTCATCCGTTCAAACCAATTCATGCAAAATGGTTGCCCTCATTCCTTTTGTCTCCGAATAACAAATCTATTAAAAGACCTAGGTTTTTAACTTTTCCAAATAATATCTCCATTGGAAGGGAAAGGCAAGTTCCTTGCTGGAATCTTCTAGATGCCATGGCATGGATCAAGGGTTATAATAAATTTGTCTTTCTTTAAGGGAAACTGAAATACACATGAACATGATTGATATTATCCAAACAATAGCTTGGGCAATGATCATTGATTTGAATGGAGAAAGAAGGAATCTAGGTTAGAAAAAAAAAATGCTTCCCCCATGAAGCCTTCATTTCTATCTATAATATTACCTGATCAATACCTTGAGGTGCATATTTCGTTTTTAAAGATAGTGCATTAATAAGTATGTTTGGCCATAACCTACTACCATTATCCACTATTTTGGATTGGGCTAGATTTTTCTAGGAGGGAGTCAAGGAAGTTTTTTTCATTGATTCATAGTGCAATTACTTTATAGTTTTATTTGATTCAAAGGCATCTAGGGACTCTATGCATAAACATAAGGGTTGGTTTTGTAAAGGGAAAGGATTATTCACCATTTCCTAGATGTCAAATTTCAAACCTAATGACGCCCTAGGAAAATTCATGCCCTTTTGGATCTACCTACCTAATTTACCATTGGAGTATAGGGATCCCAAAAACACCTAATAAGGACCTTAAAACACTTACTTTCTCTATTTATCCCTAAAAATCAAAAGATTGTCTATTAAGCTAGATGAACAATTTTTGGGCAACTAGGGGCAACATTACCATTTTGGGCTCTTCCAACCTATGTATCAACACCTCAGGATCAAATTAGTCGACTTGTTGATCTAGTGATGTAGCTAGCATCACTACAAGCCAAAACATATAAGAAACCCTAGGTCTACCACTAACCTACCTAGGTACTCTTGCACCAATTATCCTTTCATTATAATCTCCTTTAACAAGAGTTTGCATCAAGTCCATACTCTTACTAAAGTGTGGATTTAATGTATCATCTTAAAATGGAAGAAATTCCATGTTAAGATAATTCAATTCTCTGAGTAAGTGGTTTGGGGTCATCTCAAGCATGTTGAATGGGTCCTTAGCTTAGATCTAGCTTTTCCCCCTATTTTGTTCCCTTTTTAACTTTCTTTCTGTATTTTTCTATCATTCTAGACTGAGATCCAAAGATTTATGACCTCAAGGTCAAGGTCAACCTCGACCATGACCTAGGTCAAGGATGAACTCAACCCTAACCTAGGTTGGAGTTGACCTCGACCTTGACCCAAGGTCCAAATTTCAAGGTTCCATGATTTTTGGATGTTAGGTTTGGGAAAGAATTGTTTTCCCACTTTCGGTTCAGTTATTTAGGTCTCTAAATTGGTAAGCTATTAAATGGAATTTAATCTAGGTCCATTTCTAGGGGTAAGGACCCAATGGGAATTTATTTCTCATATGTTAGTCCCTCTAGGAGTTTGTGCCCTAGATTTCTATATAAGGTAGCATCCCTCTCTCATTTGATTCATCTACTATCCATTATCTCGTGATCTATTATCAAGCATTCACTTTCATGATCAATCTCTCAAGTACAAGCAAGAATTCAAGTGGTCAAGCATTCAAGAGTTCAAGCATTCAATTCATCAAGGAGATCCATTAGTAGCCATTGGAAGGATTCAAGGTCTATCGAGCCCTCTTGTTGAAGATTCATCCATTTCTATTCAAACCTCTTCGTAATCCAAGATTCATTCAAGATTAGTGTTGAAGATCTATGAAAATTAATTTGAGACATCCTACATCCAATTCTACATTCATTTGGAGCATCTATACTTTTGGATTCAAGGATTCAAATCCTCCACAAGGATTTCAATATAAGCAAGGTGAATAGTTCCATTTACTTTGTTTATACATATTGCAATTTCAATTACTTTTCAATCTTGATTCCAAATTGGGGTTTGGGCAAAGAAAGCCCCCCATTGAAACAACAAAATTGTTTCTCTTGCAAGTATATGTACATGACAGTAAATTAAAGTGTAGATCTAGATACCTTTTTTGGTGAAATTTTGAGATCCGTGAATTGAATTTTTGGCAAGGTAGTGCAGCTCAAGGTCAACTTTTAGGTCAAGATCAAATTTTTGGGGTCAAGGCCAAATTTTTCTACCTAGATCAAGATCGACCTACCCTTAGAAAAGAAGAAGATTTCTAGGTTTTGTAGATCTCGTAGTTTTAGCTCAAGGTCAAGAAAATTGACAGTTTCTTAGATTGTTTGATAGGGTTTTCAGTTGATTCTTTTTTGAAGGTAAGTACCTTTTATTTTTACATTTCAATATTAGTCTCCTAGTTTTACATCCCATATCATAACAATCTATATGTATGTGTAAACTATGGGTTTAGGGTCTCTTTCATGTGCACTATTCTAAAACCCTATTCATCCATATTTTATTCTATTCAGTTGGATACAAAGGATTCATAGGCTGGCCCAAAAATGGAAGCTAAGGATGTAACCATGCATGTATTGGCATGCTCTCCCTATGAGGATCCCAAGTATCTATTGTTGTTGTTAATTTAGTCTAGTTGTTGATTATCTAGGTTGATTAAAAATTCCTATAGAACTATCATAAAATTAGGTACAATAAAATGAACAATCAATTGTTCCCAGCTATCATGTTCAAATACAGTTTTCCAAGGTGATAAAATTGCATATGCAGATGAATCACTTGAATGTCAGGCATGAAGTGCATTCCCCAATTTATAATGAATGGTTGGATATAAAGGATCCATACACTAGCCCAATAATGTAAGCCAATGATGTAACCATGCATGTATTGGTAGCTCTCCCTACGAGGATCTGAAGTATCCACTATCATTGTTAATTTGGACATCACTATATGATCCTGAATGTAATAAAGTACTAAAGCTAGTAGTAACTTCTCCCATGTCTCCAAAAAATGTAGCATAGGTTCATGGTCCCTTGCCTTCCAGGAATTTGTAGTTTCTTTTCTCATTACTAGAAGAATAACCTTAGTTAAGAGTTGAGCGTAAGGAATTGATGAAGCAAGTTTTGCTTTTGTGTATGTAAATGCCATAATCGTGAAGCTCATTCCCTTGCAGAAGCCATAACCCGGTTAAATATACATATACATATACAAGCCATAATCCAGTTAAATATATGAATATATACAAGCCATAACCCAATTAAATGAGTCTTGTTGCTGATTACCTAGGTTGATAAAAATTCTTGTAGCATTGTCATTAGATTAGGTACAATAAAGGGAGCAACCAACATTATTTTTGTGCAAGATCTTGAGTTAAGTCACTCAACATTGGTTGAGCAATTTTTATTTTTTAATCATTTGGATTATGGAATATGTATGCAACTGGATCAATTTTGTTGTTGTGCTAAGATGTAATAAGACCTTAAAAAAGATCTCTCTATATG
The DNA here is from genome assembly GCA_028749045.1 of Cupressus sempervirens. Lineage (NCBI taxonomy): Eukaryota > Viridiplantae > Streptophyta > Pinopsida > Cupressales > Cupressaceae > Cupressus > Cupressus sempervirens. The sequence goes on from CM053785.1 coordinate 201,092,266, forward strand.
CATACATACATACATACATGTATATGTATATATGTATGTATGTATATATCATGTGGAGATCTAGTATTTTGTTTTTGTTCCCTTGTGATCGTTGTATTTCATTGTCATGCCCTTGTGATCTTTGCATCTCATTGTCATGCCCTTCTGATCTCTACATCTCATTCATTTTATTGTATCTAATATGATGATAATTCTATAGGATTTTTTTGTCATGCCTTTATGATCTTTGCATCCCAAGTATCTATTGTTGGTGTTAATTTGGGCATCACTACATGATCCAGAATGTTATGAAGTACTGAAGCTGGTAGTAACTTCTCCCATGTCTCCAAGAAATGTAGCATAGGTTCAAGGTACCTTGGTTCCCATGAATTTGAAGTAGTTATTCTCACTGGTGGAAGAATAATTTTGATGAAGAGTTGAGTGTAAGGAGTTGAAGAAGAAAATTTTGCTTCTATGTAAATGCCATAATCACGAGGCTTATTCCCTTGCAGAAGCCATAATCTAGTTAAATATACATATATATCAACCCATGTAATCAGCAACTAGACCCATTTAATTGGGTTATGATTTTTTTCTCTCTTAAAATATGTGCTATGATATGCTTTTATAAAATTTCTTGTGAACTCTGCCCATTTTTCCTAGTCTACACTACTTTTGTGGAGGATCTTGGGGTAAGTCACTTAGCACATTAAAAAAATATCTCTCTCTCTATATATATACATACTATTGGAAATCTAAGGTAGGTAAGGTTACTAAGAGGGGAGGGGTGAATCAAGAATGAATAAAACTTTATCTTACATCACCAATTAATCCTTCATATAATATTCTAATCTAATTGCATGCATGAAAGAATGAAAGCAATAAAGCATTCATAACACTTTGAGACAAGATATGGTGTTCCAAAAACCTTCCAATTAGAATATAAAACTAGGGTGGGGATGATATCCACAAGCTTTTGTATTGTAGTATAAAGTTAACCTGTTAAGGCTTACAATTGACCACTTCTGGTTGTTAGGATTAACCTCAGATAGAAATAACAATTACATGAAAATATAAATAATATTAGGAAATAATAAATCACACAAAGAAGAACATAAGATACCAAGATTTAACATGGTTCACCCAATCTTTGGGCTACATCCACAAAACAAAAAGTCCAATATTATTATGATCTAGTGATTACAACCTGATTACAATTCGTAATCCCTTATACTTGAACACCACCACAAGAAACAATTTTCACATCACACCTTATGGAAAAAATACCTAACCCTAAGTTGTTTCATACAAGCATTTTTTCTACTTTAGGGTTATATTTAATTACAATATGTCAGCCCAAGGTTACTGATAAAATATTATGAAGTATGTATAATAGTTCCTTGATTAGTCACCACAAACTAACAATCTCCCACTTGGGGACTGATCAGGCTCCACACTAGACAACAATATCCCACTTGGAGATAGATCCTATAGAAATACCACTAGCACATGGGGTTCCCACTGGATCAAACCACCCTAGACTTAGCTATTCTTTTATTTTGTTTATTCTAGAAGACCAACCAAAGCTGAAGAGGAGTGCAACTTCTCCCTTGTCACTACATTTGTAAACATATCTACTAGATTGTCATTTATATGTATCTTGTCCAACTTTAACTGTCCATCATACAAAACTGACCAAATGAAATGGTACCACAATTGTATGTGTTTTGTCTTTGAATGCAAAGAAGAATTCTTTGCAATATGAATGGCACTATGACTATATGTAAACAAATAATTATCCTTCTTAGGGTGTCCAAATTCTTCTAGGAAGAACTAAAGCCATATCATCTCCTTGTCTTTCTCTGTAGTAGCAACATACTCTGCCTCTATAGTGGATAAAGCTTTCACCTTTTGTAGCCTAGAAACCCAACTCACTACTACCCCACCAATAGTAAATACACAACTTGTACCCACAAGCTTCAGTATTGCAGTATAAAGTTAACCTATTAAGGCTTACAATTGACCACTTTTGGTGATCTGCCTTGTTAGGAGCAATAATAACTATGAGGTCCACATTGTTAGAGAATTTAGAAACATACAATGAAGTATGCCCTTAGTTAAGAGACCTAGAAAAAGACTATTAAGTCTACCCTATTAAAGGATTTGACTGATGCACCTGTTAGGATAAACCAGTGGTTGATCTTTGATCTGTAACTCTGATTGGCTAAATGAGATTCCTTGAATTGTAATGATCACTTGACTATGATAGATAAATCATTTTTGTCCCTTATACTAGTTGTAGACTTCTTCAATTTTCACTCTTACTCATCATATACTTCTTCACATACTTCTTTGGATATGATACAAGGCATTACATATATACTAATCCAAATCACAACTTACTAGAGTCAGCTATATTACCACTTTCATCATAATTCACAAAGTCAGCCCAATTGTTGTAACTCAAGTTTTAAAGACAAACTCAGTGATGTTCTAATACATGAAAAACATTTTTAATGCTTAGAAAAATTTGGCACTTAGTTGAAGTTGAAGCTTGGTCCATACTAATCACTTCCAAGTAGCTCAAACTTAGTCAACACTATGTGACGCGGTGAACATTGAGAAATGTGGTAGCTGCTAAATCACTTGGTTGACACTGAATGACTTGGTCAACACTAGATTCACATTTTTATCATTTCAAACTCGATAGAGACTATAGATCTTTCTTAAGACTACAGAGCCCAGTTAACACTATGATATTCTTCACTTCCACTAAATAGTTTGGTAGCCACTGATATGCTAGGTTTGCACTATACACTGTCTTTGAAGTTTGGTAAGCAGTGTGTAGCTTGGAAAACATTGTAAACTAACTCAAGTGCTTGATAGACACTATATTCTAACTACCTGGCTCAAGAATAACTGAATCACTTGGTTAACATTGCAAACTAAATGATAAGCTTAGTAATGTAACCAATTGACTAAGTGTTGAGTCACTGATAGAAAAATTGACCTTATTGTCAATAATCCCCCCCCCCCCCCCCCTTTGGCATTAGTGACAAAAACACTTATCAAAACAAAAATTTGATCATTCAAAACTATAAGTCAAAACTTCCTTTATCATCATTCTATGTCTTCAACTAGGTTTGACTTCTTGGTGCTATGGCTCGATAACATACTATATTTTTCTTATTTTTCAAAATTTCTTTTGTAAAGATAATTTTTTCTTATCTGTAGAGGTATTTGTATACTACTATACTACAAACCCATACATATATCTCTCCTATATACATATATCTAGAGTAATAACGTTTTTTCCCTTTTTACAATATCTTCTCCCTCTTTTCATATTACTACTCCCCCTTTTTGACATAAATGCAAAAGGTGTATAATATTTATATGTTAATACCAAAATGTGACAAGAAATCAGAGTGTACCTTCAAAATTAGTACCATAGTCTTGTTCCAATTCTCTTGTAGTACCTTACTTGCATGTAATGCAATCTAAAATTTTGTTGATAATTACATCATGTGATCATCTTTGGAGAAGTTATTATCATGGATGAGTGTCTTTGCATGTGCAATGTGTTTCTGCAATGCATCCATTTTTAGAAGGATCATGCCCTAAATTTATGCAAGTGTGGCCTAGATTCTAGCTTCTTCCCCTAGTAATTGTGCCTACAAATTTGTCAAATATATGATCTTTGAGTAATATGGAGAACTGTTACTCATGCAGGAGCATCCAGAGGTATAAGGGCAATCTTGTGTCACCCAAAAAAAAATGTACTTAGACTTAGTTTCTATTTGATGTGTTTTCATTTTTGGATACCTATTTGGGTCAAATAAAGGTTCCAACTCTCACAGTTCCACTATCAGTGCGTTTGAAAATCCCAAAAAAATAGGAGCATGTATTTGGGCCATCATTTTGGTAAACTAGAAGGTGTGAATTGGCCAGATGAATGTAGTCATGATTTGGAGCATTCCATAAAAAGAATCAGGTCAATAGGCCCCACGGTTTGAAAGTTATTACAGTTTTTCGAGTTTTGGAGACCTCCTAAGAATGCTTCAAAGTCAGGTTTGGGGCATTAAATGACCTCGAAAATGGTCAAAAATGGAGGACAAGAAAACCTTGTCCATAGTGCTATAGAGAACTTCCAGGGCTTTTCAAAAATGTAAACGGTTCGTCAATTAGAGCTACGGTTCAAAAGTTATGCCTCCTGGAAGTTCGGTTACCGTTTCTGGATTCTTCTAGATTTGCACTAACTTCTAACGTAGCTTTTGGAACCTTCTATTTTGTTGGTGGATGCCTACTAGCACTTTCTAGAATGTACTCCTAGTCCTTAACCCTCTGGGGTCTATTTAAGGAGATTTTTGGCATTGTAAAAGGCAGTTCGGAGTGGAGTTTGAGAGGAGGTACTGAAAGGAGAAATTATCTCTAGATTTATGCTATTGTAAGCCCTTAGGGCATGTTCTAAAGTTTATTTTCTTTGTACTATTTGTAATAGCTTATTTTCTCAGTTAATATAATTTTCCCTTTCTGTTGTGTCCATTTTGTTCTTGGGTTGTGTCCCCATCAGTTACTCGGGTCATGTGAGGCCTCACCCTAACCCGTCATAGCATGGATATTTTATTTACATTTTGGATATTCAGAATCTAGATATTTTGATAGTTATTTGAGACTTGATGGACTATGGATTATTTTATTTATGCATTTTGATACTTAGTAGTAGTGGTTTACATTATCGTATGCACTTAGAACCTACTATTGTGTAGGAAATGGTTGAAAATATATGGATGCAATCTTATGAATTGATATTATTAGAATTTTGATGTGATGCTAAATGTTAAGTTGATTATGGATAGATTCCAATTTGGTTATGATTCTTTATGAGATGAATGATTATGATATTCAGAGAAGCGGTTATGATGATTTATGATACACTAGTAAATGATAAATTGATTTTGATATGCACATAGATGTTAATCTGATGGCTTATGTTATGCAGATTTCTTATTCTAACATCTTGGATGATTTAATAGAAAATTTTACTTGAATTATGATTATCAGTATACACTTATATGTTATACATGTTATATGACTCCTTGGACTATTGATGCTTGAGTTATTGTGCAGGAAGCGAAACCATGGAAATTCTTTGGGGGGAAACAAGTTCCAAATCTTGTGAACACAGTTTAACCAAGGCAAATCTTTGGAAGATTCAAAAGCCTCATTTTGAAAGTATTTTTCTTCATAATTGTATGGTTTCTTGCTTGGTTGTGAATATGTTTAATCATAACCTAGGTGCATTTAGGACATGACAAGGAAAATGTAATGTATTTTTATGTGTGTCACTTGACACTTGTATAGTCTATGTGTTGATGAAATGTCATCTATAGTGTTGGTCTCAAGGTTACTCAATCTTGGTCCTCTTCCTTCTTTTTAAATTAATGCTTAAGTACACCCATTTGGGAGAGAGTGTTTGGATGGGTCACATCATGTTGGAATTCGAATTCAAACTTGACAAGGAGCATAGGGGGTCTAAATGGGATCCTAGGGTGTTATCTTATTGTTGAAAAAGCCACCCTAATTGTAGTATAGTAGGTTAGGGGCCTAAATTTAATTATTTTAATATTTTCCTATTTTTGGGAACCCCTTAAACAAAGCTAACTTAGACCAATTTGAAATTGGGAGTTTTTCCATGATAGAACCCTCACAAACCCACTTGGTCAACCTTCTTATTTTGGAGGAGCAACAATGTAAGAAAGGGAGGCTTGATGTTCTTACTAAAAATGGTTAGTGGAGAGTCTTTAAGGGGGGGAGTGAAAAGTTAATGGGTTGTTCACCCACTCTCTAATTTGAGAGATAGCTAAGTTTTGGAGGGAGATTAAGGGAGCTCTTCTACAACTATCCTTACCCTATCTTGGACCAAGGTTGGTGACTTAAGCATGTTATTTTATTCCTTTTCTTTAGTATGGATAAGAAAATTTGCAAGTGTGAAAAGTTATCAATGGAGTATGCATTGCATTGTCATTGTGTTGGGAAGAAGTGAATGTTTTTTGTTCTTTTGGAGATCCTTTCTTGGTTTTGTTTTTTTGTTCTTCATTTGTTTTGTTGCTATTTCTTGGTTGAATGTGAGTGTTGATTGTGATTATGGGTGTGAAGGCTTCACTAACCCTTGGGAGGGTAGAGAAGCCTTGGGTGAAGGGCATAAATTGGGCTTGACATTGTAGGTGAGAAAGAATTTTTTTTACCTCATGATGAGGTTTGTTATTATCATGGAGCATGTGCTCCATCATGGCCATGAATCTTGTTGTTTGGGAGGTACAAGGAGGTTTGGTTGATTAGGAGAAGATGGTTTTTTTGAAGGCCTTGAGAGGCAAAATGCTTTGGCAATATGATATTTATGTTGTTAGAATTTATCCTCTCTGAAGAGCCCACCTTCACCCAACGTTTTATGATTCCAATGGTGAATCATTGTGCAAGCCATGGAAGGGTGTTGATTGTGTTTTTGTTGTGTATTCATGCAAAAAAAATTGATGTATGTGTGTAACCTATTTGGTCCTTGTTTCTCCTACTCAGTGGGTGGCTTCATAAAAGCCTAGATTGGGAGGTGAGCCTCCATGGTCTCCATTTTATGTGTTTATGCAGGTTGTGAAGATTCATGCTATGAAGATTTAGGGTTTACCTTCATTGAGGAGGAGAAGATCTAAATGTGTTAAGAAGGCTCAATGTATATGTGACTTAATGTCCATGTTATGTTCAATGTTCATGGGTCTCAAGGTTCATGATCTCCATGATCATGTTCATCAACTTTCATGTTGCTCATTGTTTCATGTCCTTCAATGTTCATGTTCCTTATGATTTTGAAAGGTCTCTTGTGTTGTCTCATTGTAAAAAAAAAGGGGGAGATTGTGTCATTGATACCATGTGAATAGGTAGAGGAAGAATTTGAGGAAGATATATATATGTATGTTCTTGTCGAGAAATGATCATTTGAAGTATGAGTAATGGAAGAGTAACATGTAATGTAAAATGTAATAGAATTTTTGTTATCATTCGAAAATCTTGGAAGGAAGGATGAAATATTGTATGCTTATATTTGTAATGAAAACCTCTATGTTAAAGTTCATGTGTTATGAAGTAAATTGTAGACAATACTTCTCTGAGATGTATTTGTAGATATGAATTTTATAAGTGACATGTAGGATATTTTTATGAGTATAGTTGGTAAGATTCAAAATGTATAAGTTGCATGGAAAAGTTGTATGTTGTGCATTTATAACTTGGAAGAAAAATAATTTTTGCTTGATAATTCATTATGTATGTTTAATCTTCATTCATGTTGAATTTTCTTGAAGATCTAATAAATCTGCTAGTAGACAATACTATTCTACAATACATATATCCACTTAGAACTTTTTATGATACAACATACATACTCAAAATAAAGAGGTTAGTTGAGAAAAGTAACTTTTAAATCAATCCAAATTAGACTTGTTGTAGACCTCATTTTCCTCTCTAGAAAATGTATGGGAGAAAAGATTATTTCCTCCCCTATTATAGAGTAATATAATAATAATCAAAATATTCGTTAGGATAAAGTGCACTGAATAAAACAAGTTAAATACACATAAACACTAGATAAGTGTTGTCATAACACCACCCACCCTGAGCTATAGAAAGGGTATTCATAGGCAAATGCGACTTTCATGTCACCTCCACCACCCCATTTTCAAAAAAATAAAAATAAATAAATGAATAAATAAAATAATAATATTTCAGTAACATCTGATTCATAGGACATTAAAATAATAGTCTAAGTTCATTGACACTAACCTAGTATACATCCACACTCTACTCCACTTTTTAAATTAGAAAGAAACAAGAATTTATTTTAAACAAAATTTTAGCAAACTCAAAAACAGACATAAAATTTCCTATGAAAATGTATGGACTTAGATAATTGTGGGGGACAAGACATAAAGTTGTTTCTGACATAGAGTACCTTTTTCCATCGTTTACCTTTATGCCTTAGCAAGGCTTGATTTGCAGATTTTCAAAACTCCATTCTCCTAATGAATATTTTCTTAGGATGGTGTGTATACGTGAGAGAAGAGGAGGATTTGGATTGTTTGGGGAGTGTGTAGTAGGGGGACTATTGGAAAGTTATTTTTGGTACATGTGAATACTCCATGTCACTCTAGGTTACAAACATCTTCCTCTATCACATGATTAATAGATTTTAAACATCTCCTCACACCTAGTCAAATTATGAATGCAGATTTAATACAATTTCATTATACCCAAAGTGATCTCGCCTTGGTGGAAGTGCAGGTGTTAAGGTGAATGTAGGGTGTTTGAAAAAGAGATACTTAAGGGAGCATGTTCACATTTAAGTACATAAGACACCCAAACCAAAATATATATTTTTTTAAAAAGCTAATGCATTGTAACGTGCTCACCATGGAGCTCAAAATTTGGGAAAAGAAGGGGTTAGATAAATGTAATAAAATAAAGTAAAGCAAGTAGTTAATAAGGTATGAATTGTAGGTAATAAGGTTTATGATAAACTCTAGGATAATCACAAAAGTAAATAAACTTTAATTTTAAGAGATTTAAAGATTGTATTTGAAGATGGTTATTATGAAACATAATTCGGTTAATATATCAATTATTTATGATTATTGTTTGACAATGTATTAAAGATTAGGATAAAATAATCTATGTAGTTAGTAGTAAGTTAGAGGATTTTAATCGTGTTTAGCAAACAATAGATTTAATTGTCTTAGGGGAGGTCATTTGCATCATAAAAATTTGGAGGATGAATACATATGTAATAGACAATCCATTTAACATCAACGTGATGATGGGACATTCTTTTTATTACTTGGAAAGACTAGTAATTAGATATTTAGTTGAACTAATAAATTATGCAATAGGTTAAATGAAAATAAATAAATAGAAAAAAATAATAATGGTAATGATGATATTAAAATAAATATAGTAATATTAATAATAATAATAATTTGAAAAAGAAAAAAAGAAAAAAAAGAAATCGAGTTCGTAACTGGTAAATTTTAGGCATCATAGGTCAAGTGATAGCTGGTGTGCACTTGCCTTCATAACTTTATCTATCATGGACATTTTATCCTTGATATCCTTTATGAAGATAGATGTGTCACTCAATTTGAAAAATAATGAAGCAACATTAATAATAGATGTTTCTTGTGAACTAAGAATAGTAGATAATTCTACTTGATCTATGAAAATTGTCTATGCAACTTGTTACAACACTTTTTCCTCAAATTTTCTTTCAGCTCTTTGTAGTAGTTTATCCTATCCATTCAAGTCTTCATTATATTTGTGGACAATTTCTACTGATTGGTCTAGAATGGGTTATTTTCATCAACCTCAATACATAGAGCATCAATAAATATATTGTCTATGTCTTCACAAACTTGATTTTCTTTTTTCTTTTCTTCTCCAAGATTCTTCTACCTAGCTCTCTTCTTTAGTAGTTCACCAATGTTACCCATTTGATCAAGGGTGAGGGTAGATATATCCCAGTTTGGAATAACTATGTCCTCATCTAGATCAATTTCTTCTTCTTCCTCTTTACCCTTATCCTTTAGAATGGTAGAAACAATTTGTTTACCCTTGTCTAAGACTTCAGTACTCGGTTGAGACTAGTTCTCAATTGCCATTGTACTAGCTATAGATATAATTGGAATATAATCAATTGTAGAAATTGATTGACTAAAAAAAAATATAGAAATGACACTAACAACTTGAATACCTTGTTTTTTCTTGATCAAACCTGATGATGGAGGAACTTGCTGCTCAACAAATGAAGTGCTAGGAACTTCAGTCAATGTAACACTTAGCAGAAGAGATCTTGTTCTTGGTTGGTTGCTTGGTATAGCAGTGATATCCACAACCAACTTGGTAGAAGCTTTCTCTAAGCTTGATTCCATAAGGCTTTTCTTGAAGGGTGAGGAAATGAGGCCATGACTACTGTTACAATTTTCTCTACATTAGTTTCCTCAATGCTTTGTATTTTTGGAAGGCTTCCTATAGTAGCTTCATGTTCTTCCTCCTCATCATCCAGATTGACATCATCTATCTTATCATCTTTTATTTCTACTTCTTCTTCCTCATCTCCACATTCCTTGTCATCAAAATGTACAAAAAATTCACTTGGTTGATGTAACTAATAGATGTTCTTCCATGTGGTTGTAGTTGTCTTCACCATAGATTCAATATCCTTAAGCAATATCATGTAAGTGTTTAACTTTGAAGTGAACTTCTTCTCATTCTTCTTCAAGGATTCCTTCACTTTCTTCTCACTAAGACTCAACATGAGTTGCTTCAAAGTCTATCCAAAGGTGTCCCTAGTAGTCTTCTTTTCATTTTCCCATCGAGGTTTTACTACTTTCATAAGCTCATTAGGAATTTTCTATGAAAGCTCATCTAGTGAATATTTCAATTTTCCCAATTTAGTCTTAATAATATCCTCAATATTCCTTTTCTCTTCTTCATTCCTTGTTTCATATTTGAGAAATCTAAAACAAGCATTGCCAATTGTTTCTTCCATTTTCTTCAATCTTTGCTAAAGTGTAGGTGTAGATCTTTTTAAGATAATATGCTTGACTTCATCTTCACCTAACTTTTTCTTAGATTTGGTTGCCCTTCTAGTAAATACAATAAGGGAGGATTTGGAAGGTCTAGTTATGATGACCTTCCCATTATTCTTGGGATGTGCTTCCTTCTCAGATTCATATTCCCTTGCTTCATCCTCTTCATCATCATCTTCCACATCATCCCCTTTCTGTTCTATCAACATGAAAGTAGAACTTTCTTGCTTTGTGTTTTTCATTAACTTTTCTATCCTCTTGCTTCCTTTTTTTACTGGTTAAGGTAGCTTGATATCAAGCTCAATTCTTTCCTTTGCTTCATCATATGTTCCAAAATAGGTGGATTTAAGATCCACAAGATGATTCATTAGAGCTTCTATAATATCCTTGGTGACATCAATATTAACTTGATAATATAGAGGCTTAACCCATGCTACTCTAGGTCTAATTGCCTAAATGTATACTTTGTCATAGTCAACCATGAAACATATAACTTTTTCACGTTTTTCCACAAGACTCCTAGGTATCCTAAACCTATTTTTCATCTTATCTTTGACTGATTTAAAATAATTATCCATTATTTTGTCAAAATTCTCACCCATTTCTACTATATACTCATTGATTTGATATAAAATAGGAACATCCTTCCTCCATACTACTAAACCTTTGAAAGGGAAAAACTTTTGAACAAAGAAGAACAAACATTTCAAAAGGGAACCAAACTTACATGGGTTATTCTATGACACTCTAATCCTCTCCATGTTCTTGTTGAATTGATTCAATAGTAAGTCAACAAGGTCAATAGGTAGATTATACTGCACTACCTTGTATGCAAGATCAACATCTTCACATGATACAATGTTCAACAGACTAGAACTACATATGTTGTTTGCAATCACATGTATGTAAAACTTCATCTCCATCTCTATTATGCCACTAAGCTTCATGCCTCTTCCATCCCACTCGGCAAGAGTTCACTTAGCATCTTTTCTTTGTTTAGCATTGGAAGCCCAATGATTTTTTGAATCATTTTCTTCATAATCTGAATGGGTTGGTCCAACCATAACTGCCCATTATGAACATGGCTTAGAATAAATCTAATCCATTTGACTTGAAAATTCTCTTGGCATATGTGAAATATTTGTCAAACCCTTGGTTTATAAATGTTAATGTCTAGGATGCAATACACCATCCACACACAATTCATTGAACACTTCATTCATCTCTAGGGTTATGAGTTAATGAATAGAATTTAGTGGTAAAATGAATGGATTTCATGCACAAGTAATACCTTGGGGGGAATTTGAGACTATGCACTAGCTAGATCGAGGGCTTTTGCAATTGCTAGACTCAACTTGAAATTAGGTGACTTGCAATCGACTCCACAAACCAACATTTTAGAAACTTTCTTTACTTTTATGCTTGATGATGCCATTTCTCAGTAGGGTTTCTAAAAATGGAAAAAATATTCAACAAAAAATACTCAAATCACTTAGGGGCTTTGAATTCTCTCTTCACAAATAGCTTTATAAATTTATGGTGAAATAATGCAATTGATTTCTTCCATTTAATGAATTTCCTCTTTTCATTTCCATTAGTGTTTTTTACTTCACACTAGCTTGGTGACAGGCTATCCTCCACTTGATTTAGTCTTTAATGCCCAGGAGACATCCATACCTTGGAAGAGTCACCAACACTTAGTAGGAACTATCAACTCTGTGTTTGCAACCTAAAAAAATATGCAAGCCAACCTTTCTTAGTAAGGTCTTGCAACCCAACCGTTCTTAGTAAGGTCTTGCAACCCAACATTGCTCAATAAGGTCTCTTGCTTCTTATCATGCATGATGATCCTTGTGCATCTTGAATTTTGATATGGATCTTTCTTTTTCCTGGGTGGAACTAATGTTAGATGAATTTTTCTCAATCACCATTTTAGTGATCTCCATAAGGAATTAAGTTGAAATCATTGAGCCACCCAACTTATTGACTTAGGTTTCATCCACTTCATGATCTTGGTTTGTATTCTTTGGAGATTTTGGTACCCATTGTTGCCTCATTTTTTTTCTAATAGTTTTAGCTTTAGCTTTCTTTTCATCTTCAATTCTACTTGTGTTCATACAGTTCTTGGTAAGATGTCCAAGTTCTACATAAGTAAAATGCCTTTTTGTAGTATCTCTTTTCCTCATGTGATGTTTCACATAGTTTTCTCCAATGTGCCCAAATTTTCCACAGTAGTGACATATACACCATGTATTGTAATCTCATCCAAATATTGCTTTCACAATTTGTTCTATTGGGTTCTACTTCTTGGTTTTGCACTTTGAAGATTTGTGTCCTTGTTTCTTGCAAATGTGACATTTACCTTCAAACTTAGGTTTCTCTTTGCATTCACTTTCTCTACGACCATACTTATTACAACTGTAACACTTTCAATTGAATTTTGCTTTTCCATTACTCCAACATTTTTTTGATGTATGACCTATCTTACCACAATGATTACAAGTAGGTCTTTTATTCTTTTGATCTCCTTGCTAAGATGATTCACCTTCTTCTATGTATCCTATTCCAACTTTTCCTTTGTGTCTATAATGACTTTGTTCATTTAATTGATTCATGCTTTCTTGAGATTTTATCATTCTTTCATAGGTTTACTTTTCAATACTGAGATCATTCTACAATCTTTCATTATCTGATCTTAGATTCATAAGCTCTTCATTTGAATTAGTGGGTTGATCAATAAAGTGTTCTTGTTGGAGGGATAGTTGTTAAATTTCATTGTTATTTTCTTCTATCTCTTCTTTGACTTTGTCTTTTCTTTCATGATTTCACATAATCTGACTAATTGGATTTCTTGCTCTCTATTCAGCTTTCTAACTTCTTCTAGAAGATTAGAATTATTTTCTAATAGGTCTTTGATTGCTTCATTAGGTTTATCCAAATTTCTTTCTGGACATATATCTTCAATTCTTTCTTCATTGTAGAGATTTTCATTCATTTGTATTGTGAGATCTTTCCTTCTTTTCAATGATTGGGAGAGCTTCTCCTTTGCTTTCTTGAGTTGTCCAATGACCAATTTCAGATTCAACTTTTCATTGTCAATAGCCTTATCTAGCTTCTATGCCTCCATTGCCTTTGATCTTTTCTCAAGAAGTTAAACTTCTTATGCCAGAACCAATAGCTCTGATACCAATTGTTTAAAATATTAGGTAGGCAAGGTTATTGAGAGAGGAGGGGTAAACCAAGAACCAATAAAACCTTATCTTACTTGATCAATTAATCCTTCATATAATATTCTGATCTAATTTCATGCATGAAAGAATGAAAACAATAAAAAATTCATAACACTTTGACAGAAGATATGGTGACCCAAAAAACCTTCTAACTAGAAAGTAAAATTGTGGTGCAGATGATACCCACAAGCTTTAGTGCTACAATATAAAGTTAACCTATTAAGGCTTATAATTGACCACTTCTAGTGATATGCCTTGTTCAAAGCAATAAGGACTATGAGGTCCACCTTGTTAGAGGATTTAAAAACATGTAATGAAGTATGCACTCAGTTAAGAGATTTAGCAAAAGACTAGTAAGTCTACCTTGTTAAAGAATTTGACCGATGCACCTGTTAGGCTAAACCAGTGGCTGATCTCTTATCTACAAATCTTATTTGTTAAATGAAATTCATTAAATTATATTTATCACCTAAATATGATAGATAAATCTCTATTGTCCCTTATACTTCTTGTAGCCTTCTTCAATTTGCACTCTTGGTCATCATATACTTCTTCAAATACTTCTTTCGATATGATACAATGCATTACATAAATACCAATCCAAATCACAACTTACTAGAGTTAGCTACATTACCACTTTCATCATAATTCACAAAGTTGGCCCAACTATTGTAACTTGGGTTCTAAAGACAAACTCGGTGATGTTTCAATACAAAAACAACACTGTCAAATGCTTGAAAAAAATTGGAACTCAGTTCAACTTGAAGCTCAATCCATACTAATCACTTCCTGGTAGATCAAACTCAGTTAACAATGTGTGACTTGATGAACACTAAGAAACTCAATAGCTGTTGAATCACTTCATTGACACTGCATGACTCGGTCAACACTAGATTCACATTGTTAAAATTGTGAGCTCAGTAGACACTGTAGAGCTTGGTTAACACTACAGATCCCGTTCAACACTACAATCTTCTTCAATTCCTCTAAATAGCTTGATAGCCTCTATTATGCTTAGTTTGCATTGTACTCTATCTTTGAGGCTCTGTAAGCACTATGTAGCTTTGCAAGCACTAGAAACTGACTTAGGTGCTTGGTAGACACTGTATTATGATTACTTGGCTCTAGAACAACTAAATCACATGGTTAACACTATAAACTAAATGATAATCTTGGTGGCAATGTAACCAATTGAGTAAGTGTTGATTCATTGATAGATAAATTGACATTCTTGTGAGCACATACATGTATGTATGTATGTATTTATATGTATGTGTGTATATATGTACCCTTATGATCAATGCATTTCATTGTCATGACCTTGTGATCACTACATCTCGTTGTTGTACCCTTGTGATCTATATATATATATATATATATATATATATATATATATATATATATATATATATATATATATGTATGTATGTATGTATGTATGTGTGTGTGTGTGTGTGTGTATGTATGTATGTATATAAATGGAGAGATCTTGGCATAGTAGAAAAACAATAAAACTCACTCAACAAGTAGCATGGTCATAGATGCGATGGAAATACCTATTGGTAAGTAGGTTCCTCTTTTTCTCTCTCATTTTTCATGTGTTTATTTCACTTGAATTATTATTTCTTAGGGGGTATTATCTAATATTAGATTTGTTGAAAGCATGAATGCTGATAATACTTCTATGAAGGAGTATTGTAGAAACATGATTAGATCCTTATCATGATGATATGTTACATTCATGATGGTGTTTGTCATTGATGTCAACATACTAGTTTTCTATGGTATCTTATAGAAGAACTGTAGTAAAGATCAAGTTGGTAGAAATAGATCAGTGAGCATTTTAAAAAAGAGAGGTTAAAGGGAGATACTAATAAGTGTCTAGTATATGCTATTAGTTTGTGGTGACTAATCAAGGAATTATTGTACATACTTCATAAATTCTTTGGGGCCTATTTTATGAGGTAAGACATGTTCCAAGGCTAAGTAGGAATTTAATTTTAGTAGGGCAACTTGGTGATGAGGGTTGTGTAGTTACTTTTAATGATAAAAATTGGAAGGTTTCAAAAAGTTCATTTGTAGTAGCAAAAGCTGTGAAAGTAGGCACCTTATATCTTAGTACATGTCATATTATTTCTTCTTCTTTAAATTTTTTAGAGAAAAATAAATGTTCAAGAACAATTTTTGTAGTTGAGCAGGGAGAACAAATAGCTTTTGTAGATTTTGATACAGTGTTGTGGCACAATAGACTTGGGCACATGAGTGAGAAAGGTATGAAAGTACTTCATTCAAAGAAAGCTTTACCAAGTCTAAAATGTGTTATTATGGATTTTTGTGAAAGTTATGTTTATGGAAAATAAAAGAGAGTGAATTTTGTGAAGACTGGGAAGAAAAATAAAAAAGAGAAATTAGAGCTTGTACATACCGATGTATGGGGACTGGCTCAAGTATCTTCTCTTGGTGGCTTTCATTATTATGTTGCATTAATTGATGATGCAACTAGAAAAGTATGGGTTTATTTCCTAAGACAAAAATCTGATGTATTTCAAATTTGTAAGAAATGGAAATGCTTGGTTGAAAATAAGATTGGTAAGAAAGTAAAATGTCTCAAATTTGATAATGGTGGTGAGTATTGCAATCATAAATTTGAATATTATTGCTCCACTAATGGTATTCATATGCAAAAAATTGTTCCAAGGACTCCATAGGAAAATGGAGTCATTGAATGCATGACAAGACTATAATCGAGCATGCAAGGAGCATGATGTTGCATATTGGGCTGCCCTTACACATGTGGGTGGAGGCTATCAATACTATTGTATATTTTATTAATAGGGGTCCCTCTACTCCTTTGGGTTGTGGTATTCTAGAGGAAGCATGGAATAGTAAGAAGGTGAGCTATTCTTTTCTTAAAATCGTCAGTTGTGGAGAATTTTCTCAGATAGATTCTAAAAATAGAACTAAGCTAGAAGCTAAGTCAAAAAAATGTGTATTTTTTGGATATGACATTAATGAATTTGGTTATAGGCTTTGGAATTTTGAAAATCATAAAATTGTAAGAAGCAAGGATGTCATATTCAATGAGAAAGTGTTGTACAAAGATCCATTGCAGCAACATGAGAAGAAAGAAGATGATTATATAGTGTTGGATGATACTCCAAAAGCTGATGTTCCAGTAATTCCTCATGATGTGCAACAAGCACAACAAAAAATACCACACACACCAATGAATGCTAGACAATCAACATAGATGAGTAGACCTCCAAAAAGATTTTCTCCTTCTTTGTATTCTATTTACTAACTAATGCTAGTGAACTTGAATGTTATGATCAAGCTGTGTAGGTGCATACTAAGATTTAGTGGAAGTCTCCAATGAAAGAAGAAATGGAGGTAAGAAAATATTTAAAGCCAGGTTAGGGGTGAACCCACAATAATGGGTTCCACTTTAGTGGGATGAAGAAACTTGAAAAAAATGGCAAATTTTCGCATCTCAATTTTTTATACGTTCGCGTGAACACTCGAGACATGTTTGCGCGAACATGTACGTAGCGCGTGTTCACGCGAACATAACAAGGCATGTTCGCGCAAACACGTGCTACATACATATTCACGCAAACATGTATGGACCAAATTTTTGGCGCCTTAAAACATCTCTTTCACTTTCCAAAATTCATTTTTACGGCGAGCACTATTGATTGGACGTTCGGGCGAATGTGTGGCTTGAGCAACTTTCGTCCATGTCATCCTCTCGTTTTCGTTCTCATTTTCATTATCGGGTATGTCAAAATAATATTAATTTAATGTTTTCAATGTTTTTGAAGTATTTTTTTATATTATCAAAATAGATTTTAATGTTTTCAATGCATTTTTTTTGTGTTTTTAAAACATATTTGAATATTATTTACGTTTTTAATAGTTTTGAAAACATATTTGAATGTTCTTTACGTTTTTAACAGTTTATAAAACATATCTAAATGTTAGTTTAATATTTTTATTGTTTATTTATATTAATTTAGAAAACAGAAAAATATTATATAGAAACCATTAGAAAAAATTAGAAAAAATAGTAAAAAATATATAATATAAAACTTAGGAAAAACATTAGAAAGAACATTACAAAAACATTAAAGAATTTATAATTTAATATAAAATTTATAAAAAATTATTACAAAAACATTAGAAAATTTATAATTTGATACAAAATTTAGAAAACAAATAGTTAAAAATTAGAAAATTTTAAAAAAATATTTTTAAAAATTTGAAAATTTAGAAAAAATATTGAAAAAATTTAGAAAATTTAGAAAAAAATATTGCAAAAACATTACAAAATTTAGAAAACAAATTTAGAAAAAAAAATTATGAAAATATTAGAAAATTTATAATTTAATATAAAGAATTTTAAAAATATTAAAAAATAAATTTAAAAAAATTAAAAAATTTATAATTTAATATAAAATTTAGAAAACAATTTTTAAATTTTTTTTGCAAAAACATTAGAAAATTTAGAATTTAATATAAAAATTTAGAAAATAAACTTAGAAAAAACATTACAAAAACATTAGAAAATTTATAATTTAATATAAATTTTAAAAAACAAATTTAGAAAAAACATTAGAAAATCGTTAGAAAATTTATAATAATATAAATTTTAGGAAACAAATTTTAAAAAATATTAGAAAAATATTAGAAAATTTATAGTTTTCAAATATTTTGAAAATAAATTTAGAAAATCATTAGAAAAAATATTTTTAAAAAAATTAGAAAAACATTACAAAATTTTAGAAAAAAAATTTAAATTAAAAATATATATATGTGTGTGTGTGTGTGTGTGTGTGTGTGTGTGTGTGTGTGTGTGTGTGTGTGTATACATACACATATATATATATACACATATATACATATATATACATATATACACATATACATATATACATATATGTATATATATGTATGTATATGTATGTATATGTGTGTGTGTGTGTGTGTGTGTGTGTGTGTGTGTGTGTGTGTGTGTGTGTGTGTGTGTGTGTGTATGTTAATGTTAAATGTAAATATGTCAAATTCACTTTAATGTCTTAATCTTAGAAGTTTAATTAAATGACATATCTTAAGGGTGTAGATCCTGAATTGTACATGTAAAAATATAGATTAAAATGTATAATTTTTTATTTTGAACATAGATGTACATGTATATTTGTTCATGGTTAAAAGTAGATGTATGTACATATTTTTAATAAATTCACATTTTTATATGTATAATTTGTGTATATGTTAACTATTGATCTTAATTTATCTTATAACTAAGTGTAATTAACTATAATTAATAACACGTCTTAATGGGAGATCCTAAATTATACATAAGAATGTAGATTAAAATATATATTTTATTTCATAAATGTACATGTAAATATGTTCATGTGGTAGATATAGATGTAGATACATATGTTTTCAATATTCATGTTTAAATGAACATATGTTATTATTTTTAATGTCTTAATAATTAGAAATATATAATTAACTATATAATTCAATGACATGTCTTAAGGGGAGATCCTAAATTATACATATATAAGAATGTAGATTAATTTGCATTTCTACCTGTATGAATATAACATACATGTACATCCAAACCCTAACCCTAACCTAACCAAACCCTAACCCTAACTATTATCCAAACCCTAACCCTAATCTTGACCTTAAAATTTAATTTCTAAACCCAATATTATAAATGATAATAAATACCCTAAATCATAATCTTGAACCAAATCATAAACTTTATATACTAAGTTCCCTTATCCTAAATTCTTAACCATAGACTTTAATATTAACCCCTAAATTTAATGCTAGAAATTATGTGAGTTTGTGTAAACCCTAACAATGTCATAAGGTCTTAAATCTTACCCTAAAATTGAGCCTAATTACACTAAAACCCTATTTGAAAACCTAATTGAAGCCGAACTTACATAAAATTAAAACAAGTTGACCCTAATCCTAAATTGTTAAAAATTACATTTGAGATACATGCACATACATTCAAACACATGTACATACATGAAGTATGACCCTTGTTTGACATGATATATATGTAACCCATTTTGAAACCTAAACCTTGAAACATTATCTTTTCTTTTTTTTTTAAAAAGGGGTAAAAATTTATTCAAATAAAACCATATTATAGAAGGCCTCAAGCCCAACCAACCAAAATACCAACCCAAAACCAATTAAATTTTGTCCTTTTCCACTAATTGCTTGAAAGTCCCAACAAGATTAGTAGGAAGATCATGCCTAATAGAAATATCCCAACTAACAGCTTTCTCTAATGCCCATTTTGCCAAGACATCAACCACTACATTCCATTCCCTAGGAATATGACAAAAAGAGATCCCATCCAAAAAGCTACTCAAGTGGAGAATCTCTCTAACAATAGAGGCAATTTGCCAGCTAGATTCATCTGCTCTTCGATTATTTATCATATCCACCACAATCTGAGAGTCAGACTCACACACCATTCTCCTCCAACCAAGAGAACAAGCTCGCTCCATAGCCACCTTAATGGCCAAAGCCTCCTTCAGGTTATTGGATTGAACTCCTTTGTGAATAGAGAATATGAAAATAACATTGCCATCTGCATCTCTCCCAATCCCCCCCACTCCAGTCAGTCTAGGATTCCCACAGGAGGAGCCATTAGTGTTTATCTTTAGGACTGCATCAGGAGGAAGACTCCATCTCCCCACTCTACAAACCTTCCTCTTTCGTGGCTGAGATCTCTTACTGTTACTAGTTCCAAATCCTTTATCCACTAATCCTAAATTCCTAACAATATGAGAATTGCCAGGATCCATCAACTCTGACATATCACATTTAGCAGAGATAGTCTCTTGAAGCCTGGTTAAGATCAACTGCCATAGTTTAGTGGCTCCCAAGCTGGAATTACAGAAGATCCGACAGTTTTGCTCCAACCAATGATTCCATAGAATGAAAGAAGGTCCAATAGCCCAGGCCACCTGAAGGAATTAAGTTTTCGTAGGGGATCTGCTAAGGCTGTCCCAAAATTCAATAAGAGATTCAACATGAATACAGCTATGGCACCATGCCTCCACCACTTATGCTAGATATCTCTAGAGAGATGACATAATAAGAAAACATGAGAAACATCTTCCCCATCCAACATACATAGGGGATAGAAAGAGGGTCCCTGAAACCCTCTTCGCTGGAGATTATCCCAAGTAAGACACTTATTTTGCGTAACCAACCATAGAAAAAAATTACATTTCAGCCAAGAAAATTTATTCCAGACCTTCCTCCACCAGGGAACCACCTAAACTACATTACAT
Organism: Cupressus sempervirens; assembly: GCA_028749045.1. NCBI lineage: Eukaryota > Viridiplantae > Streptophyta > Pinopsida > Cupressales > Cupressaceae > Cupressus > Cupressus sempervirens. Next base: position 201,113,440 of record CM053785.1, read on the forward strand.
TGGCTATCCAGTCGAGCATATCCCTAGGCCACACTGAACTTACCTTTTGGGCAAGGACCCCAAGCCAGGATGTCTTTGTCTTTAGAAGAGCTGCAAAGCCTAGTAGAGAGAAGATGCGTCGGTTCAGCCCGAATCTCTGAGGAGCCCCCTGTGGGCCAAATCTGTGGATCCTTCCAACTAGCCACCTCCATCAATCCACACCTTCGAATAGTCTTGAAGTGAACCACTGTGGTCCAACATGCAAAAGAAAAAACTTGAAACAGAGGCAAAAGGTGGGAAAAATTGGATAGAATAGGAAGGTGACCATCCCAAGAGTCCTGCCATAATAACACACTTGACCCCTCATTACAGATCTAGAAAAGGCCATCCTTGATAAGAGGAGCACCCCTTTTAAGGGTGTCCCAAATAAAGGACCCCTTACCATCAAGCTCAAGTCTAGGAATATCTTGGACCTCCACTCCTGAGAAATACTTATGGGTTAGAATCTTGGCCCAATCCCGATCTTGATTCTTGCACCATCTCCAGTATAACTTTGCAACAAGAGCTTTGACACCGAGAGCCATACATTTAAGGCCTAGACCCCCAACAAACTTAGGCAAACAAACCATGTCCCAGTTGACTAAGCTCCATTTAGAGGATTGGGGATTGCATGACCAAAGGAATTATCGTGACAAAGCATCAAAATCTTTCAAAACTCCCACGGGAGGTGTTTGCACTAAACACCTGTAAATAGGAAGAGCCTAAATCACAGTCTTGAGCAAGGTAACCCTCCCAGTAGATGAGAGCCACCTATGAGTCTAGTGACTCACTCTGCTAATAATATCAATCAAGAATTTCAAACCTCGAAACATTATCATTTAAGAGTAATATAAATAATTTATTAGGTACCCTTTAATTGAATTCTCTAATAATACCCCCCAAAATATAATAAAATCTTAGAATAAAAAATTAACTCTAACCATAACCAAACTCTCAAATTTAAAGTTATCTTATACTTATATGCAAATTAATCTAGGTCTGGATGTGTTACAGATTATCTAGGTCCATGATGTGTGATGTATGTTTAATTACATGTGTATAATTTTTAATGTTAAAAATAAAAAAGTATGTACAATAGGAAATTTAGCTCTTCATACATTTTTACAAATATGGCTTCACACGATATGCTTGATGCAGCTTCTGGTGCGGCACCTGATGTAGTTCCTACTGTGGCTCCTACTACAGCATAGGATGATGTGGTTCCTATTGCAGCACCTGATGCAGTTCCCAATATGGCTCCTTGTGTAGCTCGTGGTGGGGCTCATGCTATAGCTTCTAATGGGGCTCCTCATGTACCTCGACATAGGGCTCATTGTGCAGCTCATGTTCTAGCTCCTGGTGTGGCTCATGTTCCAGGTCAGGCTACACCTGCAGCTCCTGCTAGAGATCCTACTGCACCACCTCCATGCATCGATATCGATGCATTGTTTGCATTTTTAAAGCATGAGGTTGCTAGACTACAGTAGTCTATATTGACCTCTAATGATGGTCTTTATAGAGACATATGTACTACGATATGTACGAGTTTATAGGATTTGACAGCTAGGTTTAGATGTCACCATTCATTTACTCCTGCCACATTAGCTTCCATATCTAGGGAGCTTAGGGCTAAGGTTTCAGGAGATGCATCATTTGATGACATCAAGAGGGTAGGCCCCAAAGATGTCATCTAGAGAGAACTATTTCTAGCTTATGAGGGGACACAGGGTAGGGTGAGAGGCTACAGAGTCACACGATGCAGAGACCCTATTATTGCTAGAATGATCTATCCACAATTTTTAGCTGCATATGGTCATTATTCTAATAATGACCAAATACCCCTTTATTTTGCACAACAGTTGTATGCTAAGTTTCGTATAGGGCTCAACATCAACTACTTGGATATTCCTTATTATTACGGACAGGGGCACGGTTAGATCACAAATCGTGACCAGTATCGTAGTGTAGATTGTCTACCACCTGTAGATCTTAGATAGTTTTTTGGACCGAGGACGCCTCCTATGATTCCTACACATGCGCCTATTGTAGATAGAGTCGTCATTGCTTCTCAGAGGGAAGCAATTGACACTATTGGGCACATTGCATCTGTGATGGCTAGTATCACATCAGATTCTATTGGTCATTATCTTCATAATCGACGTCCTCGTCCACTTGGTCGACCATCTTCATAGGCATCTAGTAGCACTTCAAGTGCCTCCTCTGATGATGCATATAGAGCTGTTGCGCTACCACTGCGGGCTGATATTTGTGGTCTTTCAGGACAGCAAACACGTATGGATATGGCACTGTATTTTTTGGAGGATATGTTGCACTTTATTAGCTATATTTCTAATACATAGAGGATTCTAGTACACGCGGTGATGGATGTTGTTAGACAGCATCAGAGCCCCAACATAGTTCCACAAGCATAGGATGCCACACCAGTGATAGATGATACACTTGTGTGTAGCTCACAGCATTCGGCACCAGACTCACGAAACTCTACAGATGACTCGAGCATACGAGTTGGAGATGTCCATATCACAGCTGAGGGCCTTGATGATTTTGGTGAGCAATTGTGAGGCCTATCTGAGATTGATACTAGTTTGACCCTAGGTCTTTCATCATACATGGACCTGTTATTCAAATCTGGTAGTATTGATTCTACACCAGATGTACCCAGCTAGTTACATAGTCCACTTCACTCAGATTTACTAGTAGTTGGATATGGAGTTTCAAGCTCAGGTGCATCAGTAGATGATATGATGAAGTCTGTTGATCATCCTCTACCTCCAGAGACCTAGGGACATATATAATTTATTTTTAATTTTAAATATATATGAATTTAAAAAATATGTTCATTTATTGAAAAATATAGTTCAAATATATATGTAGATATTTAATTTAATCTTTAACTCGTAATAAATCATGTAGGCACAGGTTGCTGAGCACATGGTTACACATACTGTTGGTTCAAGGCATCATATACATGAGAGAGATGATTCTATTGAGGCACCTGGTAGTGCTCAGGTACTTGAGTTTTAAATAGTTTGTTTAAAGTTATTTAAATATTTTGAAAACTAGATATATATATATATATATATATATATATATATATATATATATATATATATATATATATATATATATATATATATATATATATATATATATATATATATATATATATATATATGCAAATTTGTATTTAATTTGAATGTATATGTACATGATGCACATATGTATATATATGATTTAAAGATAGAACTCTAACACATGTATGTATAAATGTATATATATTTGCAGGGCTTGGTTGATGCGCCTCGGTGAGAGGATGTATAGGAGATTCGATCAGAGGGTCATTTTGTTCGTTTGCGTCTTGAGGGGTCCTTCTAGTAGTAGATCAGATTTACATATATTTTTATGCATATATATTGGATGTCCAGTTTACATGTACACATGTGTATTTCAGTTCCTTGATGACATCCATGTACTTTCACTATTTATTTAATTATTGAGTATTATAGTGTTAGATACCATCACATGTACGTATATATGACTTTTTATATTTTGCTATATACGTATATTTATTTGAGATTTATAGTTTGCATTTCAGATACATAGAGATATATTAGATCTGTAGATGTTTATTCTTGAGATGTGTATATGTGTACAAGTTGATAAATGAATTTAAATTATTAAATTCATCCATAGTACAATTAATTTAAATTATTAAATTATATAATTTTTTAATAAACTAAATTTGATAATTAAGAATTTATGATCATACAATTAAAAACACATTTAATTCAAGATGAAATTCAATAGTTTGAAAAAAAGTTGATATTTAAGAATTGTAACATAGGTAATAAAATTGTGTAAGTTCAAAATTGTAACATAGATAATGAAAGTGTTGAAGTATAAAAAATACATAGAGGGTATGCAAGACAAGAAAGCAATGTTTGAAGTATGTGATGCAATCCCTAATTTGTGTCCTAAGGAACTAATTGGTTTTGGAGTTCTTGGGAAACCTATTGGCCAGCGTTCAAAAGAAATCCATGTGTTCATGCAAGGGCCACCTTTCTTCTACTATGAGAATGATGCTTTTACATCGAAGGATATTTGCAAGACAATATTTGAACAATTTAATAGTGTTGAACCAAAGTTGGTGGACTCAATGTTCTTTTCAGCTTCCAAAAGAGCAAGAGGGTATGTGCATAACCTTCTAATAGAAGAGCGATTTCAAGCAGAACCTCTCCCCCCATGACTATTCAGGAAGCACTTCCGCAAATATAAAAGTATTTTCCTTCATGGGATCAAACGACAAAAAAAAATTCCATAGACTCAAGACGATGTGGCACTATCCTTATTGATCAACTGAGAGTTATGATTCAGAATGCACGAGGGAAACTGCAAGATAGTGTGCAGAAATATATACTTCAAAAGTTTGAAGAGTGGAATTTGGTATGGGTGGGTCCAGGTGACCTCATCCCTCTAGAGCTCCATGAGATAGAGCTTATATTAAAATTTGATAGAGATCATACTCGTAGAACTTCTTGTCTGAATGACCACTTGTGTTGTTTGGGTAATTCATTCCAAACAGATATAGTTGCATATCATTTATCAGTCTTCAAAGCATTATATCCTGATGGTGTCAGAGTACTTTCTCTGTTTTCTGGTATTGGTGGAGCAGAAGTTGCTCTTCATCGATTTGGAATACATTTAAGTTGTGTTGTATCTGTTTTAAATTATGAGTTTCCTCGCATTGTGATGGAAGTGAGAGAAATAATGCACTCAAAAGCCTTAGCTAGTAATTTTTCCTAATCAATGTGTAGGCTCATTTTTTTTGTATCTAACTCAACGTTAATAGACTACCTAAAAAATCGAAAATGATTTTAACTAGAACAGAATGTTCTCTACTTATTTTAAATTGTCAAGTCAAAGGATTACATACCCTAACTAAGAATAGTAATTTTTTTCATTTTCAAATTAATTTTATAAAGGTCTACAATCATAAAATACTTTTTTATTTAATGAGAGTTCAATTTTTAGTTGTCCAACGAATTTTTTTGAACCGACTCTAAAGTGGTTTGTCATGGAAGCTTATCATAATAATAATATTTCTGATCTTCTTTAATGGATGGTTTTTAATTATAACTTTTGGAGGACCTCTGTGGGCTTAGAAAGTATGCGTTTTGTTTTACAATGATACAAAATCACCATATTTATTATTTGCAACTACTTGAATTTCCTTGGAACTTTTTAAGGTGTAGTATTATTAAATTATATAATTTTTTAATAAATTAATGAAAATTAAGAACTTATGATCGTACAATTAGTATAAACACATTTAATTCAAGATGAAATTCAATAGTTTGAAAATAAGTTGATATTTAAGAATTGTAACACAGATAATGAAATTATGTAAGTTTGAACTAACTTCTAGCCTATTTATATTGAGTTGTTAAATTATTAAATTCATCCATAGTACAATTAATATTATAGTTTTAAAATAAACTAATGATAACTGAAACTCAGATATTTAGATAAAAAACACAATTTCACCAAAGTTGATATTCACAATTTCACCACAGTACAATTGAAAACACATTTCACCAAAGTTGATGTTCAAATTATTATAAAATAAATCTCAAACGTCTAATCAACCATGATGTACACTTATAACATCCAATATTTTTTCATGATCTTCACTGTCTAGTCTCCACTTGCGACGTACATGCTTAAGTTTGACTAGATGTGGACAAAGCCCTGTAGCAACGACCAGGTGGCTATATTGTACAACTTTGTTGTCAGGTTGATAATCAACAAAGTGTATTCCATGTTGGACTATTTTCTCTTGCTTCAAATATGTTCCCTCTATCACAACAGAACCTGCACCACAAATTTTAAGTGTTTTATAATTTGACGGATATGAAGTTACCTAAATATATATATTTATTTAAATATATATGTTTATTTAAATATATATGTGCATGTACATGTATATGTATAATTTACCTATGGGGAACAACATTCCATCACTTTCTTTAGGGTCATATAACTTTGTCCTCTTTGTAGTACATCGCAATAAATAATAACTGACACATTCATGATTTCTAGGCTTAGCAATCACTGCAAAGACATCCCCTGCATAACAAGTATACATGAATGCATGCGTACAATATATATAAGATAGTTGAAATTGATAATTAAATAAAAAGTTGAGATTAATTTTTATGATACTCACCCACTTTTACCAATCCAAAGATATGATTATAATCATCAGAAATCAATGGAATATCATCAAAATTTTCATCTTCTTTATCAAATGTATCGGTAACATCAAGTGGTACTAAAATCCATGCACCTATATATCCATGTGTCAGATTGATGCATTCTTCATAGTTTTCATCAATGAAACTATCACAAAAAAATGAGTATTCTCTTGTCTTCAATGTCCAATTGCAATTATCTGTACTCATGACTAAATGTAAGGAACGTGTCTTTTCTATCCTCTTGCAACCATGCATGTTTTTTCTATTGACACCTGAAAGTTCGTTAAATTGAAAATATAGAAAAATTAAATTTAAACTTCAAAAAATTCAAAAATAAAACTTAACAATAAAATTTTATAATTTAATTGTGCATAAAAGTTAAATAGATGTACACATCCATACCCGTTATCTCCCAGAAGACTCTATATGGTATCTGTCGACTCATTGTTGATGATGTCCTGACCTCATCTAATGCAAAATGTGTCTTACACCATTCAACAACATCATGTGCATCATTTACATGAATTCCCTGATAATTCATTTGATACTTTCGCAAAGCATGTTTGATGCAAGCTCCAACACCATGTTCACCTTTTCCATGGCCACTCTCAAAGAAATTCCATATGTGTTTTATATTCTCATTGTGATGATATCTACACAATGCATAAAATGGTCTAGATGATTTAAACTGCACAGCACATCCATTAGACCAAACATAATGTTTATCAACATTTATGTTTCTTTCTTTCAAATAAGAAAAGAATGTATTGAAGCAATGTTCTACATAGTGAATGTCATGTTCTTTATCATCACTTATATAAAAATGATATTCCTTTATAATTAGTCGTGCTTGAACTGTACTCTAAACACCATCCAAATATAACTATGCATGTCTATAAAATTTTTTTACCATAATAGTGACCTACTTATTAAAGTAATAATCTGATTGAATTTCTTTTTGATGAACAAATGAATAGTTTTTTGCAAAATCAACAATTGATACAATTGTTCCAAGTGGAAAATTATCTCTCAGAGTTTGAAACTCTTGTGCTTTTCATTTTGCAAAAAATGCATGACAAATATAAGGTTGAATCAATTTCTTAAATCTGTCTATAAATGTTAGAACAGGCAACTCCTCTTCAACATATTCCAACCTTTTTGTTTCTTTCCCCAACACTGTTTCATTCTTGACATACTTGTAACTTTTGCAATTCAATATTTTTGTTACATGAATATTTTTAGTTTTCAAAGGAAATAGAGCCAATTCACCACATGTTTCACATAATCCTTTGATGCAATTTATTTGACCAGCTGGATCATCTATGTTGTCACACAAAATGGATGATATAAACTCACTTCTCCTACTAGGAGGAGCAGCATCAAAACTATATGTGTCTTCTACAAACTTTTGAAATACCTGATAGTGGAGATCAAACTCAATAGATGACGAAAACAACACGTTTCAAACACTTTGTTTGACCTCACAAAGTATGGCTTCAATTTTTCAAACAATGTTTGCCCAACTTTTACATTAGGATGTTGATTATAAAACAACACATATAACTCATGTTGTGTTGTGTTCAACCAATGTTTTGTATGTTGTTCATATTGACCAGGTGCAATCCTATTCCTGATAACATCTCTACTATTTGATGAAGGACGAGTGTTATCAATCCAAAATGATATGATTAATTTTTTTTAATAACTCTTCAATCCTATCAGAATGAGGTGCTCTGCACATGATTGCCCAATTGCCCTCCATAGAATTGTCATCCACAATTAATCTTCTCTTAACATATTTTGTCATTGTTTTCCTACTAAAACCCATTTCAGATGAAATTGAAGATATTTGTCTATTTTGGGTCATATTCTTACTTACAATAGACATCAACATCACTTTTCTTGTTGCAAACTTATCTTTAGTTTGAGAATGTTTTCCTATGTTTTTCAAACCTTGTTTAACATTTTCAATCAAATCAATTTGCATGTTAGAAAATCTTCTCTTCTTTGATGTTGTGTTTACACCTAACAATTTCAATGCCTCTTGCAACTTTTTTTGTGTAAGCAAAATTGAAAGCAACCGAGCTTGTTCAAGTGTTTTAGTATTATCAAATTGAGTCATAATTTCTCTTATCTTCTTCTTCATTGACCTTCTCTTAAAAAAACTTAATGGTTGAACACTAGTTGGAAGTTTTCTCAATTTATCTACATCCATTTTAAGTAAATGATCTAAATTCTTATGAGAAATATCTTACTTTACAGTTGGAAAATATTTAAGAGTTCATCCATACCAGTTCCTGCACCTGATCTCGACCCTTCTCTAATTTCTATTACTAGAATTTGTACAGGGACTGATGTTGAGCCTTCTCCAACATTCATTATTTAAGATTCAACAAGGAAAGATTTTGACCCTTCTCCGACTTCTGTTATTTTGAACCTCTGTAGGGATTGATCTTGAACCTTCTTCAACATTCATTGTTTGAGATTCTGTAGGGAGTGTTCCTAACCTCTCTCCCATAGGCACTACTTCTACTTCTGTTGAGCCTTTTTCAACATTTCCTTCACCTTGTTTAATTCGATGATAACGTGCCATAGTTTTTTGAATATTTCTTTGTTCTGCTTCATTAGATCTTTTCCTTGCATATTTTTTTTGCCTTCCTCTCTTGTTTCCCATTATAAAATCAAAAAAATAATAATTTATCCCTTGCCTCAAGATAAATTTTGCGCAATAACCAAATAAAAAAATCACTATACAGATTTGTCTGTCACTATTAGTACTTTTAAATTATTTGACAAAAATCAATAGAATGCAGTCGTCTGCAACAAGGCATAAATATTCTTCATTATATGACTAAAATCTATGAGTTGCATTCTTTACAAGTAGCAAAGCACCAAATCCTTCTTAGGCCATCATTGAATCACAAACAAATAACATGGTATGAATACTAGAATGTTTGTCCTAAAAAATAAATGTTTCTTTCTTATAAAATAAATAATTGTTTTGTCTCTTTAATTTTTTCATTTTTATTGTAGGACTAGAAAAATAGGTTAATTGCATAACATACTATGAGAAATCACAAAACTCAATCAACATACATTAGCACCCACTAGTCTACCATGAAAGCCAAACTAATCAAAAGAAGCAAACACAAGGTTAGAAACCCCCTCTTTCGTTTGTAGCTCCCATGTCCTTCATTCTTAGCTCCTAAGTTTCTTAAAATGCAAATTTTGAGTGTTTTGAGTGATTTAGAGTGTTTCCTAAGGTCTTGGGATGCAATGCAAGGTGTGGTAGTGTAGATTAGGGTTTTGGAACATAGAATGAAACACCTAGTTACCAAGTGCACCCTAAAACTACCAAGTGTGCCTTGAAACTACCAAATGGGCCGATGAAGTGTGCAGCTGGTAAAATAGGGTTGCAGTTGATAGAAAAGGTCAAAACTTGATAATTAACATGTGGGTATGCAAGATATGAGTGTTTTTGATATTTTTAAGTGTTTAGGGATGTTATTCTATGTGAGGAAATGTTAAATGACCTAGGGTTTTGATATGAAAAGTACAAATGTCCTAGGGATGTTATGCAAGTGCAAATGCAAGGTTCATTTTGAAGGTATGCAAGATGAAGATTATGATGTGCAAAATGAAGGTTAGGGTTATGTTTTGGACTTGGTAAGGATGTTAAAGGTAGGTGTACGCAAAGTGAACTATGCAAGGGATGGTTTCCTAGGGTTGATAATGACATTTAGGCTATGCAAAATGAGGATAGGTGATCAAGAAGACAAATTGGTTGATGGACAATTTGATAGGGTTTAATAGTGAAAATGATGCTAGGGTTTGAAAAATGCAATATGAGGGGGATATACCACTAGGGTAAGTCAAAAATGACATTTATGAATATGATTATGCTAATGATAGCTTGGTATACATAAGGTTTTTTGAGCTTAGGTGAAATCTTTACAAGGTATTAACCTAAGAGTTTAACGTTATGACAATAGACTTTGGATCTTGACCAAAAAAATGACGAAAAAAGATAAGATCAAAATGACAAAGCCAAATCTACCTTGACATAGGTAGCAGTTGGGAAGCTGGGCTGAAACTAAGGCAATTCTAAGAGCTATGTTTTCCATATTTTTTGTTGAAAAATGGGTCAAACTTTACTAGTGTCTCTATAGATAGATCCGTAAAGGCCCAAATGCTGAAACCTTAGCCTTAAGCTTTTGAGTCACTATGGAGGTACACCAAAAAATTCACATAATTCAACTTACGATTTAGGATATCTAGGTACCCAAAGTTAGCCTAAGCAACTACTAGGTCTCTTTCCCAAATTGGTGTCGTTGTTGGTGAATGCATTGATAGGCTCCACAAAAGGATTGAGATTGTTTTGGCCTAGTCATTTGCATTGTTTTTTATTTCAATAAAAATAGCTTTTCACATTTCTAACAAAATAAAAGTTTATCATTTTAATTCATCTTCTTCTATTTTAAAATATATTATTTAATATATATTTAACCAAAAGAAAGGTATCTATGTAAATATGTATATGTATTATATTACTATTTAATATAATTATACCTAATCTATTTAATCTATTATTAATTTTTACTTGAAAATAATAAATAAAATATATTACTCTTAAAATACATCTAAAATAAAACATTTCTTATAATATATTTTTTCTTATTCAAACATAAATATTTTCTTATTATGTTGATATTCACTCAAAAGGAGATTTAAATTTGAAATATTAGTAATATAACAATGTTGTAAAAGCTTTAAAAATAATTGAAATTCTTAAATATAAATTTATTCAATTAAATAGGTTGCATTAATTCTTATGTTTATAATAATTTAATGAAAAAATAATTTACAATTAAAATGTATACATATTAATTATATTATAATGAATGTAAATATTTACAATAGTTATATATAGATCACTACTCCAAATGATAATTAAAAGATAATATAGATAAAAAAATGTCATCTAACAAACTTAAACTCTTAATATTAAATGATTCATAATAACATATATTTTAATTTAAATATATAATTATTTGATATGTTATAATTGACATAAAGAAAAAATAATAATTTGAGAGAGAGAGAGAGAGAGAAAGAGAGAGAGAGAGAGATGTGGTTTGGTACGGTGGGGGGTGGAAAGGAGATAGAAAGAGAGAATATGCAAAGGGAAGAGAAAGAGAGAGTAAGGGATTGAGAAGAAGAGGGATATGGAGATGAAAGGAAGAGATAAACAAAGATAGTGAGAATGAAATATATAACTAAGAGAGGGTAGAGAGGGAGATATAGGGATAGAGATGGATAAAGGGAGAGATGAAGAAGAAATATGGATATAGAGGAGAGGTGTATGTGGAGAAGAAAAGGGATAGGTGATGAGAGAAGTGAAAGGGGTAGATAGAGATGGAAGGATGAATATAAAAATGAGACACAAGTAAATAGTATTTGTGTGTGTGTGGGAGAGGGAGAGAGCAGTAAGGGAGAGACACATTCAAGGAGATAATTTGAAATGAATGCTCAAAATGATGTATAGGACATTTGAAATGATGGTTAAAGTAGTCAAGATGAGGGTTGGGTATGCAAAGATGCAAGATGGAAGATGCAAAGTGATAATTTTTGAGGTGAAATGTGAAGGATGAAAACTTAAATGCTAATGATTGCAATGTGAATATGAGGGATACTAAAAAGGTGCTATATGAAGTCTATATGATGCAAGTATGAGGCTCAAACTATGAAGGATGTAAGTGGATGCTATGCAAGAGTGAAATCTATGTTTTGCCAAGCACGTTTAGGAGCACAAGTTGCCATGTTTTCCAAGGTTTGAATGTATTGAACCAAAGTTTGTGATGTTTTGACAATGTTTGATATTTTGACAAGGTTTTGCAAGTTTTCAAGGTGTAAATTTGAATGTTGGCTTTTATCTTGATTATGTTTTACACACACACAAGACACATTAAGACAAGAATAGTTGTTGTTAAAAGTGAACAGTCACACCACAACCTAGGCTTTAAGACTATATCCACTGAATTCCTACTTGAACCAAAGTTCAACTATGCTTATCCAGAGCGGACAACTTAGGACCTTGGCACCACAGGCTCCCCCTTACAACACACTCACTTCTTGGGGCTACCAAGATCCGCTTCCCAAGGGGCATGACTTCCCAAGGGACTGTTGTCTCTACTAAGGACTGTGAGAGTGTAGGATGTCTTCATGGGCATGGGTGACCCCTTGAGCCAGTGGATAGAAAGGATTTTGGCCACTAAAACATGGTTTTAGTAAGGGCATTCCATTTAGCAAGTGGGTGATAAACTTCCTCAGAAGGTCTCCCAGCCATGAGAACCGGGGTTTGACGCACCATAAGGGTACTGGAGGAGAGTTATCACTCAGCAATACCACCGACACTACTTTCACCGTAATCAAGTTTTATATAGCAGCTGGAATGTTGACCTGGCTTTTGGCCCATTACCACTCTGAGGTCATCCCCTGGCATACCCAATATCGAGTATCTTGGTCCAAGGCAGGCCTCCTATAGAAGTTAGATGGATTTCTCTGACACCCAAGATCCACGAATGGCGAGGGGAGAGGATATGTCCAATGCAACTCCTAGGGATTTAAACACTGTAAACACACCAGGAAAAAAATAAAAAGTTCATTTTAAGCACCAAACGAAGTGTTATTTAATCTAATAAATTCACACACATGGTTTTGACAAACACACAATGGTCTTCGACAACGTCTTGCAAAGCAAACATTAGTAGTTTATAGTTATGATCATGTCTTCATCCCACAATTGCCACATGCTGCAAGGAGACCATTAGTAACACAAAATCATCTAATCTATGTTCTAGAAGGAAATGAAAACCTTAGATTATTTCTTTATAGAAATTGAGAATTCATAAAGATTTATGGCACATTTATTTTTATTGAAATAATTTGATTTGAAAATAAAATTAAATATTTTTCATTAATTCAAGTTATAAATTAAAAAATTCAATTAAATGTAACTGAACAAAGATAGGAAATATTGATGAAAGCATGAACGAAGATAGGAAGAATATTAATTTGCAAATATTGAGAAATCTCTCACCTACCTTCGATTTATCTATGGAAAAAATTCGTGGCAAAGACAGGCCTACAATGCACTATCAGGTTGATGCCAAATACGGAGATTGATGGCACAAAATGACGTTTATGATGGAAACTTACAATCAATAATTGAAATACGAGACATGGTGGTTTTTTTTTCATGGATAGAATGATGTTTCATGCATGTAGACCCAGGTCCCATTTTTTTTTTTTTTTGGTTTTTTCGACTGTTCGCACTAACACCAAAAATTTAGGCATGTTCGCACGAACATGCCCACTTAATTTTCTGCCCACCGTGAAATATCAATGGGCATGTTCACCTGAACATGTGTTCGCACAAACATGTTCAATATGTTCGCGCGAACGCTATGTTCAGGCGAACACCCAAAATTAAGAAAATTTCAACCCATTTTTCATAAATGTTTTTTTTTTTTGCTCTTTTGACTCCCATAATTATAGGAGAATGATCTCCTATTGTAAAATAAAAAATATCAAAATGTGCTTCTCAGAGAAATCTTTCCAATGACTATAATTTTAATACATATTTTAGTCATTAAGACTTTCAAATATGAGTTTAACTCATTATAGGTTCATTACTAGTTCATTACCGATTGAGCATCAACTGACTTCGACACCTCGAGAAAATTAGTAAATTAGGTCAAATATTTTTTGAAAAATATGTAGGCACTATCTTATTGAGATACCTTACTATTCAAAAAAAAAAAGTTAGGTTTACGATAAATTGACTTCAAATTATCTGTGTCAAAGGAAACGTGTCTGAATTATGATTCGTGTAACTTCAAAACTTCATAAACTATACAATATTCAACAAAAATAAATCAAACCAAATGCAGACACTGGATATTGATGTTACAAATTTAACACTGAAATAATTACTTCATTATCATTTCTAGAAAAAAAGTTATGTGTGTCAAACAGACTGTCAGTCTTTAAAATATTGAATTTTATTATGTACCACTTTTCGAAGGAGATAAAAAAAATTGACATAAATAATTTTTTTTTTTTAGATTAAAAAATATAGTTACAAAGTAGGAATAAAGTATTAAAAATCACTAGTTTATGTCATCTTGAAATTATTTATAGTTTTGGAGATATAGTCACTTCAACATGACATTTGTTGCAAAAATTTTGATTTCAGTGTCAAAATTGGTCAAAAAGTGGAACCCATTATTGTGGGATCACCCTTAGTTGTAAAAGGACTTGCACAAAAAAATGAATTGATTTTGATGAGATATTTTCTCCTATTGCTAAAATGACTTCTATATGTACTATTTTAAGCATTGTGGCTACTAAAGATTTGCATTTGGAGCAACTTGATGTTAAAACAACCTTCCTTCATGGTGATTTGGATGAAGATATATATATATGGCTTAGTCATTGGGATTTGAGGTCAAGGGTAAGGAGAATTAGTGTGCAAATTGAAGAAGATTTTATATGGCTTGAAGCAAGCACCTCAGCAATGATATCTAAAATTTGACAGGTTTATGCATGAGCATGGATACAATACCTTTCATTTAGATCATTATGTTTACTTTAAGAGGTTGGATGATGATAGATACATTCTTTTGTGTTTGTATGTTGATAATATGCTTGTAGCTGGGTCTAACATGGATCAGATTAAGGGGTTGAAATGCCAGTTAGCATGTACATTTGCTATGAAGGATTTGGAGGCAGCAAAACAAATCCTTAGTATGAATATTTACAGAGATAGGAAGAACAAGAAATTGACACTATCTCAGGTTGATTATGTTGAGAAGGTGTTGCAACATTTCTCTATGAAGAATTCTAAAGTTGTCAGCACACCTTTACCTAGTCACTTGAAGTTGACTAAGGACATGTGTCTCAAGAAACAAGAAGAGGAGGATAAGATGTCCAAGGTATCCTATGATTCAACTATAGGAAGCTTGATGTATGCTATGGTATGTACAAGGCTAGATATTGCACATGTAGTGGGGTTCATTAGCAGGTATATGAGTCATCCATGAATTGAGAATTGGAATGCAGTCAAATGGATTCTCAGATATTTGAGAGGTACTTCCACTAAGTGTTTATGCTTTGGGGGATCTACTACTAATTTAGAGGGATATGTTGACTCAGATTTGGTAGGGGATATATATACCAGGTGGAGTACTATAGGTTATGTATTTATTTTTGGTCGGGTAGCTATGAGCTAAGTTTCTAGGTTACAGAAGGTTAATGATTTATCCACTATAGAGGCAAAGTATGTTGCTACTACAGAGGCAACTAAGGAGATGATATGGCTTCAATTCTTCTTGGAAGAATTGGGACATTGTAAGAAGGATAATTATCTTTTTATAGATAGTCTGAGTGCCATTCATCTTGCAAAGAATTCAGCACTGCATTCAAAGACAAAACATATACAATTGCAATACCATTTCATTTGATACATTTTGGATGATGGAAATTGAAGCTGGACAAGGTACATATAGATGAAAATCCAACAGACATGTTTAAAAAGGTAGTGACAAGGGAGAAGTTGAATTCCTCTTCAACTTCAGTTGATCTTCTAGACTGAATAGCAATTAATGAATCACACATTCTATGGTGGTTTGATCCAATGGGAGCCCCATGTGGTAGTGCTACTGCTACAGGATCAGTGTCCAAGTGGGAGATTGTTGTCTAGTGTGGAGTTTGATCAATTCCCAATTGGGAGATTATTAGTTTGTGGTGACTGATCAAGGAAGTACTTACATACCTCATAAATTCTTTTGGCCTGAAAAAAATTTTTGGGCCCTATTTTATCAAAATTTTGGGCTGACATGTAGTTATTAATTATAACCCTAAAGTGGTTTAATACTTGTATAAAAAGGGCTTAGGGTTAGGCATTATTTCATAAGGTGATGCAAAAATTGGTTTGTGTAGCATTATTGAGCTATAAGGGATTACAGATTGTAATCAGGTTGTAATCACTGGATCGTAACAATATTGGACTTGCTATTTGGTGGACGTAGCCCAGGGTTTAGGTCAACCATGTTAAATCATGGTGTCTTGTGTTCTTTTCTATGTGATCTATTATTTTTTGATATGGTTTATATTTGCATGTAATTTTTATTTTTGTCTGTGCTTTAATCCTAAAATGTGTAGCTAACCTTGGAAGCATAAGATATTAAGTCTAGAAGAAGTTATGCAAGTTTTGGTGAAGACTATTCTGAGATAGAGTCTACAGAAGCATGTTCTGGTAAACTTATTATATCTCTTAGCAAAATTGATATTCTAAGAACCAAGGTTAAAGATGTGTAGGAGACATGTTGATGATGATGTTGCTAGGCTCGCTCATCATGTTATTATATGTACAAAAATTTATTCAAGTTACAAGGTGAAAGATTAATTTTATTGCTAAGTGTAATGTGTTCTTGATGAGGTCCTCTAATAATCAATTAAGAAGGTGTAATACCTAACTCGGGAAATTTTTTATGGATTTGGTACAAAGGGAGGACATTTTCCTTTATCATGTACATGGAATAGATAAATGATTGTAAGAAGCATGAAGAGTGGAATGCAAAGATAAGAAAAGAAGAACAAAGTTGGAGAAAACTTCATTGCTGAGGTTTTATTTTGAGATCCAAGGTTTGCTATTTGGATCAAGGGTTCATGACCTAGTCTACAAGGTCTAACAGTGATTGGTCTAGTTGACAGGAGAGAGGAAAGAGGTTAAAGCATAGTACAAACAATTATTCTACATGAAATATTTGAGAGATCAGTTGGATAGTGAGTTTAGTGGTCTTGCCCCAGAAGATATTTGGACAGTGGGTCCTTCTATCTTCTACTACTCTTAACAGGGTTGGCATGACTTCTAATAGGGTTGGAATCTCCTAACAGGGATTCAAAGTCTCCTAATAGGGACTCTTATTACTGAATGTGTTTATAGACTCCTAATAGGGTCCATCCTCTAACAAGGAATATACATGTATCTTTGTGGTCATCATTACCACTAGGGTTTTTCCCTCTGATCAAGGGTTTCCCTAGTTAACAAATTTGGTGTAACTGTGTATGTGCATCTTGTTATGGTTTTTTTTTACTTTGATTGAATGGTTGATATTAATTAAGGTTGATAATCATTTTAATTGGATAACTAATTCACACCCCCCCCCCCCCCCCCTCTCTAAGTTATGGTGGACTATTGTTTCTAACAATTGGTATCAGAGCATCAAGTCCTTGAAGATTAAGTTCAAAAACTTTGGGAGATCCATGGTGAACATATTAAAAAAGGATAGTCCTAAGTCAGATAGAGGAAGTTTTGACACATCTTGGTGAGAGATCTTAATTGTGTACAAATTTGAGAATTGAGTTTTTAGATTCAAAATCCTTTTGTTGCATACAAAAGAATAGAGGCACAAGTATCGAGAGATATAGATCCAAAGAAGACATGAAGATAAAGGAAGTTATTGATATTCTTATTAAAAGAGAACAAGAAGGTATGGAATTTTTTTCTTGTCTGACATGTAATAAGTTTGGTCATTTTTCAAATACATGCCCTAAGAGAATAAGAAGAAATAGAAAGAGTTCACTTTCTGACGTAGATGAGAAATTTAAAGCAAGTTTGGAAAGATTCTTGAATTATTGTGATAAAGATAATTAGCTTAGATTGGTTGGGGGAAAGGAAGTAGTAGAAGAGAAAACTTTGGTAACTATTATTGATGATGATGAAGAAGAGGATAATACTAGAATTGTTAGACAAAATGATGAAGTATTCTTTGAGACTAACAATGATTTGTAGAATGAAGGAGAGCTAAGGTAGGAAAAAAGTTTAGAATCCTCAAAAGAGCTAAGAGTTGAGATAAAAACTCCTACTTTTGGTAAGAATATGACAAAAAATCATCCACTAGATAAGATCATCGGAAGAAGAGATAAAGATGTGATGACAAGAATTAGAATCAATGAATAACTATGTCTGATATCTCAAGTTGAACCAAAGAATGTAGATGAGGCATGTAAAGATAACTATTGGAAGCAAGTTATGAAAGAAGAATTAGATCAGATACTAAAGGATGAGACTTGAGAATTGGTCCCCAGACCAATAGACAAGAATGTGATAGGAACAAAATGGATATTTAGGAATAAGATGAATGAACAAGGTGAAGTTGTAAGGAAAAAAGAAAGATTGGTATATCAAGGTCACTCACAACAAGAAGGAATAGACTATGGTGAAGCCAATGCTCTTGTGGCAAGAATAGAAGCAATAAGGTTATTCTTAGCCTATGCAGCACATAAGAAATTCAAAGTGTATCAAATCAACATTTTTGAATGGAGAACTTGAAGAAGAGGTAGACATAGAACAACCTGAAGGTTTTCTTTTAACAAATGTCAAGGAAATGGTATGCAGACTAAATAAAGCATTGTATGGCTTAAAGAAAGCACCTAGAACTAGGTATACAAGGTTGGACAAGCATTTAACAAAGCTTTGATTTAGCAAAGGTATGACATACAATAATCTATACTAGAAATAAATAGATGATGGATTGATGATTTTGGTAATATTTGTTGATGATATCAAACTTGGAGGAAATGATGATGAACATGACAAGTTTGCAGAAGAAATGAAGAATTAATTTGAAATGTGTATGATAGGAGAGATGAAATCCTTTCTAGGATTACAAATTGTGTAGGATAAAGAAGGAATCTTTGTTTCTCAAACTAAGTATTTGAAATATTTACTAAAAAGATTTGATTTGGAAACATGTAAGCTAGTTGGAACATGTATGGTAATTGGACACAAGTTATCTACAAAGAATGAGACACATACTATTGAGTAGAAGTATAGATCTATGATTGGAGGATCACAATATCTGACTCACACAAGGCCAGATATAGAAAATGTAGCTAGAATTGTTGTGAGATTTCAAGATAATCCTAGAGAAACACATTATGTGACAGTTAAAAGGATATTTAGATACTAGAAAGGAACACTAGAGTTTAGATTGTGGTATGAAAAATCTAATGATTTTACTTTATATGCTTATACTGATACTGATTGGGTAGGCAATATGGATGACATAAAGAGAACTAGTGGTGGATCCTTCTTTTTTGCAGGAATATTGGTCTTTTGGTTAAGCAAGAAGTAGGATTGTACCTCAAAAAGTACAGTAATGGCAGAATATGTTGTAGGAGTAAACAATTATAATGAATTTGTTTGGATGAAGAAGATGTTGAAGGATATAAGGATAGAATTAAGTGAACATGTTTCCATACATTGTGATAACACAAGCACATTGAATATGTAAAAGAAACCAGTATTACATTCTAAGA
Source organism: Cupressus sempervirens (assembly GCA_028749045.1). Classification (NCBI taxonomy): domain Eukaryota; kingdom Viridiplantae; phylum Streptophyta; class Pinopsida; order Cupressales; family Cupressaceae; genus Cupressus; species Cupressus sempervirens. The sequence goes on from CM053785.1 coordinate 201,133,119, forward strand.
CTAAGCACTTTTCTATCAAGTATCACATGTTGAGAGATAAAGTTATAGAAAAGGAGATTAGATTGGAGTATGTAAGCACCAAAGAGAAGACTAGAGAAATTTTCACCAAGCCTCTCCCCCAAGAAACTTTTGTGTATTTGCGAGGTACGCTAGGGGTGATGCCCCTACCTACATCAGAGTAGATGATGCAAGAGTGCATCAATCTAGTGATACAGAGAAGTATTGTTTGTTTAGACTGAATTTTGATGCTCCCTATATGGGGGAGTATCTGTGATCGACAAATTCATCTAGGACTCTTGATAGATGTTTTTTCGAACAGTGTCTTTGGACACTTGAGCAAGTTAGAGATTGCAGAGATTGATGGTTGCTGAAACTTTTGACATTGATGTCAATGGGTGAGAGATTACAACATGAAAAACACTTTGACATAGAGTAAATTGATGAGAGAGATTATAGTTTGACATATATTACATTGAGGCATATCAATGGGTGAAATATTGATGAAGAGGATTTAAAAAGAAAGGTTAACAGTCTTTAATGTTGGTATTTTTGGAACTAGATGTTTTTCATCTATGTTTCCATCAATGCCAAAGGGGTAAACTTTTGGTAGCATGAATTTTGATGATACTTATATGAAGGAGTATTGTAGAAACATGATTAGATCATTATCATGATGATATTTTACATTCATGACTATTTTTTTCATTGATGTCATCATAGTAGTTTTTTTTGGTATCTAACAGAGGTACAATGGTAAAGATCAAGTTGGTACGGATAAATCATTGAACATTTTCACTAAGCAAGGTTAAAAGGAGATACTACTAAGTGTCTAGTGTATGAAGCTAACCTTGGAAGCATAATATATTAATTCTGGAAGAAGTTGTGCAAGTTTTGGTGAAGACTATTATGAGATAGAGTTTGCAGAAGCATGTTTTGTAAAATTGTTATATCTCTTAGCATAATTGATATTCTAAGAAGAAAGGTTAAAGATGTGTAGGATACATGTTGGTGATGATGTGGCTAAGCTTATTCATCATGATATTACACATATAGAAAGTTATTCAAGTTACAAGGCAAAAGATTAATGTTAAAGCTAAGTGTAACATGTTCTTGATGAGGTCCTATAATAATTAATTGAGAATGTGTAAAAGCTGACTCAAGGAATTATTTAATCAACTCAGCATAAAGGAAGGAAATTTTATGGAGACTAGAATGCAAAGATAAGAAGAGCAGAACAAATTTGGAGAAAAAATCATTGCTAAGGTTTTATTGTGAGATCTGAGGTCTGATATTTGGATCTGAGGTTCGTGACCTAGTTTACAAGGTATGACGATGATTGGTCCATTTGATATATTAGAGGAAAGAGGTTAAAGCAAAATACATATAATTATTTTGCATGGAATAGTTGAGAGACCAGTTGGATAGTGAGTTTAGTGGTCTTGTCCCAGAAGTTGTTTGGACAGTGGATCCTTTTGTCTCATACAACTCTTAACATGGTTGGCACAACTCCTAACAAGATTGGAATCTCCTAACAAGGATTCAAAGTCTCCTAACATGGACTTTTATGTACTAAATGTGTTTATAGACTCTTAATAGGGTTCATCCTCTAACAAGGAATATATATATAAATATATATACATATATATATATATATATACACACATATATATACATATATATACATATATATATATACATATATATACATATATATACATATACATGTACATATATATATATACATATATATATACATATATACATATATATATACATATATACATACACATATATATATATACACACATATATACATATATATATATATATATACATACACATACATATATACATATACACATACATATATACATACATACATACATACATACATACATACATATATAGCTTTGTGGGCATCATTCTCACTAGGGTTTTCCCTCTGATCAAGGGTTTCCCTAGTTAACAAATCTGGTGTAATTGTGTATGTGCATCTTGTTATGGTTATTGTTTACTTTGATTGAATGCTTAAGATTAATTAAGGTTAATAATTATTTTAGTTGGATAATTGATGTACTCATGTGATGAATTTCTCATGAGAAATGAAGATGGAGTTCCCTTAAGAGTAGTAGGAGGTGATGAGGAAATTCTAGGTACTTTAAAGATTAATCCTTGCTTAAAGATTTTAGATGTTAACTATGAATTTAGATGATGGGAGGGGGGGGAGGGGGTGTTGTGTGGGGGATGAGCTTCCACCTTCACATGGTTGGCCCTGATTAGTAGGGAATATTAAAATATTCTCAAAATCAAGTGAAGCTCAATAACAAACTATGATTGTATGACAACTAATTGTGTGGATCTCTTGGTTTTAGGCAATGCAAAAGGATGCCATATTTCAATATGCAATGTCAATTCATATGCAACATCAAGCAAACCTAAAAAACACAATAGGTTTTCATTTTTGTTAGAGGTATTGAATTAGGTATTTTAAGTTATAGACCATAATGAACATTGTTTATGATGATGGTCGATAATTTTAAAAACTTAATAGCCCTATTAAAGAGATGTAATCATGCTGTGTTTTATCAGCTCCACCTACTGTCCATGCATTTTAATGCAACTACACATGCATTCTCAATTCAAATTGGCATAATCTTATTTTGGATACAATAGAAAAATGATATGCACCAAAAGATGGGAAAATGAAGCCACTTTTGTAGGTTTGGAACCTTTTTTTGTACTTTAAAGATTGACCCTTTGTTAAATATTTTAAATGTTAATGGGGAATTTAAATGTTGGGGGGTGGGGGAAAATGAGCTTCCACCTTCATGTGGATGACCCTTCTTAGTAGAGAATATTAAACTATTCTCAAAATTAAGTGAAGTTCAACACTAACTTATGATTGTATGACAACTAACTATGTGAATCTATTGGTTTGAGGCAATGTAGAAGGACACCATAGTTCAATATACAATCGCAATTCATATGCATATGACATTAGGTGGAGCTAAAATAACCCAACAAGCTTGCATTTTTCTAAGACCTATTAAATAAATCTAAACGTGTTGAGTTTTTTCAGCTCCTATTTTCCATGCATATAGAATGTAGTTGCATGTGCATTCTCAATTTAGGGTAGCAAAATATTATTTTGGATACAACATAAAAATGACATGCACCATAAGATGGGAAAATGATGTCACTTTTGCAAGTTTGGAACCTTTTTTGTACTTTAAACATTGAACATTTCTTAAAGATTATAGTTTTTAACTAGGAATTCAAATGTTAGTGGGAGGGGGTGTGAGGCCAAATTACCTTCAACCTTCATGTGGTTGGCCCCAATTAGTAGATAATATTAAACTATTCTTGAAATCAAGTGAAGCTCAATATTAACCTCTTATTTTATGACAATAATAACCTATGATTTCATCATAGCTATTTAATGTTTGCCACCAATTTTTCTTTTTATTAATATAGCACACCATCATAATTGCGATGGCTAGCCATCAATCCTTCAAAATTCCTACCACATGCTATTGTGGGGCCCATAGTATTTCTATCACACAGATGTCACAATTGCGACAGTGTGTTTGACATATTTTCGTCACAATTGTCATGGTGAAAATGAATAGTTTGCTAGAAAGGTAGCCCAAATTATGACACTTGTTGCCATTGCAATTGCAATGGTAACCCTTTCCATCACAACTTGTGAGAAAAAAAGTCTAGTGCCCATTTGATGGGAGAAAATTATGACTGATGTCAGTTGGGCAATGGGTTACCATTGTAATTGTGACAACCTGTCATTGCAATTTTGGCCCAAATTTCATAGTGATTCTTGTCTCTTGTTTATATAGTTTGTAGTCTTTTGTGGTTTGTGAACAAAGGTCACAAATCCAATTGCAACCTATTTTAGGTTGAATATTTTGGTATATTTTTCTTGTGATTCAAGGACTCCTATAAATGCTTGATTTATCATCATAGGGTTGTAGATTTCATGAAGGGATTGGTCATGTATGATGTTTGGTTTTGATGTAGATGTCTAATTCACAAAGTGATAGGATAGATCTGGAGTCTTGATATATGAGATATATCATGAATATCCAAAGAAATATATTTATGGTTTGTGGAATTTCCCAGTAGATAAGGGATTGATCAGCTACAAGATCTATATATTTTGTTGCTCATATCTTTGTTATGTTGAAATCAATCAATATTAATCAAAGTCTTTTCCCTTTTATGTTGATGAGCTGAAAGGATTTTCCCTCACTTAGCTTATCAAGTTCATAGGCCATGTTATTGTCTATTTAATGTCTATGTTATTTACATAAGCATAGAAGATTTAGGGGTTTTTATCTACTAAGTATAGATTCAGATTTAAGGTTTAGCAACTAGTCACATAATGGAATCTATAGGTTCACGTACCTAGGTATTGTAGAGCCTCAAGAAGGAGTACAGCGTTATAGTTGACCCAAATTTCTAAATTTGTATGTTGAACATAGGAATTATCTACCCCTAGATGTATTTGTTCCTTTCATTGGGTCATTCAAAAACTATAAATTCAGGAGCCAACAAAATGGTGACTCTACTAGGGAAGTATCGAGTCTTTATGATAGAAAAACCTTAGAATTTGAAAAGAGATTCAATATAGTAGGAAGAATTTTCTACAACAAAAAAATTGTGACGTGTCTTCTATTTCTTTGGTGAAGATTCATGTCTCCCAGTGGTCACCTTATTCAAGACAATAGTACTTTCAAAGTTCAACATAAATTGCATTGTTACTAGTGAATTCATCATCAATCATTTCAGTTGGATAATATTTTAAAAGTGTTGATGTAAAAGAAGAGTCAGAATTGATCAAAGCATTTTCTCTTTTCTAAATGTCTAATGATTTGCAAGTTCCACAAGTTGAAAGTCTAGTTCCAATTTGTCAGGTGACAAATTATGTTTTAAATCTTATCTCACAAGTGTGAGTGGTGACTCTCTAAAGATCTCTATACTAGTTGAAAATTGGTTTTATGTAAATGTTTTACAAGGATTTCTCTCTTTTTTGGCAGATCTAGAAGTTTCCTAAGAAGATCTTAGCAAGAAAAGAGAATTTATTAGTTCTTTACTGATAATTGAAAAGTGTTGTATGCATCTACTATTTTATGAAGTTGAATGTTTAAAAACAAATCACAACAGTGATTTGTTTTTCCTCATTCAAGGAGGTGGTGGCTCTACATGGCTTTTATGAATAGTGTGAAGAAGTTCATGTTTGCACCCATGCCAAATTAGAAAATCAATTTGCAACATCAATACTTGAACATATTTTTTAGTTTTCATGAGTTATCCTTTCATTAAATTTAAGTCATAAGAATGGTTGCTTCAATTTAGTGTTTTTAGCACTAAGGAAAGAGGTAGTTAGAAATTTCATTTCAAGATGGTTTCAAATTTTAAATATGATGGTTGTTTACCAAGTTATGAAAGCGTGATTAGAGATATTTTAGTGTTAAAAAGGAACTCCACAATTAGATTATTACTTTCATAAGAAATGCAATAGGATGTATAAAAGGTTAAACTAGTATTCAATTATATATTAAGTTTAAGTTAGCACTCATGGAGCTACATTTTTCTTTAAGACCTAAAGAGTCTTCATGACATATTATTTTCCTAGATATTTTTATGCCTAATTTAGTTGATTGGCCAACACATTGAAGGGTAGAAAAGGTGATGCATGTTGAAGATATTTTCAAGAATTTTGAGAGTAATTTTAGAAACAATTAATTCTATATTGAATCCTCTAATAATAAAAGTGAATGTGATGAATCCATAAATGATGATAATGTGTCTTGTGATCATGAAGATATGGATTCTAGATCTTGTGAATTAAATGATTTTAGTTGTCAAGATGAAGGGGGATATATAAATGAAAATGAAGCATGTGATAGTATTGATGAGAGTGAGAAACTTTCCAACAATAGTACATATAACTCTTCTTGTGATGAAAATGAGAATGAAAAAGTATCTAGTGTTGAGGTATTTTACAAAGAAGAGGAAACATGTTGTGATAAGGATTCTAATTTTTTTAATTATCTTACTAATGATACTATTGTTATGATTTTTTTAGATCATCTAGATTATGATCATAGCCAAGGAGAATAGACTAGTGATGAAGTCTTGTTAAATGTAGATGAAATTTCAAAGCTATTGGCTCACAATCTTAAAAGGTATGCAAATGTTTTTATGGATGATCCGATTTTCCCTTGTTATTTTTTTCTCAAGATGTAGTGCTTTCCCTAAGGTTTGATATTGAAAATGGTACAAAATTAGAACATCATTTTGTCAAATTTTGGAGGTGTACATTATAGTAGTTCAAGCATCAATACACATGACGACTTGTCTTATGTGGAGAATACTGTTAGGGAGAAATTTGGCACTGTTTCAAATTCTTTTCATGCTAATGATACTGAAATTGGTTTTGATTGTTCATATGATGAAGAGGAAAGGGTTGGAAGTTGTGTTTCTAAGCCTTAGTTTTCCTTATGTGTTGATAAATATTGTGATGATAAGTTTTATGGGTTCAAAGTTGACTCTAACAAGTTGTTTGATAAAGACTATTATTATGATCAACATATTATATGCAAGCACTTTCATGATAGTTTTTCAAAATTGGTAACTAATCCATTATTTGAGTGTGAAGAAGTTTCATCATATGCCAAATCTGATTAGATGAGTAACATGATTGTAAAAGAGGAGAAATCAGATTTTATGTATTCTTCACACCATGTTACACAAGGTGAGTTGCAAGCTCTTGATATGTACAACATTTTGAATGACATTGAGTATGAAACCTTTGTGTTTCCCATTGATAGCATGCATTAGTCATATGTGGATAAAGATTTTAAGTTTGATTTAAATTTCTATGACCATGTTGATCCACCCTTTCATAGCAAGCATGATATTGAAGTCAATTCTGATTGGTATATAAACTATGAGAGTGAAGAGAGTAATTTTTTTTTACCAAGAGAGCTAATGGAAAATATTGATTTTTTTGGTGATACTAATGAGAATGATGTTTTAATCTTGCCTCATGAAGGAAGAAATGAAAATTGAGTATATGACAGAGGTAAAAAAATTTGTTAAAGTTTGGTGGCTCGAGGCCATTGTTTGAATAATTTAGGAGTAGTTTTCCTTGCTTTCAATAAAGTTGTTTGAGAGAAAATTATGAGTGGTCTACTTCTTCTAGAGATATAAATCCTTCACATGCCTACAAGGAACATGCATCCCCAGATAGAGCCACTATTGTTACTCAAAATTGACAACCTTGATTTTGAGTACAATTTTGAAAACCAAGTCAAATTGAGCCCCTATAAGCACTTTTCATGCATGTACACTTGGCTGTCATTTTGAGTCCTATGAAGTGTTTCATGTTTATAACACCTTCCATTTGGTATGTGCATTTGTTCCATAGTGATATATTTTCATTCCAAGTCATTTCATGAAGCATTATTTTGAGCATTGCTTAAATCTACAGTATTGCCTAAGTGTCAAACAACAACAAGAAGCCCAGTTTGTAATTAAATATCTTGCACCTAGTTAATTTTCAATATGCACCACTTTTGGAGCATTTAGTATGCATATTAGAGAACCTATGTTTCACTTTTTAGGGTATTTTGATATGTTTTGACTAGGTTTTTAATCCCTCATGCTGATGCATATTTCTCAGAATTTCAGGAAGCCCTATTTGACCAGTTATAACTTTAACCCAGTTAACCCTACTGAGAAAATTTATTTTTCATTGTATTCTATGGGTTAGATAGATGACATGTTCCATATTTGAGCTTATGACGAATTTGTTTCACTATTTTTCAAATGTGATTCCAAATGCAATTTCTGATGTTTTACTCCTGTCTAAAAGTGCAGATTGATCGATAGTGGTATTTGGGATGTCATAGCTTTAAATTTTTAATAGATGAGACCAAATGGATTGTAGCACTATGTTATACTCTAAAAATTCTCCAAGTGTGCTAGTTTTTGAGTCTTGAACGATTCATTTGGACACTTTTCCAGGTGCATTCTATTTGTGAAAATTGTTATTCTGCTAGTCTTCTCAATTCTATTCTAAGTACCTAATTTTTAACACCTGCCAAATTTGTCAAGTTATTTATCATGAACCTAAATCATAGATTCATACTCTCTAAATGATAGTAATTTAATGCTCCAGTACCCCCAAGTGATCATTTGACATGTTTCCAAAGCCAAAACTAAATGCACTTTATTGTTTTCTGACATGTTTTTTTGTAGGCAGTTTTAAGTGAGCGAATTTGGTGGTCAATATATTTTGACTTGGATGTTTTCATAAGGTGAAATCTGACAAGACAAAAGAATGTGGAATATAGAATCAATATGCTTATTTTCAAGGTCAAATTGTTTGATTTAGTTAGTTTTTAAAGCCAACTCATAGGCCTTCTTGTCAGAAAATCACAGTTTGCAGGAATGGGTAAAATGAGTTTTCAATGATCAAGTAGTGATCTATTTTAAATTTGATCAGTGAAAGAATTCCAATGAATAAGTTTGGATGGTTAGATGTTTTAGTTCGACTTCCTTTTAGCCAGACCCACTTTTGGGCCCGACTAGTTCCATCAAATTGTTAATGTGTCATGTGAATTGAGTTATCTTGATTATAACATTGAAGTTGAAGTAGAGAGTGAAGTATTATTGCTTTCTCATATTAAGACATGTAGAATGTTGGTGGTCCAATTGAATAAAATAGAGACTTTTCATAAGCACATATTCAAAGAAGCCAAGTGAAATGTCTATGTTCTTAATGTCATGAGATTATAAAAGACATAGATTAAACAATGAATATGGATGTTCTTACAAATTAGCATGATATATTTTACTTATGTGGAGACTTGTGAATTAACTTCAAGGAAGGTTCCATATGGATTTTGGCATGAGCTTTGATCACGAGGGATCTTCATTTTTATTTTCATTTCCAAACTTGTGCACAAGAACACAATGACACTTTTGGATGTAATAATTAAAGTAATCCCATGACTTCACTCATAAACTTCTACCTAAAGAAATTGAGTGGGCATATAAAATTTTATCTTCTATAGATGTCTAATTGCTTACAATGTTTTTAGAGTGTATTGTAAAGCTAAATCATAAGCATCATCATTAAAGTTGTTTCCCCAATGTGCATAGAAGTGTGAATAGAAAAATAAGAGATCAATATGGGTGCAAAGGGCTTTTAGTTTTACACCAATGTAGCATTCTCTTCACTTATTTCATCATTTCAAAAATCATCTTAAGTGATCTCATGACTCAATCTTGACTAGCCACATGTCTTTCCTAAAGACATGAGATAAATAATAACTATGAATTGGGGCATTCTCATAGGCCACAAGTAGTTTCTTTACCCTTGAGCATAGTAGCACTACATAACTAGAGGGAAGGCATTTCTGTGTCCGATGTAGATATGGGAAAAGGCAAAAAATTAAAGTTTGAACTCTCCTCTTATCCTTTTTACACATACATAGGTATATAAATGGATATTGATTGCTCTTTGAGTGCACAAGGGAGTGAGGGGGATTTATGTGAGCCTATAGTGAAGACACTTAGCCATGGAGGAAGATGACTATGGCAACATTAGAACTTTTAATGAGAAGAGATACTTGTAGTTGAGGTAGCTGTACACAATAATTGGAAAAAGCATATCTGCAAGGTAGCAAGGAAACAATGTTGCTAGGTGTTGGTAGGTGTTCCAAATGCATGTATCAAGCTCATGGTTGTAGAAAAGTGCAGCTCATGACACACATATGTATGCCATCTCCATTTTTTGTGACATGCTAATTATTATAGTGAGAAGGATCTGTGATCTAAAGAAGGTGATGTGTTAAAAAATATGTGATGCAATGAAAAAACCCTAACCAAATTGGGCATGTCTTAAGTAAAATTTGGAGTCTCATGATTTTTTGTGGATGCCCTAATCTTTATCAAATCCAAGTGGTACCTTGTAGCAATTAGTCTGGTCTCTATTAGACATTGATGAGAATACAGTGGATTATATCCAATGTCAATACGTTTGCACACGGTATACATTATACAATTACATCTTCTTGTTTAAATTGGTGAATCACTTCTACTAATTAAGGTGCTCCCAAAAATTGATTTCTATCTACATATTTGGATGTTGGAGGCATTGAGAACACAACTTCTTGGGCATAGGTATTTTATGAGCAATGCAAAATGAACTCTATGGAATGAAGGAAGGGGAGGCTCATGTTTTGAAGTGATATCTAACACCCATCAAGCCTCGCAGAAGTAATTATGCAAGGGGGGTAAATCGCAATATCCCACATTACTTGTGGGATGGAAATTAAAGTTGTTTTTATACCTTCATACTCGCTATCATTGTGTTTTAAGAGATCTTAGCCTTTTTAAAGGTAAGAAAGGCTTGGGTGGTGGGGCCCTACTAGCTAGTGATGACATGAGGATAATTTTGACTGACAAATCATCGATGACTTGGAAATCTAGCAAAGAGAGAAAGAACATAGTTACATGGCAGCCCATTAACCAACCAAGATGCTCCACAAGGCATGTAGTTCAAGGCCAGCCCATAATTTAAAACTTCACAGCAATTTGAGCATGGTTAAGGATAGTCGTGAAGAAGTAAAGATGGTGGTTAGTTAATTGTTTCACAATGTCACCAGTTAAATGTGTGGTTAAGCCTAATAGGTGGACATGAGGAGATAAGAGATTTTGTGCAATCATTGTAGTTAGTTGATAGTTAGGCTTGAAGGTGGAGATGTGAAGATAATAGTTATCTCCACATCTTGGTAGTTAATGATAAGGTGAAAGATAAGGTGGAGATGGCTTGCCCTGTGGTAGGGAGGTTCTGACAAGGTAATGCAATGGAAATTTAAGCCTATAATGTAATGCCCCACCAAGGGATCCAAAGAATTTTACTAAGTTTGCCAAACAAATTTTTTTTTAAACATGAAAGATAAAACCATTCATAATATTTGCAGAAGCAATAGCAACAATTCAACTGAAAATAAACATAACATATATACATAATAGGCTACATTCTTTAAAGATCCCTTAACGTCGTATCACATTTAAATTAACTATTAATCTAACATCCCATCCTTATGAAATAACAATGATACATCCAATGTACTTAAACAATATACAAGTTTCCTTTTGTAATTATATTTTAGTTTAGCTCAATCATCCACTGTACTTATCACAGGGTATGAAAAGCTTAAAAAAATAAACATCCAAGTAAGTAAAGTACATCATCATCATCTAATATTAATCCATGATGCAATAACATAACTGAAACCACATATCATACATGATACACCATTACAAAAGATATAAACATCCATCACAAAAGATAACCATATATCACAAACATAAATAACTAAGTGCACGGTTCCTCCCAACCGTAAATAGCATCATTAGACCATCGCGGATCTTAGCCATCCCTCTCTGTGTAAGATTCCAAAGAATTGAAGAGAACATCGGTACTAACATAGTAGGAATGTCACTCCTAAAACATCCTACTAACATGCAAAGTAAAGCATAATAAATCATCAACTAACATATGCAAAGTAAAGCAAATCATCAATATAAGAAACATACCAGTAAATACATCCATCATAAGGTATATAATCTATCATAATGCTCCAAGAACATAATGAAGAATAATTACCAACCAAGGATACTCCAACCACGGTGTCTCAGATGGATCTAAAATGATAAGAGTGAAAATACACTACCACCTGACCGCATGGAACCTAAGTGGTCCACTCCCACCGTGCTGAGGAGATAATCTCAAGTCCCAAACATGATATCAATTCACGAAGCACAAATCTCTATAAGTCCAGGAATCCTAAAAGTATACTAACTCAAAGGTTTCATCACATAAAACCGACATCTAATTCTCAGAGGCACACAAAGATATGTACGAAACCTACTCTGCAAGCGGGAAAGTGTCATCGCAATTATCATGTACAAGTTACCCTGGCAGTTAGCTAAACTTCACGGGTCCATACTGATCTCATGCGGCCACTAGTATCCTCTCATACTAATGAGGCATACTACGGAATGCACGGTCGCAACCATGCATTCTCACTACTCCCATCCTAGCCTGTACAAGCACTCAAGGCATGGGTGAGAACATCAAAAAAATTATCTTTTTAGGTTCGTTTAATCTCCATTTAGTGTGTAAATGTTATCACTTATTAACCAAACTTACAATGAGTTACCCTAGCAGCCACTTAGGGCCCCGACCCCCATTACAAGCCACTTCCTGACACTACAAGTAAATTACCTACCCTAAGCTCATGGAATCATAAATCTCAAAATCATAAAAGATAATCCATAATAAAATTATCAAATATGCATAAAGGCATCAAATATCCATAATAAGAATCATCAAATCTCCAAGATAAGAATCATCAAATCTCCATGAGCATCTGAAAAAGCATCCATAGAAAATCATGACCACAACAGTTCTCTATTGGCAACTAAAGGCATCACTAACAATCATAAGTATCAATTGGTTCTCAATAACCAAAATATATCTCAAGATAAATGGTTCTCAACAAGCAACCAAGAATATCTCAAAATCATACTGATTGAAGACTCCAAAATGGTTGAGTCAAACATATCACAACATGACATCATCAAAAAATAAATCCACAGTTTAGTCCCATCATGGCGACTAGAAAGTAATCCAAGGATAACTGATAGATGACTCAAAAATGATTAGCTCAAGCATCTTAGATATATATACATCTCAACTTCACACATGAAGGCTGAAGAACAAATACAAATATTTCATAGAGCATACAATCACATAACCATGGTTGGGCTTATAAAGATCAAGACCAAATAAGATCAACATGCCATCACATCTCATAACGTCCGAGCCTCTGGTAACATCCTAGGACTAGTCAACACTAGTCAACCCAAAATTCAAAACAAGAAGCATATAGAATACACGATGCAAACACATGTTTTGGTTTACTAAATTCACATAGTTGAATAATGTGTAGGGGTTTTCAGTTTTCTATTTGCAAGTATACTTCAAGTGTTTTAGTTTCATCATTTGACCTACAAGTCAACCCAATTTTTTCCCGATAGCATTACCTTTCCATTATTAAAAATTACATTCTAAGAATAACTTAAGGATTAATATTCACTAAATTGATCATTATTGACCTTAATTAAATTGTCCTTTATATTTAACTATGATCCATATTCTAATTGATTAACCTTTCAACTTCTTTAGAATCATTATTCATTATATTATAAGAGGGCCAATTATCATTCTTTGAATAAGAGATTATAACTTTATTAAAATGATCAATTACATCAATCAATTAACATAGGTACACCATCCATGACCTATTAACATCTAATAGTTTTCAATTCAATAATAATTATTGAAAATCTTAAATGACCATATTCGTCATCTTTCAAAGAATACCAACATTCCCTTAAAAAAATTGTATTATCATTAATCTTTTCAAATAAGACTCTATTGCACAACTTAATTATTAATATCATAGTTATAATATCAACTCAATGAATATCAATTGATTAAAAATCAATTATAATCCAACTCCAAAAATTATTATCTTTTACCAAACTTCAATCAATAAATAATCTCCACTAGATTAACTCTAATCAAATTTGTTGATATCTATTTAAACCATTATTTATTAATAGTTTGCTAGTCCTTACAAACATTAATAAATAATAAACTCCTCAAACTATACATACTCGATCTATAGAATCCTTCCATAAACTCATTAGTTAATATTTGGCTAACTCTTAACTCCATTAAGGTATTCAAACGTATTAACCAATAACATAATAATTCAGTCTTAATCCAATATGATTCAGAGTTTCTAAATTTAAATCAATATAATATAAATTATCATCTTACAATTATTTAATCAATATTAAAATCAACCATTAGACTCCATTTTCTAATTGTTCTAATAATATTTTGCCTATATAAATGTTGTTTGAAAGAGATCCCTATCACAAACCAATAAGACTCATTGTAGATTTTAACATGAATAATCTCCAAATTCTTAATATTATCATCTTCATTAAACAACTCTAAAATTGGTTAATATATATTAAATAGTATTCAATATACATTATAAAAAGTCCACTATATAAACTATATTAAAATCTTTTTTCTTTTAATTTTTTCTCATCCATTTACTTAGATTGACTAATAATTAATTACACTTCTTCCACTATTAACTAATCTTAATTAAATTCTATTTAATTAGATTAGATAATAAACCATATAAAACTAATGCATATTAATAAGATTCTAATAAGGGAAGATTGCAATAATATCCTAATTCATTCCATGTTTTGATATATTTTTTTTGTGAAGTTAAGCATAAAGAACTCTTGGTTATGAGAAATGGAGAAATATTTGTCTTTCAATAAAATAGTCTCAGTACGACGGCCATATCTCCCTAATGAACTGTTGGATCGGGCTGAAATTGAAATATGTTGGAAAAGGCCAATTTGCGCTACTTCTGACTAGAGCGATCGAATAAATTTGATCTCAATAAAAAGTTATGAATGACTGAGTTCGGGTCTATGCAAGCAGCAGCAATAGGACAATCTGTGATGAATTAAGAATTTCCTCTTAAAATATAATTGTTCTCTAAATTTACCCATTCATCCATCTAATAGGTTTGTCCATACGCATCTGAAAATTTAACTTGATAGAAATATTACATCTAATCATACGAATTTTCAACTTAGAATTTCTATTTTAATTTCAAATCTTGTCTATCTAATTTCACAATATAAATTCAAACCCAAACCCAATTAAAATCTAATTATTTCTCCTTAATTGGATCTAGGATTTTTTTATTGTTTTCTTTCATTCAAATAAAATATCTAGATTTCAATTTCAAATACAGAGAGTATTCAGACACATAAAACATATATGATGAAGACGGAAAGAGAAAGAGTGCAAAGGGAATATGAGAATATCATGAGTGCACCTGGACACTGATGCTAATTTTCCATGCCTTAGAAGTCCATAGAAAATTATTTCTTTCTCCATCATCTACAATTCTTCCAAGAATCGAAGCCGATCGAATCCTCCAAGTGATTAGAAGAGCTAGAAGGAGCATAGAAGCAAGTAAAAAATATATGAGCATATGAATCTTCTCCCATGCATGTAAGCTTTGAAGTTTCTATTTTTTTTTTCTTGTAGCTCGAGGCTTCCATTAAGCTTGTAGCTTCCATTAAGCTTTTCATTTAAGCTTCTATGAATGTTTGAATATCAAGAGCTCTCAAGAAACCTTTGGAATGCTTCTTGAAATCGTTGAAAGGTGTCACCAACTAAGTATGAGTCTTTTCCAATTCTTTTTGATGAGTCATAGAATTATAGACACCTTGTACTTAATTGATGCACTAACCCCCATGTTGTTGACACATGTTAATTCCCATGCAAGCTTATAACTCCAATTTACTTTTTAAATAATCTCTATTTAAATTTTATAACTTTCATTTTAATTTTTATAACTTTTATTATTATTATTATATTTATTAGTCTATTATTATTTTATAATTATTATTAATTTTAATTTTTAGTTTTCTTTTATTTAATTCCTTTTCCTCAATAATTCACATTTAATTAATTACAATCAAAATATCAAAGATCATGATATTTTATTAATTTCTTCAAATAAATAATTTATTAATTAAATCTATTTATTAAGACTTAATTAATGGAAAAATTCACCAGAGACCTCCAAGATAAAATATGAAAACTCATCATAGAACAAATCATACAAAATAAATTTAAAGGGTTAAAATCACGAAATATGTCATCCGACACATTCGGTGGGTATTCAACTCAAATACTTGTCCTCATTTTCCAATTAGGACAAATGGCTCAAAGAGTTGGAATTTGGACTTGAGAATTTATCTCTCTTCTCTTATTATTGAGATAATGTGATAGAGTATGCTCATCCTGAAAATTTAGGGAAGTTGATACTCGGTACCTGCAACCTACATAAAAACTATGCATGTACAAACACAATATATACTAAACTAAACAGACAATGGTAGGAAGTGGTGCATCGTGTAGATCCCAACTAGCAGGTGACTACGACTCCCTTTCTTAACCACATCAGACACACCATACAAAACTAAACACGCAAGGCAAACACGCACACCATACACATGCGAGTATGGGGTAAGTATCCATAAGAAAGAACATATGATAATAAATCATCTTACTAATCATCATTAATAATTGAAAGCAATGTAATAATCATCATCAATAATTGAGAACACTAAAAATAATCATCATACATACATGAAATGTAGAGTCTAAATAATCACATCACATAATAAATTGAATCCATAGCACAATATTTGATAATCTCAAAAGAATGTTGCTAACCAACAACATAAAACTAGCTCTAAAAGAGTTCAACAATGATAACAAAATGTGAACCAGGGTCAGACACTACATCCAACCCCCCTAGGATTAGGCTTACTCCTGAAAGTCTACAGGACTGAAAAACTAAGATACTCACTATGTGGGTCCCATTGAACCCTTTCCCTCTTTAGGGAAACATGTTTCCACTGAGGATATTACAACACCCTTAGAGCAATATAATTCTGGGTTAATGGTAAACCAAAAACCATATCGATCCAACATTCATTCTTTTAACAAGTACTAAAATAGATCCCTTAATACATTCTAAACAAGAACAACTTAATGATTGCAAAGATAAACAAAGGTTTACTACCTTACAACATAGATAAAAGATACACATTTTGCAGCTAGAATGAGTTTCAATTTTTAGTTTTTCCTTCGTTTAGATTTCTAGTAAAATTTTTAATTTTGAAAGCTAAGTGTTGAAATATAAAAAATATGCAAGTAACAGTTTTAAGTTCTGTTTCAGTTCACCTAGTTTCAAGTTTTCAGTTTGAAAAAGATACACATGATAGTTTTAAGTTTTCATTTTATTCAACTAGTTAATAACTAGTAGCATTCCAATATAACTAGAGCTCCCAATGTTGAAACTCGGGCTCTGATACCAAATGTAATGCCCCGCAAAGGGATCCAAAGAATTTTACTAAGTTTGCCAAACAATTTTTTTTTTAAACATGAAAGATAAAACCATTCATAACATTTGCGGAAGCAATAGAAACAATTAAACTAAAAATAAACATAACATATATACATAACAGGCTACATTCTTTAAAGATTCCTTAACGTTGTATCATATCTAAATTAACTATTCATCTACCATCCCATACTTATAAAATAATAATGATACATCCAATGTACTTAAACAATATACAAGTGTTCTTTTGTAATTAGATTTTAGTTTAGCTCAATCATCCACTGTACATATCACAGGGTATGAAAAGCTTAAAAGAATAAACATCCAAGTAAATAAAGTACATCATCATCATCTAATATTAATCCATGATGTAATAACATAAATGAAACCACATATCATACATGATACATCATCACAAAACATATAAACATCCATCACAAAAGATAACTATATATCAAAAACATAAATAACTAAGTGCACAGTTCCTCCCAACCGTAAATAGCATCATTAGACCATCGTGGATCCTAGCCATCCCTCCGTGGGTAACATTCCAAAGCACCGAAGATATCATCGGTATTAACATAGTAGGAATGTCACTCCTAAAACATCTTACTAACATGCAAAGTAAAGCATAATAAATCATCAACTAACATATGCAAAGTAAAGCAAATCATCAATATAAGAAACATACTAGTAAATACATCTATTATAAGGTATATTATCTATCATAATGCTCCAAGAACATAATGAAGAATAATTACCAACCAAGGATACTCCAGCCACAGTGTCTCGAATGGATCTCAAATGATAAGAGTGAAAATACACTACCACCTGACCACGTGGAACCTAAGTGGTCCACTCCCACCGTGCTGAGGAGATAATCTCTAGTCTCAAACAGGATATCAATTCATGAAGCACAAATCTCTATAATTCCAAGAATCCTAAAAGTATACTAACTCAAAGGTTCCATCACACAAAACTGACATCTAATTCCTAGAAGCACACAAAGACATGTAGGAAACCTACTCTGCAAGCGGGAAACTGTCATCGCAATTATCACGTACAAGTTACCCTAACAATGAGCTAAACTCCACGAGAACATACTGATCTCATGCGGCCACTAGTATCCTCTCATACTGACGAGGCATACTACGAAATGCATGGTCGCAATCATGCATTCTCACTACTCTCATCCTAGCCTGTACAAGCACTCAAGGCATGGGCGAGAACATCAAAACAATTATCTTTTTAGGTTCATTTAATCTCGATTTAGTGTGTAAATGTTATCACTTATTAACCAAACTTAAAATGAGTTACATTGGCAGCCACTTAGGGCCTTGGCCCCCATTGCAAGCCACTTCCCGACACTACACATAAATTACCTACCCTAAGCTCATGGAATCATAAATCTCAAAATCATAAAAGATAATCTATAATAAAATCATCAAATATGCATAAAAGCATCAAATATCCATAATAAGAATCATCAAATCTCCAAGATAAGAATCATCAAATCTCCATGAGCATCTGAAAAAGCATCCATCGAAAATTATGACCACAACAGTTCTCTATTGGCAACTGAAGGCATCACTAACAATTATAAGTATCAATTGGTTCTTAATAACCAAAATATATCTCAAGATAAATGGTTCTCAACAAGCAACCAAGAATATATCAAAATCATACTGATTGAAGACTTCAAAATGGTTGAGTCAAACATATCACAACATGACATCATCAAGAAATAAATTCACATTTCAGTCCCATCATGGCGACTAGAAAGTAATCCAAGGATAACTGATAGATGACTCAAAAATGATTAGCTCAAGCATCTTAGATATATATACATCTCAGCTTCACACATGAAGGCTGAAGAACAAATACAAATATTTCATAGAGCATACGATCACATAACCATGGTTGGGCTTATAAAGATCAAGACCAAATAAGATCAACATGCCATCACATCTCATAACCCCCAAGCCTCTGGTAACATCCTAGGACTGGTCAACACTAGTCAACCCAAAATCCAAAGCAAGAAGCATATAGAATACACGATGCAAACACATGTTTTGGTTTACTAAATTCACATAGTTGAATAATGTGTAGGGGTTTTCAGTTTTCTGTTTACAAGTATACTTCAAGTTTTTTAGTTTCATCATTTGACCTACAAGTCAACCCAATTGTTCTCCGATAGCATTACCTTTCCATTATTAAGAATTACATTCTAAGAATAACTTAAGGATTAATATTCACTAAACTAATCATCATTGAGCTTAATTAAATTGTCTTTTATATTTACCCATGATCCATATTCTAATTGATTAACCTTTCAACTTCTTTAGGATCATTATTTGTTATATTATAAGAGGGCCAATTATCATTCTTCGAATAAGAGATTAGAACTTTATTAAAATGATCAATTACATCAATCAATTAACATAGGTACACCATCCATGACCTATTAACATATAATAGTTTCCAATTGAATAATAATTATTGAAAATCTTAAATGACCATATTCGTCATCTTTCAAAGAATACCAACATTCCCTTAACAAATTCGTATTATCATTAATCTTTTTAAATAAAACTCTATCGCACAACTTAATTATTAATATCATAATTATAATATCAACTCAATGAATATCAATTGATTAAAAATCAATTATAATCCAACTCCAAAAATTATTATCTTTTACCAAACTTCAATCAATAAATAATCTCCACTAGATTAACTCTAATCAAATTTGTTGATATCTATTTAAACCATTATTTATTAATAGTTTGCTAGTCTTTACAAACATTAATAAATAATAAACTCCTCAAACTATACATACTCGATCTATAGAATCCTTCCATAAACTCATTAGTTAATATTTGGCTAACTCTTAACTCCATTAAGGTATTCAAACGTATTAACCAATAACATAATAATTCAGTCTTAATCCAATATCATTCAAAGTTTCTAAATTTAAATCAACATAATATAAATTATCATCTTACAATTATTTAATCAATATTAAAATCAACCATTAGACACCATTTTCTAATTGTTTTAATAATATTTTGTCTATATAAACGTTGTTTGAAAGAGATCCTTATCACAAACCAATAAGACAAGTTGTAAATTTTAACATGAATAATCTCCAAATTCTTAACATTATCATCTTCATTAAACAACTCTAAAATTGTTTAATATATATTGAATAGTATTCAATATACATTATAAAAAGTTCACTATATAAACTATATTAAAATATCTTTTCTTTTAATTTTCTCTCATCCATTTACTTAGATTGACTAATAATTAATTACACTTCTACTATTAACTAATCTTAATTAAATTTGATTTAATTAGATTAGATAATAAACCCTATAAAACTAATGCATATTAATAAGATTCTAATAAGGAAATATTGCAATAATATCCTAATTCATTCCATGCTTTGATATATTATTTTTGTGAAGTTAAGCATAAAGAACTCTTGGTTATGGGAAATGGAGAAATATATGTCTTTGAGTAAAACAATCTCAGTACAATTGCCATATCTCCCTAATGAACTGTTGGATCGGGCTGAAATTGAAATATGTTGGAGAGGGCCAAGTTGCACTACTTCTGACTGGAGTGATCGAATAAATTTGATCTCAATAAAAAGTTATGAATGATTGAGTTTAGGTCTATCCAAGGGGCAGCAACAGGACAATCTCTGATGAATTAAAATTTTTCTCTTAAAATGTAATTGTTCTCTAAATTTACCCATTCATCCATCTAATAGGTTTGTCCATACACATCTGAAAATATAACTTGATAAAAAGATTACATCTAATCATATGGATTTTCAACTTAGAATTTCTATTTTAATTTCAAATCTTATCTATCTAATTTCACAATATAAATTTGAACCCAAACCCGATTAAGATATAATTATTTCTCCTTAATTGGATCTAGGATTTTTTTATTATTTTTTTCTCATCCAAATAAAATATCTAGATTTCAATTTCAAATATAGAGAGTATTCAGACACATAAAACAGATATGATGAAGACATGAAGAGAAAAGAGTGCAAAGGGAATATGAGAATATCACGAGTGCACCTGGACACTGATGCTAATTTTCCATGCCTCAGAAGTCCATAAAAAATCCCTTCCTTCTCCATCATTCACAATTCTTCCAAGAATCGAAGCTGATCGAATCCTTCAAGTGATTAGAAGAGCTAGAAGGAGCATAAAAGCAAGTAGAAAATATATGAGCATATGAATCTTCTCTCATGCATGTAAGGTTTGAAGTTTTTTTTTTTTTTAGCTTGTAGCTCGAGGCTTCCATTAAGCTTGTAGCTTCTATTAAGCTTGTAGCTTCCATTAAGCTTTTCATTTAAGCTTCTATGAATGCTTGAATATCAAGAGCTCTCAAGAAACCTTTGGAATGCTTCTTGAAATCGCTGAAAGTTGTCACCAACTAAGCATGGGTCTTTTCCAATTCTTTTTAATGAGTCATAGAATTGTAGAGACCTTGTGCTTAATTGATGCACTAACCCCCATGTTGTTGACACATGTTAATTCTCATGCAAGTTTATAACTCCAAATTACTTTTTAAATAATCTCTATTTAAATTTTATAACTTTCATTTTAATTTTTATAACTTTTATTATTATTATTTTATTTATTACTTTATTATTATTTTATAATTATTATTAATTTTAATTTCTAGTTTTCTTTTATTTAATTCCTTTTTCCCAATAATTCACATTTAATTAATTACAATCAAAATATCAAAGATCATGATATTTTATTAATTTCCTCAAATAAATAATTTATTAATGAAATCTATTTATTAAGAATTAATTAATAGAAAAATTCACCATAGACCTTCAAGATAAAATATGAAAACCCATCATAGAAAAAATCATAGAAAATAAATCTAAAGGGTTAAAATCACAAAATATGTCATCCGACACATTCGGTGGGTATTCAACTCAGATACTTGTCCTAATTTTCTAATTAGGACAAATGGCTCAAAGGGTTGGGATTTGGACTTGAGAATTTATCTCCCGTCTCTTATCATTGAGATAATGTGATAGGGTATGCTCATGCTGGCAATTCAGGGAAGTCGATACCCGGTACCTGCAACCTGCATAAAAATTATGCATGTACAAACACAATATATACTAAAATAAATATATAATGGTAGGAAGTGGTGCATCGTGTAGATCCCAACTAGCAGGTGACTATGACTCCCTTCCTTAACCACATCAGACATGCCATACAAAAGCAAACACGCAAGGCAAATACACACACCAGACACATGCAAGTATGGGGTAAGTATCCATAAGAAAGCACATATGATAATAAATCATCTTACTAATCATCATTAATAATTGAAAGAAATGTAATAATCATCATCAATAATTGCAAACACTAAAAATAATCATCATACATACATGAAATGTAGAGTCTAAATAATCACATCACATAATAAACTAAATCCATAGCACAATATCTGATAATCTCAAAAGAATGTTGCTAACTAACAACATAAAACTAGCTCTAAAAGAGTTCAACAACGATAACAAAATGTGAACCAGGGGCAGGCACTACATATAAGATGACAATACATGGTGCTCATTGTGAAGTCAATTGGAGATTTGACCAAGGTAGAGTTGGAAGTAAACTAAAAAATTTGAAAAATTAAAAATGTAATATATATTTAACCTATATGTGCATTCTAAGATTTGAAAAATTCAAAAAAAAATTGAGATTTAATGTAAAGTTAAGACTATTTGATATTTTCAATCTTGTCAACATTAAAGTGTACTGTTCATTGCCAAGGGCAAAAATTTTCAAACATACACTAGGGGCCTTATTTTTTTTGCCAAAATATGAAGTATCATAAATCAACGAAAAGGGGGAAAGACAAGTTTTCCAATTTTGCAGTAAGAATATGTGAAGGTTGAACCAGGCAAAAATTATAGGAAGATTTGTGAAAATAGGGGCATTCTCAACAGAACAGGTGTTTTTCATGATGGGGTTTCAGATTTAGTTGGAAAGAAAATAGAGGAGTTTGTTAGCTAAAGATTTGGGGGAAATATTCCTAGAGGTGTTATTTTTCCTTTGCACACATTTGGCAAGTGTTTTGGCTCCTTTTTTAGCATTAGATTGAACATATTTTTCATTTGGTTCTTTCTTTATCATTTGGGCAGTTTCAAGCATTTTTTCAAACAGAATAAGGAGATCTAATTTTTTAGTTTAAGGAAAAGAGAAGAGAGAGGTTCTACATTAGTAGATCAATGTTCTTCTAGTTGAGAAATGTCAACATGATAGAACATCGAGGATTACTTTCTTCTATTTAGTCTCTTCTCTTCTCTTTCTTTAGGTTTATTGATGGTTGGTTGATTTCTAGACTATCGAGCAGAGCTCTAGCTGAGATCCCACTATTTACGCCCAACATTTCTCTGTTGTATGAAAACAGTGATGAAATTATAGAGATTCTGATCTATTGAGTTGTTTAATAATTACTTTCATACATCCTTTATGTATTTGTTTCAAGGAAATCAATAAAATGCTACAATGAGTTTATCTTTAGTCTGATTATTGTCTCCTATTTATGTTGTTTGTAATCTTTTGTGGTTTGTGAACAAAGAGCAGAAATCCAATTTTAACCTATTTTAGGTTGTATGTTTTCGTATATTTTTTTTGTGATTCAAGGAGTCATGTAAATACTTGATTTATCATCATAGGGTTGCAAATTTCATGAAGGGATTGGTTGAGTATGAGATTCAATCTTGATACAAATGTTTGATTCACAAAGTGATAGGATAGATATAGAGTCTTGATATATGATATATATCACTGGTGTCCAAGGATGTAATTTTGTGGTTTGTGGAATTTTCCAATAGGTAAGGCACTAAATAGCTATAGGATCTATATGTTGTGTTCCTCATATCTTGGTTATAATTTAATCAACCAATATTAATCAAAGTATTTTCCCTTTGATGTTGAAGATCTGAAAGGATTTTCCCTCACTTAGCTTATCATGTTCTTAGGTCATGTTATTGACTATTTGATGCTTATTTTATTTGCATAAGCATAGATGATTCAAGGGTTTTCATCTTCTAAGTATAGATTTAGATTTATTGTTTAAGCAACTTGTCAAATAATGGAATCTATAGTTTCACTCGCCCAGGTCTTATAGAGACTCAAGAAGGAGTATAGCCTAATACTTGACCCCAATGTCTAAATAGGTATTGAACATGGGAATTAGCTAACCCTAGATGTATTTTTTCCTATCATTGGGATATTCAAAAACTATAAATTTAGGAGCCAACAAAATGGCAACTCTGTTGGCGAAGTATTGAGTCTTTATGATTCACAAACCTTGAGAATTTGGAAAGAGATTCAATATAGTAGGAAGAATTTTCTATAGAAGAAAAGTTGTGATGTGTTTTCCATTTCTTTTCTAAAGATTCATGTTTCCCAGTGGTTACCTTATTCAAGATAGCAGTACTCTGAAAGTCGGATATAAATTGCATTGTTACTAATGAATTCATCATCAATGAATTTAGATAGATAATATTTTAAAAGTGTTGTTGTCAAATTAGAGTCATAATTGATAAAAAGTATTTTCTCTTTTCTAAATGTTTGATGATTTGAAAGTTTCACAAGTTGAAAGTCCACTTTAGATTTGTCAAGTGACAAATTATATTTTAAATCTTATCTCACAAGTGTGAGTGGCAACTCTTTAAAGATCTCTATACCAGTTGCAAATTGGTTTTATGTAAAAGTTTTTCAAGGATTTTAAGCTTTATTGGGAAAATTTAGAAGTTTTGTAAGAAAATCTTATGAGGAAAAGAGAAGTTGTCAGTTCTAGATTGATAATTGAAAAGTGTTGTATGCATTTTCTTTTTTAAGAAGTTGAATTCTTAAAAACAAATCACAACAGTGATTTTTTTGTCCTTCTTCAATGATTTGGTGGCTCTATGTGGTTTTCATGAATGGTGTGAAGAAGTTCATTTTTGCACCCATGCCAAATCGGTAGATTGATTTGAAACATTAACACTTGAAGGTATTTTTTACTTTTCATGAGTTTCCCTTTCATGAAATTTAAGTGATAAGAATAGTTGTCACAATTTAGTGTTTTTAGCACTAAGGAAAGAGCTAGTTAGAAATTTCATTTCAAGATGGTTTTAGATTTTAAATTTTATGGTTGTTTACCAAGTTATGAAAGTGTGATTAGAGATATTTCCATGTTAAAAAAGGAACTTCACAATGAGATTATTACTTTCATAAGAGATGTAGTAGGAAGTATACAAGGTCAAATTGAATTTCAATTTTATATGAAGTTTAAGTCAGCACTCATGGAGCTTTTTTTTTCTTTAAGACCTAAGGAGTCTTATTGGCCTATTGTTTTCCTAGATATTTATATGCCTGACTAAGTTGATTGGCCAACACATTTAACAGTAGAAAAGGTCATACATGTTGAAGATCTTTCCAAGAATTTTGAGAGCGATTTGAGTAACAATGAATTATGTACTAAATTCTCTGATAATAAAATTGAATGAGTTGTTGGGACTAAAAATTACATGGTCAATTTTGAGTACCATTGAGAAAATCAACCCCTATGAATGCCCATAAATGCATGTGTACCTGACTGTACCTCTAAGCTCTGTGAGGTGTTTAATATTTCTAACACCCTTCATTTAGTGTGTCCAAGCATTCCATGATGATAAATTATCATTTCAAGTCATTTGGTGAAGTCCTATTTTGAGCCAATGTCATTTCTGCATTTTTACCCTATGTCAAATAGTGACAAGAGCCTATGTTTGCAAGTGAGTATCTTGCACCTAGAAACATTTTGTGATTTTCCACTTTGAGAATGTCTAGTTTCCATACCTGAGAACCTATGTTTCAGATTTTGAGTCATTTTGAGTTCTTTTGACTAGGTTTTGAATCCCTCAAAGTTGGTCAGTTATCAATGTCATGCTGATATGAAATGTTCAGAATTTTGGGAAGCCCTATTTGACGTGCTATAACTTTGACCCAGTTGACCCAAATGTTGAAATTCCTATTGCATTGCATTGTAGATATTAGAGACTTGTTATGTGTCAAATTTTAGCTTATGATTAATCTGTTTACACATTTTTCAAACACAATTTCAAATGCAATTTTTAAAGTTTTACTAGTGTTAGCATTTGTAGATTGTTTGGTACCCTGTTTGTGGTGTTATAACTTGAGATCTGTGATACATGAGATTGAATGGATTGTACCACTATTTTGTCCCCTGAAAATACTTTAAGTGTGCCAATTTTCAAGTCGTGACGAATCCATTTGCACACTTTTCCAGGTCAATTCCATTTGCAAAAATTGCTTTTCAGACATTGTTTCCAGTCAGTAATTCTGAGTAGCCCACTTTGATTGATCACCATTTGCACCCTATTATTCATCATGAGCCTAGATTGTAGATCCATATTTTCCTCATGATAGAGAACCAATGCCCCAGTTTTCATATTCCCAAGTGTCAGTTTGCCCAGTTTTCAAAGCCAAATCCAAACCCAATTTATTGTATTCTGACATGTTTTCTTGCAGGTAATTCTGAGAGGTCAACTTTGACAGTTAATATATTTTGACTTTGAATTCGTAATGAGATGAGATTTGACAAGGTAAGAGTATGTGGAACAAAGAATTAGTGTGCTAGTTTCTAGAGCCTGATTAGGTGTTTTGGTTAGTTTTTAAGGCCAGTCAAAGGACCTTCTAGCATTAAATTAACAATTTGTAGATTAATGGTAAAATGAGCTTTAGTTGATGGTTCAGAAATTGAACTTGATTCTGATCAGTACGAGAGGATGAATGAATCACTTTGGCACTTTAGGTTTTTGGGAAAAAAATGGTTTTTAGTCGAACCCACTTTTGAGGGCCCGACTAATTGCATCTGATTAATTAACTAAGAATGCATAAGTGTTATGCGTGATTGAAATTGTCCATTTAGCCCTCTGTCGGTTGAGTTAGAATGTAAAGTTTATATCTTTAATAGTTTGGGTGTTATTTGTAATGCATATGTTGTTAGGGTAGATCTAAGTGATTTTGGTGTGCTTGACAAGGATTGTCTTGGATGTGGATGAGCTAGAAAATTGCATGAAGCATCATGGTACTACAATGAGATGAAAAGGAATGAATTCCATCCTAACTCTTTAAATCTAAAATTATTATAAACTTGTTGGAAAAGTTTAAAAATGAGGAAGAAGCTGTACATATTTTGTTAGATATGAGAGAGATGGGCTATGAATATAGCTCAATTATTCAGACTCTTGTGCAAGCTTGTGAGAGAATTGATGTTCTCTAGAGATTTCTTTCAATTTTGAAATCCTATTTTCATGAAAGAAGGCAATTTGGTGAGACAACTTCTACAATTCTGGTGTTGGCATATGTGCGAAATGGGATGTTGATTGGCGCTCTTTGTCTTCTTGAGGAAACACCTGGGAAAGTAGAATGGGATTATTTGGAAAAGCCTAGGATCTATCCTTAGAGTTAAAAGCTTCAAATATGTTTTAGACATGGTTACTTATAGCATGGATATAAACATGTATCTAAGGAAGATTGATTATCCTTCTGAGCATACATTGGCGAGCATGGAAGATCCTTCTCTGGCAGCATACTAGCTGATTGCTAAACCTGAGCTTGATGGTGGTTTCAAGTTTGATGAAGATGTAAAACAAAATATATGGTGGAAGTATAAGGAGGACTTTTTGAGATATGGAATGGCTAGTAACAGTTTTGTTGAATGGGATACACAAGAAGAGTCTCAAAAATGTGGCAAATCCATTATACAAGTCGATGAAGATGATCAAAATGATGACACATGTGGTCTTTGTGGTGATGGGGGAGACTTGATATATTGTGATAAGTGCCCTTCAACCTTTCATCAAGATTGTCTAGAACTAAAGAGTATTCTAGAGAGTGATTGGTATTGTCTTAATTGTACATGTTGAGTTTGTGAGAATGTTGGACATGTAGGTAAAAATGCAACCAACACAATGGAAGATGTTCTCTTCTATGAACAATGCGGGAAAGAATATCACAAGAAGTGTCTACAAGAGAGAACATAGACATCCAGTAGAGCAATAAAGTCGCTAGTCAATGTTAGGTAATTTGCAGTAGATTAAAGGGCAGTCCATGCCTGTTGCTCATGCATTGAGAAGGGGAGAGGCACATTAAAAGGAAACTACATCCATTGAAGAGTAAAAGAAAATAAAAAGAGGAACCCACAGTTAGGAGCATCATTGACATAGTGGCAGGGAGATTAAGGAAATAATAAGAAGCCACTGTGAATTAGAGAAAGGATGAAGCTGCCTTGTGAAGAGAGAAATCCATAAGGTATAAGCAAGGATCAATGATATTTCTCTACATAGAATCTGCCATAAATAAATGCAACCCATGCATTAAGGGAAGGCATCCATCAGCTGGCTAATGTAAAAAATATCACGTCATACCAAAGTCCACATAGAGGCAGTAGAATTATATGCAAGCTGATAGGGAGAAGGTTTAACCCACATTGCCTGAGCCGCAACACTTTTAAAGTTTAAATACAATCTTGCACATTGTAGAAGATGTCTAACAAGACAATGCCTTTTAAAGGCTGTGGCATGTGCAGGTGGGTCTCGGTCAGCCAAATGGATGCAGTCATAAAAAAATTTTGAACGAACACACATTTGAAGTTGTGATGTTAGTAAGTTGAAGCTACTAAAAAAGTCAAGAAATCCAGCTAGTCGCTATGTTGCTAGACTAAAAATCCCAAGATTTTCGGCTAGTGACATAGCGAGTCGTCAAAAAATTTAGAAATTTGACGAATGTCCATTAGCATGTGGGTCTTGCTTCCAATACCATCGACAAATCGAGTAGCACCAAGTGGAAACTGATAGAATCATTAAGTGATGATGTGGCAAAATCCAGACCAACCAAAAGGTGCCACATGGCACAAATTTTGAGGCAAGTTATGATGTGGTCGAAAAGTCTCAAGAATGCACCAAATCGCACCACATGGTGGATCCAATGGATGTCACTATATTGCTAAAGGAAAGTTTTAGGAAGATAACATGATGCATAGCGAGAAGATAACATGTGTCACTGACATGGTGGCAAGGTGGACGAGTCTCATGTTGACAGGTGGCAAGCTGGTAAAACCAAGTTTGACCCAGATAGGAAAAGGAGAGAAATTTGAAAAGGCATAATTTTTAATATTTTATTGTTCTCTTGAATGTGCAGACCTCCAAAATCAAATTTGAAAATTTGATTTTAAATTATAATTTGCTATAGTTTTGACTATAACATCTTTTAAATTTTTCAAATTGATATTTTTAATGACTCTGGCATGAATGGGAGCCTGATTTTTAGAGGAGCATATCAGGGGCAATTTTTAACCAAAATAGGTGCTCCAATATACCACTAGAATAGAGAGAATCCAAATTTTCCATTTTTGAAGTTAGTTTTTGCATAGGTATTCATTGGTTCATGCTGTAGGCCAATTTGTAAAATCTAGGGCATTGGCGACAGAACAAGAAAATTTGATCACTGAGAATCAGAGTTGGTTACTGGGCAGATTTGAAGACCTTTTGAAGCCTGAATGTGGAGAAATAGTGTGGAAAAGGTTATATTGGCTTCTTGAAATCACTTTTCAACTGATCTTTACTTTTACCATGAATTTACTTTGACATCAGAAATTGGTTATGATGGTGAATCAAATATCTCAGATATTCCTTGCTTATAGAAACCAAATGATGGGGATTTGATTTTCAGTTAATGAGAGAAGGTAGAGAGAGGCTTTTTATCTTCTTGGGAAGGAATTCTAAGGGTACACATGTCAGTTACAGATTCAATCCGAAAATTGCTTCTTTCCTATATCTTTCTTCCTTCTTTTTTGCAAGATGGTTGGTAGTTTTCTCTGCATAATACCAATAGGGTTCCAGTGTTTTACTATGAAACCATTCTTTCAACACTTTTTCTCTTGTATGAATAGCATTAGGAGGGATAATATAGATAGTTTAGATCTATTAGGTTTTTTCTGTGTTTTCATTTCATGCATATGAATGTATAGTTTCAAGGAAATTAATACAAAGAACAACAGATGATTGAGTTTCATCTTGAATCTTGTCTCCTTCATCAGTGATCTTCAATGTTTTATAATCTTTGACATAGAGCTTAGGTTGTAGTTGTAGTCCCTTAAGGCTGTATGTTATTTCATTATTTCCTGTGACTCAAAGGGTTACATAAATGCTTCAAGGAAATCAACAGGGTTGCGAGGTTATTGATAGGCATATCATGTAAGAATGGAGTTTAAATTGAACATTAATTTCTATTTACAAGTTGAATAGATAGATCAGATATCTGAAGATACAAATAGGTATCAGATATCCATATGTGTGTTTGTGATTCATGGATTTGCCCAATGGTTAAGGCACTGATCAGTTATAGGATCATTAGGTCTTACTGCTGCATATTTGAGGTTTTTCTGAATTCAACATTATTAATCAAATGTTATTTCCCTTGCATGTTGAAGAACCTAAATGTGATACCCTCGCTCAGCTTATGAAGTTCATAGATTTGCATCTAGCTACTATAGATATGTGTTGTTGCATGAGTCATTAGGAGATATAAGGGCTTTTATCTACTTTGTTAGATTCAGGGATATGTTTTGCACTAGTACGATATCAATTGAATCTAAGTTCCACTCGCCTAGGTCTTGTAGAGCCTGAAGTGAAGAAGGGTCATACCTTATAGTTGACCCAAGACTGCTATTAGATGTATTCATCATAGGAATTTTCTAGCATTAGATGCATTTGTCTAGTTTCTTAGTTGTTTTCAAAACTATTAAATCAGGAGCCAACACGTGTTAACTATGAAAGTGAATGTGATGAATCCATAGATGATGATAATTTGTCTTGTGATCATGAAGAATGGATTCCAGATCTAGTTAATTAGATGATTTCAGTCAGCAAGATGAAGATGGATATATAACTAAAAATGAATCATGTGATAGTATTTATGAGAGTGAGAAAATTTCTAACAATAGTACAAACAACACTTCTTCTGATGAAAATGAGAATGATTGAATATCTAGTGTTGAGGTATTGTACAAAGAAGAGAAAACATGTTGTGATAATGATTCTATTTTTTATCTTATCTTACTAATGATACTGCTACTATAAGTTTTTTAGATCATCTATATTATGATTATACCAAGGACAATAGATTAGTGATGATGACTTGATGAATATTGATGAAATTATAAAACTATTGGCTCATTATCTTAAAAGGTATGCAAATGTTTTTAAGGATGATCTAGTTTTCCCTTGTTATTTTCCTTCTCAAGATGAAGTCCTTTCCCTAAGGTTTGATGCTGAAAATGGTATAAAATCATAACATTATTTATCAAATTTTGGAGGTGTATATTACAGTAGTTCAAGTGTCAATACACATGATGAATTTTCTTATGTGGAGAATACAGTTATTGAGAAATTTGGTACTGTTTCAGTTTCATTTCATGTTGATAATACTAAAATTGGTTCTAATTGTTCATATGATGAAGAGGAAAGGGCTAGAAGTTATCATTTTAAGTTTGAGTTTTCCTTATGTGCTGATAAATATTCTAATGATAATTTTGATGAGTTCAAGGTTCACTCTAACAAGTTCTTTGATAAAGACTATAACTATGATCAACATATTATATGTGAGCACTTTCATGATAGTTTTTCAAGCTGGTAACTAATCCATTGTTTGAGTGTGAAGAAGTTTTAGTATATGACAAATCTGATTGGATTAGTAATAAGACTATAAAAGAGGAGAAATTAGATTTTTTGTATTCTTCACACCCAGTTACACAACGTAAGTTGCAAGCTCTTGACACATGCAACTTTTTGAATGATGTAGAGTATGTAACCTTTGTATTTCCCATTGATAGCATGTATCAGTCATATGTTGATGAGATTTTAAGTTTTATTTTAGTTTCTATGAACATTCTTATCTACCCTTTCATAGTGACCATGATGTTGAAGACAATTCTAAATGGTAAATGCAGTATGAGAGTGAAGAGAGTAATTTTCTTTTTCCTAGTGAGCTAATGGACAATGTTGATTTTTTTGGTAAAAATCATGAGAATGATTTTTTTTGCTTTCCTCATGAAGGAAGAAATGAAAATCAAGTATATGATAGAGGTAAGAAGTTTTGCTAAAGTTCGGTAGCCCAGGGCCATCATTTGTATAGTTTAGGAGTAGTTTTCCTTATTTTCAAGAAAGTTGTTTGAGAGAAAATTATGAGTGGTATACTTCTCCTAGATATTTGAATGATTTCCATGCATGCAAGGGAGATGCATCCCCAAATAGAGCCACTATTGGGACTCAAAATTGAAGCCCTGATTTTGAGTACCATTCTAAAAACCAAATCAAATTGAGCCCCTATAAGCACTTTTCATGTAGGTATATGTGGCTGTCATTTTGAGGCCTATGAAGTGTTTCATATTTCTAACACATTTAATTCAATATGTGCATGCATTTAATGGTGATAAACTGTCATTATGATTCATTTTTTGAAGTGTCATTTTGAGCATTGCTTGAATCTACATTTTTTCCCAAGTGTCAAACAATGACAATGACCCTAGTTTGCAATTTAATATCTTGCACCTGGTTGAGTTTCATGACTCACCAATTTGGGAGTGTTTCATATGCATATTGGAGAACCTATTTCTCATTTTTTAGGTTGGTTTGACATGTTCTAACTGGGTTTTGAATCCCTCAAATTTTGTTGTTTACTGTTGTCATGTTGATGCATATTTCTCAAAATTTTGAGAAGCCATGTTTGACCAGTTATAACTTTGACCTAGTTGACCCTACTGAGAAAATTCCTTTTGCACTATATTCTAGGGGTCAAATAAATGATATGTTCCATATTTGATCTTATGCCGAATCCATCTCACTAGTTGTCAAATGTGATTCCAAATGCAATTTCTGATGTTTTACTAGTGTCTAAACGTGCAGATTCATTGGTAGCCTTGTTCAGGATATCATAATTCTAAATCTATAATATATTAGACATTATGGATTGTACCACTATGTTGTGCTCTGAAAATTCTCTAAGTGTGCCAATTTTTGAGTCTTGACCAATCCGTTTGCACACTTTCCTAGGTCCATTCCATTTGTGAAAATTATTATTCTACTAGTGTTCCCAATTTTGCAATTCTAAGTACCTAATTTTGAAGACCTGCCAAATGTGCCCAATTATTTTTCAAAATCCAAAAAAATAGATTCATACTCTCCACATTATATTAAACTAATGCCCTAGTTTTCATACCTTGAAGTGTTTGTTTGACCTATTTCCAATGCCAAAGCCGAATGCACTTTATTGTTTTCTGACATGTTTGTTTGCAGGAAATTTCAAGTGAACAAATTTGATAGTCACTATGTTTTGACCTAGATGTCATCATAAGGTGAAATCTAATAGGATACAAGAATGTGGAACAGAGAATCAATATTTTTATTTTCAAGGTTAGATTGCCTAATTTAGTTAGTTTATAAAGCTGACTCATAGGCCTTCATGTCAGAAAATTACAGTTTATAGGAAAGGGTAAAATGAGTTTTCAATGATCAAATAGTGATCGATTTTAAGGATGATTAGTGAAAGAAGTTCAATGAATCCATTTGGATGGTTAGGTATTTTAGTTTGATATTTTTTTAGCTAGACCCACTTTTAGGCCCGACTGATTCCATCAAATTAATAAGCTATCATGGGAATTGAGTTGTCTTGATTATAACATTGAAGTTGAAGTAGAGAGTGAAGTATTATTTCTTTGTCATATCAAGACATGTAGAATGTTGGTGGTCTAATTGAATAAAAGAGACACTTTGCATAAGCATATATTCAAAGAAGAAAAGTAAAATTTTTATGTTTAGAAGGTCATGAGATTATAAAAAGCATAGATTAAATAATGAATATGGACATTGTTACAAATCAAATGAATATATTTGTAAATTAAGTTCAAGGAAGGCACCATATGGCTTTTGGCATGAGCTCTGATCATGAGGGATTTTCATTATTATTTTATCTTTCGGACTTGTGCACAAGAACACAATGACACTTTTGGAATTGAATAGTTAAAGGAATCCCATTACTTCACTCATAAACTTCTAAATAAATAAATTGAGTGGTCATATAAAATGTTATCTTTAATAGATCTCTGATTGCTTACAACTTTTTAGAGTGTATTGCAAAGCTAAATAATAAGCTTCCATCATTAAAGTTGCTTCCCCAGTGTGCATAGAAGTTTGAACAGAAAAAGAAGAGAGCAATATGGTTGCAAAGTGGTTTTAGTTCTTCACTAATTTGGCATTCTCTTTTCTTATTTCATCATTTGTGAAAGCACCTTAAGTGATCTCATGACTCAATCTTGATCTGCCACATGTCTATCCTAATGACTTGAGGTAAAGAATAACTATGAATTGGGACATTCTCATAGGCCACAAGTAGTTTCTTTACCCTTGAGCATAGTAGCACTATATAAATGGAGGTAAGGAATTTTTGTCTCACATGTAGATAATGGAAAGGGCAAGAAATTAAAGTTTTAACTCTCCTTTCATCCCTTTTACACAAACATAGGGATATAAATGGACATTTATTGCTCATTGAGTGCACAAGGGAGTGAAGGGGGATTTACGTGAGCCTACAATGAAGACACTTAGCCATGGAGGAAGATGACTATGACAACATTAGAGCTTGTGATGAGAACAGATACTTGTAGTTGAGGTAGCTACAGATAGTAATTGGAAAAGCACATACATAAGGTAGGAAGGAAATAATGTCGCTAGATGTTGGTAGGTGTTCCAAATGAATGTACCAAGCTTGTGGTTGTAGGAAAATGTCACTCAAGACACATGTATTGATCTCATCTATATTTTTTCTAACATGCTACTCATTCTAGTGAGAAGCATCTACAATCTGAAGAAGGTGATGTGTTAAAAAACATGTAATGCAAAGAAAAGACCCTGACCAAATTGGGCATGTTGTAAGCAAAAGTTGGAGTCTCATGGTTGGATATGGATGCCCTAATCTTTATCAACTCGAAGTGGTACCTTGTAGCAATGGGTCTGATTTCTATCAAACATTCATGAGAAGATGATGAATTATATCCAATGTCCATACATTTGTGCAAACTATGTGTTGTACATTATGGTCTTCCTATTTAAATTGGTGAATCACTTCTATTGATTGAGGTGATCCCAAAAATTGGTTTCTCCCTACATATTTGGACATTAGGAGGCATGGATAGCACAACTTCTTTGGCATGAGTATGTTGTGAGAAATGTGAAATGAAGTCTACGGAGTGTAGGAAGGGCAGGTTCATGGTTTGAAGTGATCTCCAACACTTGTCAAGCCTCATGGAAGTAATTATGCAAGGGGGGTAAATTGTGAAATCACACATTTCTTTTGGGATGGTAATTAAATTTTTTTTAATACCCTAATTTTCTCACTATCATTGTGTCTTAAGAGACATGAGCTTTTTAAAGGAAAGACAAGCAAGGCTTGCATGGTTTGGCCCAACCAGCTAGCAATGATGTGAGGATAATTTTGATTGACAGCTTAGCAATAACTTTTAAATTTGGTAGACTAAGAAAGAAGATGGTGACATGGTAGCCGAATGATCAACCAAGATGCTCCACATGGTATGTAGTTTGAGGTGGGCACAAAATTTGCAACTTCACAGTAGTTGGGGTTAACCGTGGAGAAGTAGATATGGTGATTAGTTAACTATTTCACAACATCATTGGTTAAATGTGTAGTTAATCCTAATAGGTGGACATGAGGAGATAAGAGATTTCACATGATCTCCATGGTTAGTCGATTGTTAGGCTTGAAGGTTGTGATCTAGAGATAACAGTTATCTCCAAATCTTAGTGATTAATGCTAAGGTGAAGGCTAAGGTGGATATGTGGAGATGGCTCAAGATAATAGTTATCTCCACATCTTAGCGGTTAATGCTAAGATGAAGGCTAAGGTGGATATGTGGAGATGACTCACCATGTGGTAGGGAGGAGCTGATAGGTTAATGTGATGGAATTTTCAGCCTATAAGATGATGACACATGGTGCTCATTGGGTAGTCAAGCCAAGGTTTGACCATGGTAGAGTTGAAGGTAAAGTGAAAATTTTGAAAAATAGAAAATGTAAAATATCTTCAACCTATACATGTATTCTCAGATTTGAAAACTTTAAAACAACACTAAGATATAATGTCAAGTTAAGGCTATATGGTATTTTTAATATTTTCAACATTAAAGTGCTTTGTTCATGGCCAAGGGCCAAAATTTTCAAGCACACACCAAGGGCCTTATTTTTTTCCAAAATATGAAGCATCATATATTAATGGAAAGGGGAGAAGAGGATTTTTTTGATTTTGCAATCAGGATATGTGAAGGTTCAACTAGGCAGAAGATAATATAGGTAGATTTGTAAAAGTAAGGGCATTCTCAGCATAATAGGTGTTTTTCATGATGGAGTTTCATATTCAGTTGGAAAGAAAATAGAGGAGTTTGTTGGCTCTAGATTTTGGGGAAATATTCCTAAAGGTTTTATTTTTCCTTTGCACACATTTGGCAGGCACTTTGGCTCTTGTTTCAGCATTAGATTCAACATCTTTTTCAATTGGTTCTTTCTTCATCATTTGGGTAGTTGCAAGAATTTTTTAAAACAAAATAAGAGATCTAATTTTTTAGTTGAATGAAGAGAAAAGAGAGACATTCTACATTAGATTAGGGATTACTTTCATTCTAATTAGTCTCTTCTCTTCTCTTTATTTAGGGTTGTAGATGATTAGTTTTTTCCAGACTATTGAGCAAAGCTCTAGTTGTGATCCCAACATTAATGCCCAACATTTCTCTCTTTTATGAACAATAGTGATGAAATTATAAAGATAGTTATGATCCATTCAATTTTTTCATAAGTACTTTCATGCATCCTTTATGTATTTATTTTAAGTAAATGAATAAAATGAAGCAATGAGTTTATCTTCAGTCTGATTCTTGTCTCATGTTTATGTTGTTTGTAATCTTCTATGGTTTGTGAACAAAGAGCACAAATCCAATTGCAACCTATTTTAGGTTGTATGTTTTGGTATATTTTAATTGTGATCCAAGGAGTCATGTCAATGCTTGATTTATCATCATAGGGTTGCAAATTTCATGAAGGTATTGGTCAAGAATGCAATATAGTCTTGATGTAGATGTTTGATATACAAAGTGATAGGATTGATTTGGACTCTTGATATATGAGATATATCACTGATATCCAAGGATGTATGTTTGTGGTTTGTAAAATTTTCCAAGAGATAAGGCATTGATGAGTTACATGATCTATATGTTTTGTTGTTCATATATTTTTATGCCAAAATCAATCAATATTATCAAAGTCTTTTCCCTTTTATGTTGAAGAGCTAAAAGGATTTTCCCTCACTTAGCTTATTAATTTCATAGGTCATGTTATTGGATATTTCATGCCTATTTTATTTGCATAAGCAAAGAAGATTCAAGGTTTATCATCTGCTAAGTATAGATTCAGATTTATGGTTTTAGCAACTCGTCACATAATGGAATCTATAGGTTCACCTGCCTAGGTCTTGTAAATCCTAAAGAAGGAGTATAGCCTTATAGTTGGGCCCAATGTCTGAATAGGTATGTTGAACATGAGAATCAAATACCCATAGATGTATTTGTTCCTATCATTCAGTTATTCAAAACTTGTAAATTCAGGAGCCATCATGACTGGGATCATTCTTTGAATTGATTTAGTTTTTTGCTGAATTTAATTCTATCCTATTTATTTATTTATGTGTTTATCATGTGGTCTTTGAACATTGGTCATTCACATACTTTGAAAAATTAACAAGTATTTCTCCCCTTTTTTTCTCTGTGATGCAAGGTTTGGATAAATCAACTTGTCATTTGTCCTTTGTGCGTAGTTGTGTGTTCATTTCTCATCTAATCTGTGTTTACATGTAGATGTTTGTGTGCCTTTCTTTCTTTCGGGTTAAAATAATTCCTTTGGTAGCTTATTGGATTCATTGGGCATATCACACTAGGAGTTGTACCCAAGACAATCTAGAGGACACTAATATATTTCAATTACAAAGCGATTCAACTATTAGTCATAGATATTTGTCTTCTTGACTTGGGCATTCAAGAGTCAATTTACACCTATATTATAAAAAGAAAACTCTTTTAACTACCAAAATTCTAAACAAAAATATCACTTTTCTTCCATTTTGTCATCCATTTTCTTCATAAAGGTGGCATTGGTTTGTTCTTTTACCCCTTTCAAATAATAATAAAGGAGCTAAATTAAGTATGAAGATCTAGTAGTTTGAAAAAGGTTCCTATTTTGTACTATTCTAGTTGCAATTAACTTTCAATTTATAAAATCTTTAAAATAATCTTATTTTCATCTATAAGTATTAATACAAGAGAGGGAATGTTTAGAAGGTAAATGGTAGTTAGCCTAATTAGTTGTTGATGACCATTTAACACTTTTCTAGACAAGTGTCATCTTTTGTGAGTCTACTATAGATGTGTTGATTTCATTTTTACACATCATTTTTAATAGTGAATAGTTTATTTTTCTCTCATTTATAATTTTATACTCAATTTTTGCCTACGAGATCCTCTATTTCTATATGACATCAAATAATTTATTTGATGATTTAAAGCCAATTTGAAAGGCATGTGGTCAGCTCCACACCCTTTGGATTGAGCTCACCATACCAATTCTAATGGCATATAACATGAGCCAATATGTATATGTTTCCTTCCTTGTATATCTAATGATCTAACCTATGAATTTCTGAAGGTGGGAATCAACCTATTTGTTTTAGTATGGATGACTTAAAATCACACATTAAAGCTTCATTCCTAAGCTAAAAGTATTAAATAGTCAAATATGACTTATTTTCCCAAGCTTAGTTTTCTCATTACTGTGTGATGTTTAAGGGTGATCCTTTTTGTATTGGTTAGCTATTTTGTGGGATGTAGTAATCATAAAGAGAAGGCAATGACATTTTTTGTTTGTTTCACTATGTGGCTAGACAAGAATGGCTAGTGACAGTTTCATGTGTTCAAAACTTGACCATTATTCATTTGAAGAAAGATAAATAACTCCTTTTTATTATGTAAGTCATTCCTTCCACTTTAGAAGTTTAAATACTTGCTACACCTAACATATCTTAAAATATCCTATACCTTACTTATCGTGCAATTTTAAGAATTCAATGCATAATATTGAAACACATTCAAAATGATTTGAATTCAAATTTCACTCTTTTGTGTTTATGTATTAAAGAGATTAAAATAAAGTGGTAAGAAAAATATGAACACAAATTAAAAATCTTGTTTTTGGATTTGTGTATGAAAGATTGCAGTAGTAAAACTTGATAAATTATAGAAAAAGAAATATTTCTATCAATCAACATAAAAAAAATTATTATTTGCAAAATATAAGTAATAATTAATAGAATTTATGAATATATATGATATAAATATTATATGTGATATAAAAATTATTTTCTATGATTAAATCTAAAAACATATAAATGATATTGTATTTTAGTAATAAAGAAAAACATTATAATTCACTTTCCAACATATCTTTGATTTGATTTTCTAAATTGCATTGAATATGTAAAATGTGTTATGATTAATATATTTCATTGAAAAACACCAAAGAAAATCCAAATTTTCTAGTTCTAGTTAATGTTACAAAGTAAATCTAACTTTTCCTCTTGTGTAGAGATAGTCTTATCTATGTTACACATAAGCAAAATAGGACTTCAAAGCTTCTTATATATAGTGTTGTATTATTATTCAATATACTTTTAATTATATTGTTGGATACAATTGTTAATTGTGTATTTTCTTTCATGTTACACAAATGTCATATCAGTCATTAGACAAAGTCTACCGAGCTCAGATGATCTGCAAAGCAATTTACAGTGTCTACGAAACATTCCTAAACTTAAAAAAGAAAAGTTAATATTTATTGAGCTCACTCGGGCATCAAAGGATTTTGTAGAAAAAGTTAGTATTAACCGAGCTCCCAAGGTTAACAAAGAAAAGTTAATGTTTACGAGCCCACTCGGGCATCAAAGGATTTTGTAGAAAAAGTTAGTATTAATTGAGCTCTCAAGGTTAACAAAGGAAAGTTAATGTCTACTGAGCTCCCAAGGTTAACAAAGGAACGTTAATATCTACTGAGCTCGCAAGGTTAACAAAGGAAATTTAATATCTACCGAGCTTGCAAGGTTAACAAAGGAAATTTAATGTCTATCGAGCTCTCAAGGTTAATGAAGGAAAGTTAATGTCTATTGAGCTCCCAAGGTTAACGAAGGAAACTTAATGTCTATCGAGCTCCCAAGGTTAACAAAGGAAAGTTGATGTCTACTAAGCTCACATGGTCAACAAAGGAAGGTCAGTGCTAACTGAGCTCACTCGGTCTCCAAAGGATTTTTGTGGGGTTTGCAGTGTTTACCGAGCTTCACTTGGTTAACACTAGAAAACCATTCTGGAGCAGTGGTTACCAAGCTTGGTCGGCTAGCAAAGGATTTTTCTATTTTGATATTTAGTTTAATTGCTTCATGCAACCAACTTATGTAATGATTTTTTAGTTATTGGAACCTATATTTAAGCTGACTTGATAATCTGAAAGGTATATATATATATATATATAGACTTTCAAGTTGTGAATTAGTGTGTGAATGTGAATATGAGTATATGGATAAGGATGGAATAAGCGAATTGAGCAAATTCTGATGAAGGATTAGATATCCTGGAGGAGATGCAAAGTTGTATTCAATCAGCTAGGATCCAATAAAAGTAGAACATAGATCTGTAATCAGCAAAAGATAAGTTGCATATCATTTAGGTCACCTCATTGTTGCTTTCTAATCATTATAACAATGAATCTAGAATCTCTTAACAGAGTTGGTTTAACAACCATTTTATAAATCCTCTAACAAGGTGACAGTTCAGTTAAATTCTTCTCAAGGCCTCTAACCAAGCCACTCTTAATAGGGTGATTAAATCCTCTAACAAGGTCACACCTAATAGTGTGTTTTGTAACCTTTAATAGGGTTGGCTCCTAACAGGGCTCATTTTAGAAGAGTGAAAATTGGTGACTAGTTACTTTGTGGGTTTTCCCATATTGGGTTTCCACGTTAAATCCGGTGTCTTTTGTGTTCATTTATTTTAATCTTTGCAAGCATACTAATGACTATGAATGCTAGATAAACAGTAATTAATTAATCTACCAAGTTATAGTATTCTTGCACTATTTACTGAGTATTAGTAGTATGTAAAGACATCTAAGGAATTTATTTTGAAATTGATTTTTGTGGTAACTGATTCACCCCTCCCCTCTAAGTTACTTCATTTATATTTCCAACAATTGGTATCAGAGCTTTTGATGCTTGCAGGATAAGATTTCAAGGATCTAAGCCAAAGATCAGGATGTCTTATAAGAGGGAAATTCCAAGGCTTAATAGGGACAACTTCTCAGGATGGCAACTGTTGATGAGACTTCATCTAGCTTCTATTGGAGATACTGGACTAAAATACCTGGATGAAAAATATGTAGAACCATCTGGTACATTATCTATCAATGATATTGCTGAAAAGAAGACCCACAACATTATGATGATAGATATAGCATCTGCTCTGAGTTATAAAGAATTTGATGACATTAAAGACTACAAATCTGCCTTTGAAATGTGGGAAAAGCTAAAAGAAATCTATGGAGGAGATGATAATGTAAGAAGAGCCAAAGCAAAAAGTCTAAGAGAACAATTTGATCAAATGAGGATGAGAGAGGATGAAAACATTGCAAAATATGTTAAAAGACTCAAAGCATGTGTCAGTGCAATCAAATCATCTGGAGGAGATATCAAGGAGGAGATAGTAATAAGTAAAATTCTTAGAACTCTACTTCCCATTTATGCAATCAAAGTTTCTACAATTCAAGAAAGAAGATGTGAAGCAAATCACAAGATAAATCTAGAGGTCATAGTTGGAAGATTGACTGCATTTGAACTAGACAACTTTGACAACTATGTTCCAGCTTCCAAGAACATTGAATCAACATTTGAAGCCAAGCTTTCACTTAAGGAGAAAAGTAAAAAGAAAAAGGAATCTCAGTCAGGAAGTGAAGATGAATCAGACCAAAGTTTAGATAGTGATCTTGAAGTGATTGAAGCTCTACTAGCAAGAAATATTCTAGAGGCAGAGGTAAATTTAAAGGTAAAGTTCCTCTAATCTGCTTTTCATGTGAAGAAGTTGGTCATATTGCTGCTAGGTGCCTTAACAAGTAGAAAAAAGATGACAAGAAAGGTTATAAGTACAATGGCAAGAAATACTTCAAATCATTCAAAGATAAAGGTAAGAAAACATGTTTTATGGCTAAAGATTCTAATGATTCTAATGATGAAGAAGAATATGAAATTGTCTACATTGCAGTGAAAGATGACTCTAATAATGATGAGAAAATGGCACTCATTTCTCATATGAAAAAAAATGATACATGGATCATAGATAGTGGTTGTTCTCATCACATGACTGGTGATAAAACTAAGTTTGAATACTTTGAAAACTATGATGGTTGCAGTGTAAGATTTGGTAACAATGAACCTTGTTGTATAAAAGGAAGAGGAAGAATCTCTCTAACCAAAGAACTTATATGTGATAATGCCTATTGGGTAGAAGGACTAAAGCATAATTTGTTGAGTGTGGCACAACTACTCAATAATGGATTCAAAGTAGAATTCATGCATGGAAAAGAAAAACTATTGGATGGCAATGAAAAACTTATTGGATCAGGCACTCAAACAAAAGGTAACTAATTTTATCTTGAACTTGGTGAATGTTCATGTTTTATTGCTCAATTTGAAAAAAGTTGGTTATGGAATAAAAGGTTGTGTCATGTCAATTTTGATAACTTGGTAAAGATAAGAAAATTCAAGAAAGTAAGAGGCATTCCTAACATAAAGAAACCTGAGGTCAGTCTATGCAAGAATTGTCAGATTGGTAAAATTGAAAAGACTAGTTTTAAAAGTAAAAACTATTAGTTTGAAGATATATTAGAAATTGTGCATATTAATTTATGTGGGCCCATTGGAATTGAAAGTTATACTGGAGAAAAGTTCTTCATTCTTTTTTTTGATGATTACTCAAGAATGATGACTGTCATGTATCTAAGGAACAAATTAGAACCATTTGAGAAATTCAAGTGGTACTTGGCCAGAGTAGAAAAGGAAACAAGAAAAAGATTGAAATGCTTGCGGTTAGATAGAGGAGGAGAATTCATTTCACATGAGTTCAATAACTTTTGCATAGAAAGAAGAATCAAATTATAGGTATCAGCCTCTGGAACTCCTGAACAAAATGGAATAGCTGAAAGGAGGAACAGATCTATCATGGATTGTGCAAGAACCCTAATGATTGAAAAGAAAATTGCTATCAAATACTAGAAGGAAGCTATCAACACTACAGTTCATACCTTGAATTGGGTACAGCTTAAGAAGGACTCATTCAAAACTCCCTATGAGCTATGGTATGGCTACAAACCTAATGTAAGTTATCTAAAAGTATTTGGAAGTAAAAGATAAATTTTGAAAGAATCTAGAAAAGGAAAACTTGATGTAAAAGGTGATGAAGGAATATTTTTGGGATACTCTTGTAAAAGTAAAGCATATAGATGTTTGAACCTGTCTACTTACAAAGTCATAGAAAGTGCACATGTGAAAGTTGATGAGTTTGCAGAAAGGAC
The DNA here is from genome assembly GCA_028749045.1 of Cupressus sempervirens. NCBI lineage: Eukaryota > Viridiplantae > Streptophyta > Pinopsida > Cupressales > Cupressaceae > Cupressus > Cupressus sempervirens. The sequence goes on from CM053785.1 coordinate 201,177,075, forward strand.
TGAAGAAGAAAGCAAAAGGGAACCAAAAGATTATAGAAGGTTTGTTTTCACTGAACCTGATATAGTACCAGTCAATCAGGAATCTTCTACTCCCGAGTCATCAGTAACTGAGTTACAGGTAGTTCAAACCAAGCTATAGCAACTCGTGTTACATTCAAATGCTATTGAGAAAGTGTCTACCAAGTCTGAAGGACCCGAGCCAATATCTACCGAGCCAAAACCTGAAGTTGAAATGGAAGAAGATAACAATGAAATTTTTTCAAAAGGCAAGGAACCTATATTAGCAAAATATGTTAGGAGACATCATTTAGCAGATCAGATCATTGGAAAAAAATCTAAAGGAACCATGACAAGAAGTAAGTTGAAAGGTACATGTTTACTTGCTGATTTTGAACCTAGAAATATCAATGATGCATTGGAAAATGATAGTTGGATTGAGGCTATGAATGAAGAAATAGAATAGATAGAGAAAAACAAGACATGGACTCTTGTACCCAGGCTTAAAGATAAAAATGTGACTGGAACCAAGTGGGTATTCAGAAACAAGTTGGATGAAGATGGTAAGGTATCAAGAAACAAAGCTAGACTAGTATGCAAAGGATATGCTCAAGAAGAAAGAATAGACTATGGAGAAACTTTTGCACCTGTTGCAAGATTGGAAGGAGTTAGAATCTTACTTGCATATGCTGCTCACAAAGGATTCAAAGTTTATCAAATGGATGTCAAGTCAGCATTCCTCAATGGTATACTAGATGAAGAGGTCTACATTGAACAACCTAAAGGTTTTGTTGATCCAAATAAAAGGAACATGGTTTCCAAATTACACAAGGCATTGTATGGTCTGAAACAAGCCCCTAGAGCATGGTATGAAAGATTGCATAACTATCTTATTCAGATTGGTTTTCAAAGAACTAATGATAACAGTAGTTTGTATATAAAGGAAGGACCAGATAATAAGATTGTTTTGGTAGAAATATTTGTAGATGATACTATTTTCACAGGAAATGATGATCTTTGCAAAGAATTTTTAGAGCAAATGAACAAGGAATTTGAAATGTCTATGTTTGGTGAAATCAAATTCTTTGTTGGTCTTCAAATTCAGCAGAATAAAAATGGTATCTACATCACTCAATCAAAATACATCAAGGAGATATTGAAAAAGTTTGGTATGGAAGATTGTAAACCAGTTGGGACTCCTATGTGTACTGGATTAAAACTTACCAAGGAAGATGAATCAAAAGAAGTAAATCAAACACTGTATAGATCTATGATTAAAAAGTTGCAGTATGTAGTTAATACTAAGCCAGATATTGCCCTTGCAGTTGGTATTGTAGCAAGATTTTCAACAAAACCAAGAGAAAATCACATGATGGCAATCAAAAGAATAATGAGATATTTGAAAAGAACTAAAGATTATGGTTTATGGTACAAATTTGAAGGTAATATGTATTTGAAAGTGTTTACTGATGCTGATTGGGAAGGAAACCTTGATGACAAAAAAAGTACAAGTGGAGGAGCATTCTTTCTTGGAAAAAGGTTGGTTTCTTGGACAAGCAAAAAGCAGAATTGCACATCCCAATCTACAGAAGAGGTAGAGTATATTGCTATTGTAGTAAACTATTCTAATATTGTTTGGTTTAAATAGTTGTTGGAAGGCATGAAGGTGGAAATCAAAGAACTAGTTGTTATGTTCTGTGATAATACAAGTGCAATAAACATATCTAAGAATCTAGTGATGCATTCCAAAACCAAGCACATTGCAATAAAATATCATTTTGTTAGAGAATTGGTGCAAGACAAGGAGATCATATTGGAATATGTTCATACAAAGGAACAAATTGATGACATATTCACAAAGCCATTACCTAAGGATGCATTCTTGTATCTAAGAAGTTAGGGGTCACTCTCCTATCTAAAGTTCACTAACATAAAGTTCTAGTGATGCATCAACGCATACGAAGTTGAAAATCAATCATTTGATGTAGCATAATTCAAAAATATTGCATATAAACCAGTACTAAAGGTACATTAAAATCATTTGAGTTGTGTTGTCTTTAGCATGTGTTGTCAAAGAGGGAGAGTTTTACTGTCATATCTTTCTGAAATTTGTTTGAAAGGAAGAATTTTTCTATGATATTCCCTCACAGAAGGAGATTACTGAAAGAGGGAGAGTTTTCTATCTAATAGAGAAAGTTGTTCAAATAGAAAAAGGCTTGTTAGACTTGTTTTCAAATTTCATTCTGCTATGACATGTTGTGTTGCCATCAATGCCAAAGAGGGAGATTGTTGGATACAATTGTTAATTGTGTATTGTCTTTGATGTTACACAAATGTCATATCAGTCATCAGACAAAGTCTACCAAGCTCAGATGATCTACAAAGCAATTTATAGTGTCTACTGAACATTTCTGAACTTAACAAAGAAAAGTTAATGTTTAACGAGCTCACTCGGGCAACAAAAGATTTTATAGTAAAAGTTAGTATTAACCAAGCTCCCAAGGTTAACAAAGAAAAGTTAATGTTTATTGAGCTCACTTAGGCATCAAGGAATTTTGTAGCAAAAGTTAGTATTAACCAAGCTCCCAAGGTTAACAAAGGAAAGTTAATGTCTACCGAGCTCCCAAGGTTAACAAAGGAAAGTTAATATCTACTGAGCTTGCAAGGTTAACAAAGGAAAGTTAATATCTACCGAGCTCACAAGGTTAACAAAGGAAAGTTAATGTCTACCGAGCTCCCAAGGTTAACGAAAGAAAGTTAATGTCTACCGAGCTCCCAAGGTTAAAGAAGGAAAGTTAATGTCTACCGAGCTCCCAAGGTTAACAAAGGAAAGTTAATGTCTACCGAGCTCACATGTTCAGAAAAGGAAGGTCAGTGCTAACCAAGCTCACTCAGTCTCCAAAGGATTTTTGTGGAGATTGCAGTGTTTACCGAGATTCACTTGGTTAACACTAGAAAACCATTCTAGAGTAGTGGTTATCGAGCTTGGTCGGCCAGAAAAGGATTTTACTATTTTGATATTAAGTTTAATTGCTTCATGCAGCCAATTGATGTAATGATTTTTTAGTTATTGGAACCTATATTTAAGCCGAATTGATAATCTGAAAGGTATATATATAGATGTTCAAGTTGTGAATTAGTGTGTGAATCAATATGAGTATATGGATAAGGATGGAATAAGCGAATTGAGTGAATTCTTATGAAGGATTAGATATCTTGGAGGAGATGCAAAGTTGCATTCGATCAGCTAGGATCTAGTAAAAATAGAATAGAGATCTGTAATCAGAAAAAGATAAGTTGCATATCATTCTGGTCACCTCATTGTTGCTTTTTAATCATTGTAACAATGAATCTAGAATCTCTTAACAATGTTGGTTTAACAACCATTTTATAAATCCTCTAACAAGGTGACAGTTTAGTTGAATTGTTCTCAAGACCTCTAACCAGGCCACTCTTAATAGGGTGATTAAATCCTCTAACAAGGTCACACCTAACAGTGTGTTTTGTAACCTTTAACAGGGTTGGCTCCTAACAGGGTTCACTTCAAAAGAGTGAAAATTGGTGACTAGTTACTTGGTAGTTTTTCTCATATTGGGTTTCCACGTTAAATCTGGTGTCTCTCATGTTCATTTATTTTAATCTTTGCAAGCATATTAATGACTATGAATGCTAGATAAATAGTAATTAATTAATCTACCGAGTTATAGTATTCCTGCACTGTTTACTGACTATCAACAGTATGTAAAGACATCTAAGGGATTTATTTTGGAATTGATTTTTGTGGTAACTGATTCACCCCTCCCCTCTCAGTTACTTCATCTATATTTCCAACATATATAAGATTTCATATAGCCATTTTAAACTTATTTTTAAGGGAAATTTTAAAAATATATATTTTAATAATTTAAAGAATTAAAAAATAAATTTACAAATAAAGACTAATTAAAAATTTTAATTAATAAGTTTTAATGATTAATAAAATAATTTTTTTTTATTATAGAACTTTATTTGAATAATATGTTATCTATACATATAACAATTGGAAATGAATTATATTAATCCAAATAAAATATGTTATATTAAAACATAATTATAGTTACAAAAACTTATAATTTTTTTATTTATTTGAAAAATTATAAACATAATATCAATGTAATAATTCTAATATGATTTTTAAAATAGTAAGGCAATTAAGAAAAAAATAATATATTAATAAAACTAATCTTAAAATTTAAGATAATTAATATACTAAGATTAAAATTCACAAAAGAGAGTTGGGGGATACAAGATCACCCTATGAGAGTTCACATGACTGAAGCCAAAATCATAAACTATTCATAAGAAAAAAACATAAATAACAACCTCAGGCAGCTAAAGTAGTGCCTGCTAAGGGAGCTGGCTCATCATGATCATGAAAACCCTAATCATCTTTGGGATTGGGGGGCCAACTAGGAATAGTCCAGCCATTAGCAGCAAGATCAACAACATTAGTGGCCTAGTCAGCATCGTTTATATCTAGCTATAGAGGTGAAATTTCCAGTTCCAAGTGAAAGGCCATTTCCTAGAGACCGCTTGTCGAGCACCAGGAGGAGGAGCTAGGAACTAGCTAGTTCCACCATGGGGTGGGAAAAACCAAGTACAACCTCCATCCATCATTGCCATCACTGGGAGAGTAATGGTAGGAAGCCTGGGAGTGCATAGCGTGTGAGCGATGGCTTGACGAGTTATGCCATTGGCTGTGGCCTCTAGGCATCGAGGTATCAACTGAGGCACAAAGGGGGACCTTGGCAATAGTACAAGGGGCATTTTCCCAGTGATTAAGCAACTCTTGTAGGTGAGCCACCTCCAAGGCTACCTTGTTTTCTTGAACCCGAATCAACATTGTTACATTATTACAAATTCATGCCTTAGTGTACATAGCAATATTAATATCAAGAAAACTATGAGTGAAAAGAATAAAATTTCTATCTTTCCATAGAGTAAAAAAATATCCATCCTAATAGTATGCCAAATCTGGGTAAATTTTTGAGGGATTCTAGGGGAATTGCCCAAGATAACCCTATGCCAAGAAAAGGGTTCGGGCCTGAATGACTTAAAGAAGTCATGAATCTAGTGCCAATAATTTTGAGCACATTTACAAAACTAAAAAATATGCAAGAAAGACTTTGGTTGTCCATAAAAAGGGCATCTAAGATCTAGAATCCTAATATTCTTGAGTTGAGGCCCAAGGGGAGGACATTGAAAAGCTAGGGACCAAGCAAATTGGACAATGTTGGGTTCTGTGATATCACTCCAAACAGTGTCAAAGCACTTTCTCCATTGAGAAAGAGAAGATTGCAAATGCCATCTTTGATTAAGCATATCCACCATTGGTAGACGGGGAGAAATCCATCTATAACCCCACACTTGGTTTGTAACTAGTGAATGGAGTGGCAGGATACCACTTCTAATCATGAAACCAAGATCTAACAAACTAAATACCCACTTTATGAATTAAGTGCACTGGAATTGAAGAGAGCAATAAGTCAAAAGTCTATCAATCTGAACGGGCAAGATGGTACTAGACTTGCATATCTTCCCAAGATCTAAAACTCATGGAAACCCTAGAGAAAAGATTTTTAAGAGTCTTGATGCCTCATTTGAGAAAACAAAGATCATTAGCACCTTGATTCTTGGCAAGGGGAATAACTTGGATGGTAAATAGGGGAGACCACCAAATGTTCTACTTATTCAAAGAGATCCCATTGCAGAACTCATCACCAGACTAGCGAAGCCAAGGCTTGATAGCTTCCCAAGCTTTTCATATGCTCTTAATAAAAAAAGAGCCATGTATGAGCATGGGCTCTCACATGATGAGAGGGGTGTGAAAGCTAATCCCCTTCAAGGTAGACCTATTGATGGGAAATCCTGAAGAAATACAATGTCGAACCAAAATCTTCTAGGCCTCATCTCCATTAATGGCATGAATAATCCATTTGGCATATAGAGAAAGGCCTTGCTTCTATGTGGAATTCAAGCCAAGGCCTCTAGATTCTTTTGGGAGACAACAAAAATCCCAAGCAACTCTCTAGAGACCATGATGATTAGAACTAGAAGCCCATAGAAAATCATGGAGCAATCTCTCTAATTTCTGATAGGAGGCTTTAGAAGGAGCCTAACAAGAGGAATAATAGACATGAGTTACCACAAGAGCTTATGAGAAAATATGGAATTTTTCCACAAGAGAAAGTGGTATTGTAAGCCAATAATCTAGCTTCTTAGAAATCTTGGCAAGCACTGCATTCCATAGATCAACAGGAAACATTTGAAAGGTGAAGGGAATGCCTAGAAAGTAGAAGATATCCCCATGAGTGACCCATTTTTGCTCAAACTAGCTAATCCAAGGTGGTGCTGGAAAAAATGACTAGCAATAATAGAGCATTTTATGTCATTGAATAGCAGAACCAGAGGCTTGAAAAAAGGTGTCAAGGAAAATTAAGGCATTTTTGATGTTTTCTTCATCCTCCAAAAGAGTGAGAAAGGAATCATTAGAAAAATGACCATTGACCTACTAGGAAGATGATTCTGGCAAAAAAATGCCATGAACCAATCCTAAAGACATAGAGTGGGCTAGAAAATAGCCAAACCCTTTAGCAACGAGAACATAAATTGCCAGAGCTAGAGGGCAACCTTGCCTGATGGAACAAAAAAGCCCAAAGGCATCAGATTGGGAGTTATTGATGGTAATACAAGCATTAGCATCTCCAAAGAGCATTTCCATAGACTGCAGGAAATTGGGACCAAAACCAGGAGCTTGGAGCATATCCAAGATAAAAGGCCATTCAATATGGTCCTAGGCATTAGAAAAATTGATCTTCAAGAAAACAATTGGCTGCTTGGACTTGGGAGCCCACTCCATTCCTTCCTAGATAGCAATAATATTTTTAAGAATATATCTGAACTTAATAAAGCTAGATTGCTCAAGTAGCACAATTAATGGTAGGAGGTGGCATATTTTGAGAGAGATTACCTTGGCAATAATCTTATGAGACACATTCAAAAGGGAAATGGACCTCCAATTGCAAATATCCTTTGGATCTCTAGCTTTAGGTATGAATTTAATGTTACCTTTGTTGATAATGGCTCCTAAAATTTCAGAATGATAGGCTTCAAAATAAACTTTGTACAAATTAGGACCAATATACTCCTAGAGGTGTTTGTAAAATGCACAAGGAAACCCATCACACCTAGGGGATTTATCATCTTCCATGGAGCAAATCGCCTCTTTAAGATCTCAGAGGGTAAGAAATTGCTCACAAAAAGCACGTTGCTCAACTGCTAGGCAATTTAGAGTAACAAAAATACACTTTCTAAGAGCTTCCTCCTAGCAACTAAATTTCCTAGTGAAGAAAAAAGATTCTCATAGTGATGAACAAATGCTTGCAGGATGTTAGGGAGACTAGAGAAAATAGAAGTGTCTTGTATGATTTTTTTAATCCAAAAATTGGTATGACGAGCTCAAAGAGGCTGGAAAAATTCCTTCAAAGCTTTATTTTCAACCTCCAACTAGTGGAGACGAGCTTTGATTTGGGCTCCTTGAGTAGCATAATTATCTGCAACCTACTTATCATGGAAAAGTTTGGCAAGCTAGATTTGCAAGTCAACATAGGGATTTGCAAGGCCCACATTTGAGATCTTTCCATAGCATCATTTTCAGCATAAGCATTAATGAATCCAAAGGTATGATTGTTAATAGAAAGAAAAAACTAAATAATTCTATGCATGGGGTTAAAACTATGCAAAATAATAGCAGAATGAAGATGAGGTTACAAGAGAGTAAGTACAACACCTCTTCTAGCTTCGTGTTGAGAGGAAAACATAAAGCCATCTGGCCAAATGATGTGACATGTAGAATAAAGCTTGAAACCAAAAATCTTAACTTCTCACATATAGAAAAAATCTAAATTTCCAAGTTTATGATGGGTATCCCAAACATAGTACTTTCTTGAGAGGTCTGTGAGACCTCGTACATTCCATGATAAAAAAACTCTTGAAAATTCTTACATATTTTCCTCATCCTCATGAGAGGAGTAGCTATTCTATAAGAAGGTTGATACCTAGTTAAAGTCAGAAGGAAAATCTTCTAGACTGATGGCCTAATGTTCCACCTCTAGCTTCTAAGCATGTTTGGGAGGACTGCGAGAACATCATGCATTATGAGATGTAATGGAAGAAGTAGCCAGACGGTTCTGAATCAAAACCATGGTGTTAGCCCTAGTGGCTACCTTAATCCCCTATGTAACACCAGGGTTTGAAACCTATGAAATAATAGGGTTTGGTTCTGAAGAAACTGCATGTGCTCCTAAGCTAGTTGGGGTTTGCACTCCTGCTAAAATAGGAGGAACCAAAATGATTTCCCCATATGACTATTTAAGATCCAATGGAGCCTTTCCCTTGTGCCCAAAAGTATTCCATTCTTCCTTTTTACCTTCAATTGGCTTCACAGGAACTTCTTTAGGCATGGGTTTAACCCTAGGCACAACAAAAGGGCAATCCTTGATCTTGTGTTCTGCTGACTGGCACCTATAGCAAGTGTTTGGTAGGTTCAAATAAAGCACCTTCTAAGAGAAGGTTTGAGCCCCAATCTATATTTCCATAGAATCCTTAAGATTCTTGGAAAGAACAACCTCAATGCAAACACATCTTTGAGGACAAGAATTGAAAAATTTCTCATGTTCCTTTGTGATAACTTTGCCAAGGGTTTTGGAAATGGACTCAATAAAAGGCCAACATGGCAAGGGTAAAACTAAGAAGTCAAACCACACAGGAATCCTAAGCTTCTTGTCATCAAAGACTTTGAAGTCTCTCAACCATCTTTGAAAAACAAGCAAGGAGGAATGCATAGACCAAGGATTATTGTTAAAAATTGTGTCTACCTGCGATGGGTTGGAAAAGTGAAATAAAAAATATCTTTGGTAAAGTTTTGCATAGCATCAAGGTAGACTCCATGAGTATTCTAGCTCTTGTTAACCCATTCTCAAAGCATAGCTTAAGGAGGAGTCCTACCCACAAAATACCCTATTAAGGTATGCTATTCTAACCAATCACAAGTAGCATCAAATTCTTGTAAAGGAAGGATAATATCACGATTACTTGTGAAAAACTTTTAGGATGAATTTTTGAGGGTGTTTGTTCAGAGGAGGTGTCATGGCTATCCAAAGTAGTAGCGTGAGAACTAGTAACAACAACTCAGTCACCACTAGCCAGGGCCATTATAACCTAGCCTAAAAGCTCTCATAGTAAATGTGGTGTGACAAGTGGAAATAAAAGAAGGAAAGCTCAGACAAAGAGCCATACCTTACTATGTTTTTTATATTAGGATTTTCAATAAAATTATTTTAATTAAGATTAATTTTAAAATCTGTTATGTTTAATAGGATCAATTATGAATAATAATATTAGGGTTTCTGGCATTCTTTGAGTTTCCTTGCACATGACTCCCTGTCTAAGCTCTCCTTCTATGTTTTCCACTTATCAAACCACATTTAGTGCTAGTTTATAATGGCCCCAACCAGCGATGACCTAGTTGTTGATACTAGTGTTCATGTTGTTGCTTTGGAAAGCCATGGCACCTCTATTGAAAAAACATCCTCACAAATTCATCCCAAATGTCTTTCACAAGGTAATCGTAATATTATCCTTCCTTTGCAAGAATGTGATGCTTCTTGTGATTGGTTAGAACAACATACCTTGGTAGGGTATTTTGTGGGTAGGAATCCTCCTGAAGATATGCTCTGAGAATGGGTTAATAGGAGTTGGACTCCTCATGAATTCCACCTTGACATTGTGTAAAACCTTACCAAAGGTTTTTTTATTTCATTTTGCAACCCATCTTAGGCAGACACATTTTTTAACAATGGTCCTTGGTTAGTACATTCCTCCTTGCTAGTTTTTCAAAGATGGTCGAGAGACTTCACTATCTTTGATGACAAAAATCTTAGGGTTCCTGTGTAGGTTGAGTTCTTGGGTTTACCCTTTCCATGTTGGCCTTTTATTGAGTCCATTGCCACTACTCTTGGCAAAGTTATTACTAAGGAACATGACAAGTTTTCCAATGCTTATCCTTAGAAACATGTGTGCATTGAGGTTGATTTCTCCAAGGATCTCAAGGATTCTATACAGATATATATTGGTTCTCAAAACTTCTCTCAGAAGGTGCTCTTTTGAACCTGCCCAACACCTATCATAGGTGCCAGTTAGTGGAACACAAGATTAGGGATTGTCCTTGGCTATGCCTAGGGTTAAACCCCATGTTGGTCTGATTTTTCACAATGCAAAAATTTTCAAAATTTTTAGCGAAAAATCATTTGAATCTTGAAATCTTGAAAAATAGAGTTTTGTTCCTTATATTTTGAGAATCCTGAGACTACCCTAGTTCATAGCCTAGTCTTCGTGTCTTTGAAATTCTATTAAATTCTCAAGGTTTTTCTTAAGAGAATTTCTCAAAAACCCTAGTGCCCTGTCTTATTTTACCCTAGTTTTGAAACACTCGAAATATTTTTAGAAAAATGTTTTTTAATGGTATATCTTTTTACCCTAAGGTCGAGCTTACGTGAGCATGGTTTTACTAAAAGCTCATTTAAAAATCATTGACCACATTCTTTTTGACTTGATTATTTTATTGAAAAATGCCCAATGTGTTACAAATTTTGTATAACCATTGATCTTGTTCAGATCAATGAGTATCACATTCCTACAATGTTTAGATGTAAGGCTTTTAAATAAAGTGGGCAACCAATTTTTAGACACATAGCAAGGTGGGATTGAGAAGCCCTAGTGTATACCATGGTGTGCCAAGTTGTAAGGTGATTGCTAACGTATATTGCTAGTTGTGCCATCAAGGAGGTTCCTCTACTAGAAATGATCAAAGTTTTGTCAACCGTAGATCCTTCAAAGATCAAGGGTTGGTGCAAGTCCGCAATAAAGAACTGCTCAAAATTTAAGGAATGTGGGAATGCACCTTCATGTTGTATGTCATAGTGGGGCTAGGATTGGGAAAGAAAATTGAGTCGTGCCATACTATATGCCACATGTGGTTAGTTGGAAGTATTTATGCTATAGGCACAAAAACCTCATAAATAAATGCAGTAGTTAGGTGGGTCAGAGCACGAGGGTTGAGAAGAGTCATTTTATTGGTCCAAGTGGATGATGCAAGCATAAAATTTAGAATTGTTTCACATCGTTGATCCTGTCCTGATCAATGAAGGGCACTTTCCCGCATTGAGAACTTGAATGAAGTTTAAATAAAGTGGGTATGCACCATGTAGACATGTGTCCATGGTAACATCACTTTTCCCATCTTGCAAGGTTTACAGAATTCCAGGATTACCACCATTGATCTTTTGAAGATCAATGGCTAGCACAATCCCACAATATGGAGATGCTCATTCAATAAGGAAAGTGGGAATGCACTAGCTTGGCATGTGGAAAGAATGATTTCAAGCACCTATTCACTCATAAAAAGATATGTGACCTGGTGGTGTGGAAGTTGTCAAGAGGTACAAACTCATATAAAGGCTTCCTATTGGTCAGTATAGCTGACTGGACTTTGTTTAAATAATAAACTAATCTGATCATTGATCTTGTCTTGATCAATGACTAGTGCTTACCTGCTATTTTAAGATGGAAGAAATTTAAGGAATGCGGGTACGTGGTAATGCGACATGTGGCATTGGGTCAAGGAAGATGATGACATGGTAGTGCAATGGGAAGGCCAATTAAATCATGACAAGTGACACTCGGTGGTAGTGGTTGACCAGTTAGGAAGTGACATCTGGCACTTGGTCAAACCTAGTTTGACTCAAATTTAGAGGGTGGGAAAATTTGAAAAAAATAACTAATAATTATTGTTAATCATTTTTTGATAAGAAATTGTAGCGTCAGTGAGTTTTAAATTCAAAAAGGTCATTTTGCTAAAGTTTAGACATTAGAATATTTTAAATTTTTGAAATTTAAAATATCAAGGATGCAGATTTGAGTTTTCTAGTAGAGGGGGACATTTTCAAATTGACTTCCTAGGTGTTTTTGAGAGGCTAACATAGTGATATTATATATCGTCAGAACTAGGAGAGAATGAATTTTCTAATTATGTAGTTAGTTTCTGCACAGGAAGCAATTTGTTCGAGCTACGAGAGGTTTTCTTCCATATTCCTATTGTACAACTTTATTCAGGTGACAAAGTTTAGAACTAATTTTAACATGGTAATGACCTGAATACGGTTGAAAGATCATGAAAATGTAGTTTGGGTCAAATTTGTTCACCTATATTCAATAAAAATTGAGTTTTCACTAGCATTTTCACAAAGTTAGTAGATATTTTGGCAAGCAAAAGTTTTCATCAATTCAACAAAGATATTTTCAAAATCAGTAACAAAGTAATGATGAAAACAAAATCATATCAAAATGGTAGAAAGAGGAAAGATGTTTTCAATTGCAGGAGAAGGAATTTCAAGTGGACACATCTCAGTTGCATAACAAATCTAAGAATTCACTTCTTGCTATATCTTTCTTTCATCCATTTATTGTAGGTTGGGGAATTTTGGAAAGTTTATCTGGAATGAAAACATTTAGTAGAATTGGCTCTAGAATTGGTGAAACTTGAATGGAAAGATCTGGGATGTGCTGGTTCTAGACCATGAAGCTTTTTCTTTGGCTATGATACCCCCTTTCCATCCCATCAGTTTCTCATTCCTACCATTTTCTCTCTTGTATGACAATATTTTCTCATTGTATAGTCTAGTTTATTAAGTTGTTTATGAGTTAATTTCATGTATTTTCATGTATTATTTCAAGTAAATCAATACACAGAACAAAAATGTTTATTTTTAGTTTAAATATTGTCTCCTTTCTCAGTTGAGCTATGATGTTTTATGGTCTTTGAACAAAGAGATTAGATCATAAGTGTAGTCCCTTGAGGCTGTATGTTGCTTCATTGTTGCTTGTAATTCAAGGAATTATGTAAATTCTTTAGATATTCAACAGGTTTGTAGGTTTTTTGAGGAGGATATCAAGTAAGAATGAGATTTAAGTTGAACATTGATGTCTATTTACAAGGTGAATGGATAGACATATATCTTAATATATGAATTAGTATCAACTATCCAAAATGCATGAGCGAGATTCATGAATTGCCCAATGGATGAGGCACTGATCTATTATAGGATCATAAGTTTGTTGTTCATACCTAGCTTTCATCCACTTTTCCCACCCACATAAAATCAAATCAAAATTCAAATAATCTTTACATTCTATGTTGAAGAACCTAAATGTAATGCCCTCACTTAGCTTGTGAATATCATAGAGTTGCACTTTTCTACTATAGATCTATGTTATTACATGAGTTAATAGGAGAGATAAAGGTTTTATCTACTTTATATTAGATTTAGTATATGCTTTGATAATTGGTACCATATAAAGAATCTATAGGTCCACCCACCTAGGTTTTGCAGAGCTTGAAGAAGAAGACAGGTCTAGCCTTATAGTTGGCCCAAGACTGTAGTCAAGTGTATTCATCATAGGAATTTTCTAGCCTTAGATTCATCTATCTAGTTTCTTTGTCATTCTCAAAACTATTAAATCAGGAGCCAACACCCCCACTTAAGGAGGCCCCTGCCAAAGAAGTTGTAGGGAAACAAAAAGAAGAATGGACTACTATTGGGTGCAAGGGAAAGACTCCCTCAACTCCTAAATAATCATATGTGGTTGTCATTTTGGTTCCTCCTATTTCAACAGGAGTGAAAACCCTAGCCATTGTAGGGTTGATGACATTTTTTCTAAAATCAAACCATGGTGTTTCTTAGGTTTCAAACCCTAGTAGTTCACACGAGATCAAGGTGGCCACAAGGGCTACCACTTCTATTCTGGTTCACACTCCCTTTGTTGCTTCCTCCATTATGACTCAGAATGTGTGACATTCTCATAGTCCTCCTAGACCTACTGAGAAACTAAAGGAGAAACAATGAGCTATCAGTCCAGAGGAGTTTCTTGTTGGCTTGAACCAAGTTTCAACTTTCTTACAAAATAGTTAGTCCTTTCTCAAGGGAAAGGAAGATATGGAATATTTTTCATGAATTTTTTTATCATGGAACATGTGAGCTCTTACAAACCTCTCCAAAAGGTACTATGTCAAGGATACCTGTAACGCCCTGCCAAGGGATCCAACATCATAAACTTGGTAATTTAGATTTTCTTTGCATGAAAGAGGTTAAAATTTCTAGTTCCATGTTTTCCTTTGCATGTCGTGTCATTTGATCAGATGACATTATGTTTTCCTCTTAGTATGTAACTGGTAGAGGTGGCATAGTTACTCTTATGTCACCTTGTCTTCATTCTTCTATTATTTTGCATGGTTCTAACCCCATGCATAGAATAATTTATCTTTTTTTTCCTATCAACAATCATTCCTTTGGGGTAGTTAATGTTTTTTCTTCCAGTGATGCTATGGAAAGATATCAATTGTGGGGCTAGATGGCTGACAACTTGCCTCGAGCTACTTGGGTTATGTGTGGTGATTTCAATATGGTAGAGTTGGCCTCTAACAAAGACAACATTTTTCCTTTTCGCTAGATATCTGGGCAAAGGGAAGCCTGGTACTACATGCATAATAAATTGAGATTTTATGATCCCAATGCTAACTACCCCTAGCATAGTGGGGTCTAACACACTTGGTCTAACTTTTGAACTGGCTCTTGCCGCATTTTAAAATATCTTGATCATTTTTCTCCTTGTTTGAGGATTGAGATTTACTTGTGATTCCTTTACCAGATGTGACATTATCATACCACTATCCCATTTATTTTTACATTTCTTGGTACATAATTGTCCAGTAAGTTGTCAAGATGCAATTTTTCCTCAATACGTCAATGTTGACACATGCTTCCACTATTACTCACATCCTACATGTCTAGAATTTGGATCCATGTTTGCATTCTTAGAAAAGTTGGATTCTATGGTGGAATGATGTTGTTACCACTAGAACTGCTAGATTTTTATGCATCTATGGGCAACAGTTGGTGGTTTTCAAATGATGGTCTTATGAATTCACTATTATGACTCTTTAGAAATCTTTTGAAGCTCTCACCCTTAACCCTTTTGATGTTGATTTGCAAATTCATCTTGCCAAGCTTCGTCATGACAAACAAGTTGTGGATAATTATGTTTCCTGAGGGGCCCAAATCAAAGTTTTCCTCTATTGGTTAGAGGTTAGCGATAAGGCTTCTAACAAATTCTTCTAGGCTCTTAGAGCCCATCATACCAATTTTGGGATTAAAAAGATCAAGTAGGAAAATTCTATTCTCTCCATTCTCTCTAACATCTTGCAAGATTTTTATCACCACTACGAAAATATTTTTGCTTCATAGGGAAATTTGGTTGCTTGAGAGGAAGCCCTTAGAAAGTATACTTTTGTTACTCCAAACCACCTAGCAGTTGAACAACATGCTTTCTATGAGAATATTCTCACCATCTAAGACCTCAAGGAGGTGATATTTTCCATGGCTGATGACAAATCCCCTGGGTGTGATGGGTTTCCCTGTGAATTTTTAAAACACCTTTGGAAGACTATTGGTCTTGAATTGCACAAAGTTTATCTTGAATCATATCATTCTAAGAGTCTAGAGCTATTATCAATAAAGGACACATCAAATTCATACCTAAAGCTAGTGATCCTAAGGATATATATAATTGGGCAGCCCATTACTTTGCTTAATGTGTCTTATAAGATTATTGCTAAGGAAATTTCTCTTAAAATTCACCATCTCCTGGCTTTAATTGTGCGAACAAAGAAAATTGGCTTTATTAAGTCCAAGTATATTCTTGACAACATCATTTTTGTCTAGGAAGGCATGGAGTGGGCTCACAATTCCAATCAGCCATCTATATTTTTTTTAAATGATTTTGCTAAACCTTAAGACTAGATTGAATGGCCTTTCATCTTGGCTATGCTCTAAGGTCTTGGTTTTGGTCCCAATTTTGTTCAATCTGTGGACATGCTTTTTGGAGATGTTAATACCTATATTACTATCAATAGCTCTCAATCTAAAGCCTTTGGGCTCTTTCACTCCATCTGGTAAGGTTGTTATCTGGCTTTGACTTTATATGTTCTTGCTACTGAAGGGTTTGGTTACTTGCTCACCCACTCCATTTCTTCTAGCTTGGTTCATGAAATTTCCTTGCCAAATTCCTCCTCTAAGTTCATTAATGGGCACTTTGCTAAGGATTCCTTTCTCACTCTTTTGGAGGATGAGGAAAATATCACTAATGCCTTGCAATGCCTAGACACCTTTTTTCAAGCCTCTAGCTTAGCTATTCAATGACACAAAAAGATTTTCTATAGGAAATCTTTTCTTCTAGCTTCTACTTGGCTTGACCAGTTCAAATGGAAATGGGTCACACACGGGGAGATCTTTTTCTTTCAAGGCATTCCATTTTCCTTTTAAGCTTTGCCAGTTGATTTTTGAAATGGTGTGCTTATCAAGATTGAAAAGAAGCTTGACTATTGGCTTACTAAACCCCTTTCTCTTGTGGGGAAATTTCAAATTTGTTCATAGGTCCTGGTGGCTATGCATGTTTATTATTCCTCCTATTGGGTTCCTTCCAAAGCCTCTTATATGAAATTAGAATGGTTTCTCTATGACTTTCCTTGGGCTTTTGGTTCTAACCATCATGGATTTCACAGAGTGGCTTGGCATTTTTTTTGTCTCCCCAAAGAGTCTAGAGCCCTTGGCCTTCTTTCCACACAAAAGCAAGTACTTGCTCTTTGTGCCAAATGGATTATATGTGCCATTATAAAGATGTAGCTTGGAAAGTTTTGGTTTGTCATTATATTTCTTCTATGTTTCCTGTTAATAGGCCTACATGAAAGGGGGTTGGCTTTCGAGCCCTTCTCATCATGCAGGAACCTATGCACATACAGGGTTCTTTTGTTATCAAGAGCATATGGAAAGGTTGGGAAGCTATCAAGCCTTGGCTTCACTAGTCTGGTGATGGGTTCCATCATGGGCTCTCTTTGAATCAACAGAACATTTGGTAGTCTCCACTATTTTCCATCCAAGGTATTCCTCTGGCCAAGATTCAAGGTGCTAGTGCTCTACATTTTTTAAAACATGGCATCAAGACACCTAAGGACCTCTTTTCTAGGGCCTCTATGAGTCTCAGATCCTGGGAGGATATGCAATTCCATTTTCATCTTGCCCATTTAGATCAGCAGACTTTTGATCTATTGCCTTCTTTAATTCCAGATCTCTTAATTCATAAGATGGACATTTAGTCTATTCAACCTTGATGGATAGATTGGAAGTGGTATCATACCACTCCCTTCACTAGCTAAAAACCAAGTTTAGGGTATCGATGACTTTCTCCCCATTTGTCGATGGTGGATACCCTCAACCAACACTGGCATTTATAGTCTTCCCTTTCTTAGTAGAGAAAGTGTTTTGACACTATTTGTAGTGTCATTACAAAGCCCAAGATTGTGCATTTTTCTTGGTGCCTATTTTTTCAAGGTCATCCCCTTGGGCCTCAATGCAAGCATATTGGGGTTCTAGATCCTTAATGTCCATTTTGAGGGCAACTAGAGTCTTTTTTGCATATGTTTTGGTTCTGAAGACATGCTCAAAACCATTAACACTAGATTCATGATTTCTTTGAGCTATTTTGGCCTAAACCTTTTTAATTTCATATAGTTCTATTGGGTGACTCTAGCAAGATCCCTAGAAAAATTACCTAGATCTGGCATACTTTCAGGATGGAGATTTTTTTTACTCGTTGCTATGTACACTAAAGCATGCATTTGTAACAATGTAATGATGCAAATTCAAGTCCAAGCCAATAAGATGGCTCTGGTGGTGGCCCAACTTCAGGAGCTACTCAATCATTGGGGTAATGCTCCCTATATAGTTTCCAGAGTGCCTCCTGATGTCTCAAAATATCACACTCCACCTAGGGGCCACCACTAGGGGCACAACTCATATACCCACTGCTCTCACATGCCACACTCATAGGTTTCCTGCCACCACTCTCCTAGTGGTGGTGATGGTGGTTGTCATCATTGCTTAGCTTCTCC
This sequence comes from Cupressus sempervirens, assembly GCA_028749045.1. Taxonomy (NCBI): domain Eukaryota; kingdom Viridiplantae; phylum Streptophyta; class Pinopsida; order Cupressales; family Cupressaceae; genus Cupressus; species Cupressus sempervirens. The sequence goes on from CM053785.1 coordinate 201,195,172, forward strand.
ACCACATCATAGCTATGGCCTATCCCCAAGTCTGGTGGCTCCCCCTCTTGATGCTCCTCATGTGGTTTCTAGAAAATGGCCTTTTCACCAGGAGTTGGCTATTTCACCCCCACGATTTGATACAAAGGATGCTAACTAGGCCCTTGATGATTTTTTTGATGGTTGGATTGTTCCTAGCCTACCTACCAAATATCCCAGGGATGGCTGGGGTTTCCATGATCATGATGAACCACCCCCCTTAGCTAGCACTAATTTGGCATCATGAGGGTTGCTTAATGTTTTTTTTATATGAATAGTTGTTGATTCTGGCTTTGGGCATGTGAATTCTCATGAGGTGATCTTGTATCCCCTAGCCATTTTTAATGAATTGTAACTAGTATATTATTTATTAATAGAAAAGGACTATTCATAAAATAAAATAAATGATTAGAAAAAAATAATTTAAAATAAATAATATTATATGTTGTAATATTTTAGAAAAGTAAAAGATAACAATATTTATTTAAACTAATAAAAATAAAATCAATGTAATAAGATACATAAACATTATGTTTATTTCTATAAATAAATTAAAAATTAAAAAACATAATTTTTCTTTATTTGAAATTTTTTGAATGTTTTATGACATTTGTGATGTGTGTTTTAAAAATAATTCTTTTTTTAATGACTAGGGCATTTTCTATTAAAGTATAATATAGAGTAAATATTCAAAATAAGAAACCAAGGGATATGAAATTGCCCCATGAAAGTTCGCATGACCCATGGTTGGAAAGAAATATCAACTATTTATTAAAAATAATATAAACCATGTAAGGAAATCAATATTGTCCCAAACCATCTTTCCCTAATACATTAGTGGAGTATTGCAAAGGGTCATCAATTAACCAACTATCATTATCTTCTTTTTCCTTTTCTTTTTTCTCTCTCCTTTCCCTTGGTAGGTAAAATAACTAAGGCTAGGTGAGGAAACCACTTTTCAAAAACTTGGTAAAAGCCCACCTAGAAGAAGAAGCAGTAGAAGAACAACCAGAGGCACACTATGGTATTGAGATAGAGTATCCCCACCACCCATCCCCTCCTTCACAAGAGGATTGGTTAGGGACCTAAGATCTTGGAGTCTATGACTAGTGATAGAAGAGAAACAACTATGGTGACACTATAGCAATTTTATATAGAAAATATTTAGTGACACTCTAAAAACTATATAAGAGGCATTATGCCAATCTTGTAAGAGATCTTAGAGGTTGGTTACCTCAAGAACCACCTTATTTTCTTGTACATAAATTTAGTTGAGAATATTATTACATATGAACACTTTTGTCTTCATAGTTTGTTTATATTTTTTAAAAAATAGTGAACATAATAACATTTCTATCCTCTCAAAGAATAAATAAGATTTTTCTTTCTCAAAACATCCCAAATCTAAAAATATTTTAAATGAAGTTTACGGGAATCTCCCATCATTATGCCAACATAAGGGTTCTTGTCTAAAATCCATGAACAAGTCATGAATATAATTATATAAGTGTTGAGGTCTTTGAAAAGGCCAAAAAAGGTGAAGAATATTCTTAGGCTGCCCATAGAAAGGCCATCTTAGATTAGGAGCATCCAAATTCTTGAGTTGTGAGCCCATGGGTAAGCCTTGGTAAAGAACACAATAGGAAAGGTGAGCAATTTTATGTTTTGTGGTGGAAAATGACAAAACATGAACTGAAATTACTAAGTATTTAATGAAGAGTACAATTGCCAATGTTTGTTGAGAATATTTACCATGGGAAAATGAGGAACTTACCATTGATAACCCATCTTGGGTTTATAAATGGAAATAGGACTACAAGGATACCACTTCTAGTCCTTCTACCAAGGATGAATAGAAGAAATGCCAACCTTGTGAATCAAGTGAGGAGGAAAAGAAAAAATTAGTAAGTTAGAAGTATTTTGATCAAGGAAAGATAACTAAAATTGGACTTTTATACCATCCCAAGACATAAGCCTCATAGTTCCTCTTGAAATAGATCTTTGGATGTTTGAAATCCATATTTGTGAAAAATAAGATTATTTATCCCTTGAGTTTTGGCAAAAGGAAAATACTGAATAAAAAAATGACTAGAACACCATGTTGGTGGTATAATGATACATAAATCATGTGAAGAGTATGTTTGGTTGTCATTGATGACAACTATGCAAACTAATTTAGAAGAAGCTTAAGAAAATGACTTGTGAAGGAAAAATATAGAAGATATGATCGGTGAAATAAACATATGATCATTGAAATTTAACTATAGAAGAATGGTTAACAAAATAGAAAGAAACCTCTATAATGGTCAAGGTAGGAATAAAATTATAAGAAATGATCATTTTTGTAGTATATACATGATTATAGTATTTCATAGTCATGAAGGCAACCTAATTGGCTAATTGGCTAAAGGATAGTGGATCATTACAATTGTGAAGAAATTGTTGGAAATTTCTTTAGCACTCCTCTCATGATTCATAAAAAGGGCTTAATTTCCTACTATCTACTATAAGTTGAGTGGTTGTATTGAGTATTGACATATTATTCTTTTGGTGCATTGGTAGCCTCACTCTAACAAGTGGTATTAGAGCTTGGTCACATGTTCAAATCCTGAGACCCTCGCATAACACTAAGGGAGAGAATTTTGGTTTTTTTTTCAATGCTCCCCTTAGGATTCATGAAAAGGGATTAACCACCTCATGTGTACTATAAGTTGACTAGTTGTACTGGATATTGACAAATCGGTCTTTTGGTACAATGAAAACCCATCTCTAACACAAATTTGTGCAGAGTCTCTAAGTGTGTCAAGTAGTTAAAGGAGTTAGTCAAGATATAGGTCTCTATCAACTATTGTCTATTCTATTAAGGCCCTAGAAAGATATCTGTATGAATTTCATTCTTGGTCTTTCAAGGACATAAAGAGGTGCTGATTTAGTACTTGTTATGATTGTTAAAATTTTAAAGATGGATTATTTCATCCCTTGCCATAAGACTAATGATGCAATTCTTATGAAGGGTGCTCCCCTTAATTTCATGATGACATTTATAATGACCTTTGGCATTGTTTTCAAATAGGGAGAAGTGTAACTAAATGAGGAGAAGATAAAGAATGTGAGAATTATATAGATGAAGAAGAATTATTGTCAAAGGGGAGAGAGATAATCAATGAAGAAATCAATGGAAAAAGAAAACATAATCAAAATAGTAAAGAAAGGGATGTAACCCAAAGTGTGGGTGATGAACATGAAATAACATATCATAACAAAAGGGAGAGTAATGATGAAAAAATTGAAGAGTAATTCTCCTACTAAAGATATAGACTAAGTGCAAGTTTTGATTATGCATACATTTTATTATCTTATGTCATGTTTTATAATGTAAAATCATATATTATATGTTTCCATTAATGCCAAAGGGGATATTGTTAGCCCCAATTGATATTACAATTGATAGTATGAGATTCATAGGTGATCATGCTATAAATTTATATAAAAGAGCATATTAGTTATTATAATGTCATTGATTTAAAAGTCTTAATTGGCTAGACATTATGCTATCTCAAAAAAAGAAGAAAAAATTTCAATAACTTGATTGGGTTTTCAATAACCCAATCGAGTTATTTAAAAGTGAAATTATACTTTAAAAAAACCGATTAGCTTTTTTAAAGTATATATTTTCTCTAGTGTCCACATTTGAGGATATTTTTTGTTGGAAATATTAGGACTAACAAGGTTACTGAGAGGGGAGGGTTGAATCAGTAAACTTTAAACTTTAAACCAATTTAGCATAATAACAAATTCACCATTCATTCATCTACTTTACTGTATGCATGAAAAGATTAACACACTGATTTGGTGACCCAGAAATCTTTCAATTTGAAAGTAAAACTGGGATGGGGATGATGCCCATGAAACTTCAATATTGCAGTATAAAGTTGGCCGGTTAAGGCTTACAATGATCACTTTTGGTGATCTGCCCTGTTAGGAGCAAGTAGGACTGCTAGATCCACCTTGTTAGAGGATTTACAAACATACAATGAAGTATGCACTCTATTAGGAGATTTACGAAAGACTGCTAAGTCTACCCTGTTAAAGGATTTACAAAACTGATTCACCTATTAGGATGAAGTAGTGGATCTGCTTGCAACTGGTTTACTGATTAGATCTTATGTACTGATCACTTGATGTGATGGATATATCTTTGCTTCTCCTTGATAACCTTGTTGAATATTCTACTGCTGATTTTCTTTCAATTCACTCTTACTTCATTGTTACTTATCTTCATCATTTCTATATTGCAAATGGCACAATACATTACATATATACCATTCAAATATTTACAGCAACAAGGTCGGCCAAACACAAGTGGACAAAACATTACTGAGTCGGCCAGATAGTAGAAAACTCAGGTTCCTCAAACTCACTCGATGACCTTCTGACACTCGGCATCCACTACATTACATGACATCTTCATGCACTCGGTAGAGGTAGGGGCTCGATCCATACTAATCACTCTGAGTAGCTTGGAACTTGGTAACCACTAGTGACTCGGTAAACATTGTGTCACTTGGTAGAAACTAACTCCTTCGATTCACTTGGTAAGCACTAAATACTTATTTTACCTTTCTGTCTTGGTAATCACTGAAACCTTCATTTACCTTCCTGACTTGGTAAATACTAAATCCTTCATTTACCTTCCTGACTCGGTACACACTAAATCCTTCGTTTACCTTTCTAACTCAGTAAACATTAAAACCTTTGTTTACCTTCTTGACTCAGTAAACACCAAATCCTTCGTTTACTTTTCTGACTCGGTAAACACTAAAACCTTTGTTTACCTTTCTGACTCAGTAAACACTAAATCCTTCATTTACCTTTCTGACTCGGTAAACATTAAAACCTTCGTTTACCTTTCTGACTCGGTAAACACTCAAACCTTCGTTTACCTTTCTAACTCGGTAAACACTGTTGAACATACTTGGTAACCAACGAATGCTCGATATGAACTGTAAACTGAGTGATGAACTTGGTAAGCATTCAGAATCAAATAAGTGTTGTAACTAGTGACAAATGTATCATTATTCCAACAATCTCCCCCTTTGGCATTAGTGACAAAAACACTTATGAGCCAAAATTTATATACAAGATCTGACAAAACTGATTTGATTCTGCTATGATGAATATACATGGGCTACCTTGCATATAACTCCCCCATACAATATACACAAGGTTTTTACATGAGTTATATGACTTTATTCTTTATTACTTTATTTCCTTTTCCCCTTTTGTGTCTGATTTTCCTCTATATATTACTTTCTCCCCCTTTTTGACAATAATGCCAAAGAATAAAGAGTGTATTTACATGGAGACACCGAAATGTGTGATAAACTCAGAATGTACCTAAAGAACTAGTTGCAAAGTTTTATCCCAATTGTCTTGCCGGATTTTACATGTGGAGAGAGCTACTTGAACTTCTGCAGAAAGTTCAATCACATGGTCTGCAACAGAGAAGTTTTTGTCATGGATTAATGTTTTTGAATATGCAATGTGCTTCTGCATTGTGTTCATGATAGGAAGGATCATATTCTGGATGTCAATCAGAGTAGACCTGATCCTTGCTTCCTCTCTCAGCAATTCTGCCTATTTCTCTGACAAAAATTTGATTCTTAGATGATGGGATGAACTTGCACTATGGTCAGATTGCAGCATTTGGGCACTGACCTTTATATCCTCATCAATTTTATTCAACTTTTCTTTTATTTCCTTTGTATACTCGGTAACATCACAAAGTTTTGCAAAAAGTGAGGTTACATTATTAAAATAATTTTCAATGTCAGACAATATTGAGGTTAATTCATCCTGTTTTATTGCTAAGTGTTGAGCAATGTGCTCAAGCACCTTATTTTCAAATTTCCTTTCTACTTTCTCTATTAACTTTTCTTGTCCTGAGATATCCTCATTAAATTTATTCACCGCTTCTTCTAGCTGTAACAAAATGTGTTGAGATGAATCCTCATCAACACTTATAGCCTTAGTTATTATGTTCTTAGCACTCTCAATGATGTTGAATTCTTTGTCCCTTTCATTCCTTAGCTACATTTGTTGTGCCTTTTACTCTAGACGCTGACTAGCCAATCTCAATTCATTAACTGTAGCAGTTTCTAGATTTATCTGTGGAATGACAATTTATTCATCAAAATCTATATCACTATTTTTAAGCAACAGTCTCAAGGGTGTCTTTGGTTTATCTACAGTACTTACCTCCTTTCCTTTTGAAGTAGATACAATGGTCGATGCTACAAGACTAGCAGTCAAAACTAGAATGGGACCAACTAAAGGTAAACTAAGAGAAGTGTTGGTTGTATTAAAACTTGATATACTTCCCAAAAATGATGTACATACTGGTATATTTACAATTGGAGAACTGACTGGAGCAAAAATTGGGGCCAATGTGGTTGAGGAAGACAAAATTGATATGAAACTTGGAAGACTTACTGTACAAGCTGCAGGTGGAAGAGATACACTCGGTGAAGTGACTGCTACAGTGGATGACTCGGTGGCTGATAGTGTGCTTGGAAGCTCGGTAACTGAAGAAGTGACTACTAGCTTGGTAGATGAAGTGCTTGGCACTTGCATTGTAGAAACCTGGAGCTGAGAGGAGGTAGGTGGAGATTGATCAATTGATGTGGCTATTGAGCTCACAATCTCACCAGTAGAGGCTACTTCTTCCTCCATTTCTCTTTCAGCTTCTTCCTTAATTTCTAACATTAATGATTGTAGGTCTTCTGGAATGTCTTCAATGTCATCACCATCATCATCATCATCATCACTGCTGTCATTGTCTGTGATTTCAATAGTATCCTCACTAGGTTTGTGTAGATGATAGATATTTTTCCACATGTTTGTTGCATCATTTACTACATGCTCAATGTCTTTGACAAGTATCAAACATGTGTGGAATCTAATCATCATATTACCTTCATGATCTTTCAGTGATTTCTTCACTTCAGCATTAAAGAGACTTGGCAGGAGATTCCTCAGGGTATGCTCATTAATGTCTTTGAAAGTCTTGGTTGCAGCTTCCCATCTTGGTTGCAATCTTTCCAATAGCTCTTTGGAGATCTGAGAGGCTATCTAGTCTGCGGAGTATTTCCATTTACCCATTTTGTTCAGTACCAGATCCTCAATCTGCACTTTCTCCTATTCTGTTCTACTTTCGAACTTTAATGCTTTGAAGTTTTTGAAGCTACCTCCTTCATCTAATTGCTTTAGTCTTGCTTCAAAGGTGAGTGGAGGCTTAACAAATACAGGTTCCTTCTTTCCCTGTCTTGTTCTCTTGGAGAATACTACAGTGGTTTGCTTTGTAGGTTTGGTGATAGTCACCTTACCTTTCTTTCGTTGAGGCTCTTCTTCTTCTTCTTCCTTTTCTTCATCTTCTCCTCTCCCTTCTATTATCATGAGAGTTCTAGTATCAGCTTTTAGCTTTTCTATCTTTCTCCTACCTTTAGAGATTGCTTGAGGAAGCTTGATTTCAAGCTCTATTCTAACCTTTGCCTCTTCATAGGTTCCAAATGTAGGCAACTTGGGATCCACTAGTTCATTTACTAGTGCCTCAATGATATCTCTGGCATCATCAATATTTAGCTCATAGGGCAATGGTTTTACCCATGCCACTTAGGGTTTGACTACCTGGATGCAGACTCTGTCATAGTCAACCATGAAACAGATATCATCCTTATACTCTTCAACAAGTTTTGGAGGTATCCTGAACCTGTTGTTCATCCTTTCCTTGAAATCTTCAAAATAATTATCCATTACCTTATCAAAATTCATACCCATCTCTACTATGATTTCATTTATTTGATACAAAATTGGAGTATCTTTCCTCCGTACAACTGCACCCTTAGATGGAAAGAATTTCTGTACATAGAAAAATAAACAAACTAGCAAAGAACCAAATTTACAAGGGTTTGTCTTTGCAGTCCTTATGCTATCCATGTTTTTATTCAATTGTTTTAATAGCACATTAGCTAGGTCAAACTCCATATTTTTCTTTACAATCTTATATGCCAAATCTACAACCTCACAGGGTACACTATTCAGCCTGCTGGAACTATACAATTTGTATGCAATAACACAAATACCAAATTTTAGTTATATATCTGAAACATTGTTGAGCTTTAATCCTCTGCCATCCCATTCAGCTTGGGTTAATTTTTGAAGTTCATCTCGACCTAGGGTTTTGGTGGTTTTGGCTTTGGTCAACATTGGTAAACCTGTGATCTTGTGGATCATCTTCTTTGTTATGAGGATGGGTTTCTCTAACCACAATTGTCCATTATGCACACGGCTTAAGATATACCTCACCCATTTCACTTGGAAACTTCTTGGCAGATGCGGGATATGGGTTAAACCTTTGGTTTCCAAATGTTTAAAGTTAGGTTTTAGGGTTCCATCCATGCATAACTCGGCTAGGGTACTATCCATATCTAGTGTCCCTATTTCTTGCACAGTACACTTGAAATGAGTACGAATATCATTGATAAGAAGTACCTTTGGAGGGATCTGCGATTGAGCTCCATGCGGGTTGAGTGATTCAGCGATGGCAGGAACTCTCATTTGACTCCCTTCACAAGCATTTCAGAACCTCTTTTCGCCTTATTGCCACTGGTGCTTGCGGATGCCATTGCTGCTCGGTGAGAGAATGATTTCGTAACACAAATTCTTTGCTGAAAATTTGCCTTAAATCACTTGAACTCACTTGGATGCACTTGAAAATATTTTTGCTCTATGAACTCTGAATTTGTGGTGAAGAATGAGATTAAATTCTGCCTTTTTGATCAAAATCTTGTCATTAATACTCGGGTACGAAGGTAGATGAGAATTAGGGTTCTATAAATAGTCACCGACTTACTCGATAAACCTTGCAACTCAGTGAACACACAAAACCTTTCTTATTTTCCCGACCAAGGTCGGTAAAGTCTGAAAACCAACCTTACTTGGTAGATGCAACACTGTGAATTATGACTTGTATCTGCAATACTAATTTATCATTTCCACTCCTTCTTTCTAGAATTGCTTAGGATATGGCTTGAAGATGCAGTCCCTTATCCTTCTTGATAAGTCTAATTAGGAATGGTGGAGTCACCCATTCTTAGAGTGACATTTCCATCATTTGAATTTTCTTGCTCGGTAGACTTAGGAATCCACTGTTGTTTCATTTGCTTTCGAATATTATCAGCTCTAGTTTTCTTTTCATCTTCAACCTTTCCTATATTCATGAAATTCTTGGCTATATGACCAAGTTCAGTACAATTATAGCATCTTATGGTTGTATCTTTCTTCCTTAGGTGATGCCTTCTACAGTTTGTTCCTATGTGTCCATATTCTCCACAATAGTGACATCTACACCAAGTGTTGTAATCCCAACCAAATATTGCTTTGACAATTTGTTCTGCTGGATTGAATGATTTTGATCTACATTCAGATGCCTTGTGTCCTTGTTTCTTGCATTTATAAAATTTTCCTTCAAACTTTGGTTTCTCCTTGCATTCATTGGCTTTGTGACCATGCTAATTGCAATTGAAACATTTTCCATTGAATTTACCTTTACCATTACTCCAACATTTGTTAGATGTATGAACTATCTTGCCACAATGATTACAAGTGGGTCTTTGATTCCTTTGGGTACCTTGTTCAGAAGATTCACCTTCTTCCTTGTATCCAAGACTAGCTTTACGCTTTTGCTTATAAAAATTCTACTCATTTTGCTGATTCAATTGATTCATGTCTACTTGAGATTTCATCATCCTTTCATTGACTTGTTTTTCAATATTTAGATCATTTTCCAAGCTTTCATTCATTTGTCTCTTAGTTCTTAAGTCATTTTGTAGACTTTCATTTTGTGCTCTGAGAATCCTGATTTCTTCATTTGCATTGGATAGTTGATCTGCTAGATCTTCATGTTCAAGGGATTGATTTTGAGTTTCATGACTTCTATCTTCCAATTCTTCTTGTGCTTTTTTTCTTTGTTCCAAAACTTCACATATCTTGATTGACTCTATTTCTTGCTCTTTTTTAAGCTTTCTTACCTCTTCTTGCAGAGATCCATTCTTTTCTAGAAGTTCTTTGATTGCTTTGTCAACTTCTTCTGTATTACTTGATGGTAACAAATCTTCAATCCTTTCTTCAAAATAAAAATGGTCATTTATTTGTCTTGCAAGTTCCTTTTTTCTTTTTAGGGATTGAGAAAGATGCTCCTTTGCTTCTTTGAGTTGAACCATGGCCATCTCCAAATCTAGCTTCTCATTCTCAATAGTTTTGTCAAGTCTGAATATCTCCATTGTACTTGATCTTTGCTCAAGCTGTCAAACTCTGTCCTGAGAACCACAAAGCTCTAATACCAATTGTTGGAAATATTAGGACTAACAAGGTTACTGAGAGGGGAGGGTTGAATCAGTAAACTTTAAAATTTAAACCAATTCAGCATAATAACAAATTCACCATTCATTCATCTACTTTACTGTATGCATGAAAAGATTAACACACTGATTTGGTGACCCAGAAACCTTTCAATTTGAAAGTAAAACTGAGGTGGGGATGATGCCCACGAAAATTCAATACTATAGTATAAAGTTGGCCAGTTAAGGCTTACAATGATCACTTCTGGTGATCTGCCCTGTTAGGAGCAAGTAGGACTACTAGATCCACCTTGTTAGAGGATTTACAAACATACAATGAAGTATGCACTCTATTAGGAGATTTACAAAAGACTGTTAAGTCTACCCTGTTAAAGGATTTACAAAATTGATTCACCTATTAGGATGAAGCAGTGGATCTACTTGCAACTAGTTTGCTGATTAGATCTTAAGTACTGATCACTTGATGTGATGGATATATCTTTGCTGCTCCTTGATAACCTTGTTGAATACTTCACTGCTGATTCTCTTTCAATTTGTTCTTACTTCACTGTTACTTATCTTCATCATTTCTATATTTCAAATGGCACAATACATTACATTTATACCATTCCAATATTTACAGCAACAAGGTCGTCCAAACACAAGTGGACAAAACATTACTGAGTCGTCCAGATAGTAGAAAACTTAGGTTCCTCAAACTCACTCGGTGACCTTCTGACACTCGGCATCCACTACATTACACGGCATCATCATGCACTCGGTAGAGGTAGCGGCTCAGTCCATACTAATCACTCTGAGTAGCTTGGAACTTGGTAACCACTGGTGACTCGGTAAACATTGTGTCACTCAGTAGAAACTAACTACTTTGATTCACTTGGTAAGCACTAAATACTTCTTTTACCTTTCTGTCTTGGTAATCACTGAAACCTTCATTTACCTTCTTGACTTGGTAAATAATAAATCCTTCGTTTACCTTCCTGACTCAGTAAACACTAAATTCTTCATTTACCTTTCTGACTTGGTAAACATTAAAACCTTCGTTTACCTTCTTGACTCGGTAAACATCAAAACCTTCGTTTACCTTTCTAACTCGATAAACACTAAAACCTTCGTTTACCTTTCTGACTCAGTAAACATTAAATCCTTTGTTTACCTTTCTGACTCGGTAAACATTAAAACCTTTGTTTACCTTTCTGACTCGGTAAACACTCAAACCTTTGTTTACCTTTCTGACTCGATAAACACTACTGAACATACTTGGTAACCAATGAATGATCGATATGAACTATAAACTAAGTGATGAACTCGGTAAGCATTCAGAATCAAATAAGTGTTGTAACCAATGACAAATGTATCATTATTCCAAGAATTTTTATACCCTCAAATGGTAGTAGTAGCATGGAGTGTGGAGGATAACATCAAAACTTGATTGGATTTAGAATAAAAAAAGATTTTTGTTGCATTTCCATCCATGGCAATTTGCATACAAGGTAGGCCTTCATTCTATTCATCATTTATGTATTGTTTTATCAAATTTTGTAATTTGGTTTTATAATTTATAAGTTTTGTAAATAGGTCAATAGGTTGCGGTCATCTAAAATTTCTCACCACTCAACCCTAGTGAATACACTCGAACAAATGGCCCAAAATGCAAATGAAGTGCCTAGGGAGGTTACAAAATGGGGTACATGGAGGGATACGTGTTATGCATTTTATGCCAATGGGTTATCATATCAGCAAGTGAAAGATTAAGACATAAAGAAAGGTATTATATGTTCTCTTTTCATTGATCCTATATCTAGCAACTCCCTATTACACACAACCAAAACTTTTCCTATTCATTAGTAAACTCACACTAGGATGAAATCATGTTTTTAGGATAGGTGGTATATGGTATTTGACCTACCACCATGTAATAATTATGAGTTGCCTCTATAATTTTTGAGAAAGGTATATTGTGGGTTCATCCTTGGCAAGAATCCCAATCACTTTGACTTTTGTCAGTTCTAAGGTAGAGGGAGAGGATTTGTGTAGGATAAACCTAGGGCTCACAAGGTTGTACCACAACATGAGAGGAGATGTACATCATGAAAAATCATGTCTCATGTTGTGCTCCCATAAATTTTAAAGGAGTCTATTGATTTACAGACTCTTCATGTGACTACATCATTGAAAAATGTTATCATTGAGCATGGCTCATAGTTAGGTGGTTTTCCTTCACCTATGGCACCTCAACCATCATTAGATTCAATTTTAGGGTCATCATAGCATAAAAAAACTCCATCATCATCACCTATGGAACCAGGGTCATCACAACATGCAACAATTCCATCATCATCACATATGGCAACTAGATCATCACAGCCTATGATAGCTCCATTAGCATAACCTACACCACTAGTGTCATCTCTACTTGTGTCACCTTCACCACAAGTATCATCTCTACTTGTGTCACTTGCACCACTAGTCTCATTCTTACTTGTGCCAGCTGCATTTTTATCACATGCATTATTACAGTCTTCAAGGCCCAATCACCATTTTTGTTTTAGCTATCAACACATATGTGATGGGATGGATATGGAGGCATCTACATATGGAGAGTCATCTTATCAATTTGTAAATTGTGGGCATACCTCTTATTAATATAGAGATGGGGATTTCACATTCATAGATGATTTGATGGTGATGGTCTTCGGTGGATAGGATACATAGTTTTGTTTGTTTGAGTTTTGACATGATATTATTTAATCACCTAAATATTGTAAAAGTAATAAAACAAAATAATTTTATAGATCACTCTAGATTGATATGTGAACAATATGCAATGCAAGGTGCAGAAAGTAGAATGATAATACCATAGAGTACTTATTCTAGAGGTGTGAGGTGAGATGCAAGAATTCCCAAGGTAAATTTTTTAATATTCTTAAAAGTACAATAATACATTGGCTTTAAAATATTATTTATTAATTGATATGACATTAACAACCCACTTATAGATCCTCTTCCATCTCCTACCATCATTGAAACCCTCACATTCATCAAATCCATCCAATTCCCATCCACATCTCTTGCTTGTAGCATTACCCAAAACCCATCTAATGAACCTCATGAGTTTTGACATGATATTATTTAATCACCTAAATATCGTAAAAGTAAATATTATATTATATTTTATAGAGTAATTTAGATTGATATGTTCAAACAATATACAATGCAAGTTGCAATAAGTGGTAGACAATAACACATAGTATTTTTTCTACTAGTGGTGTGAGCTTAGGAGCAAGAACACCTGACATAAAGTTTTCAAAATATTCTTAAAAGTACAATAATACATTGGCTTTGAAATATTTTTTCTTAATTGGTATTCTTAAAAATCCAATAATACCTTTTCATCTCCTACCATCATTGAAATCCTCCCAAATTCATCAAATCCATCCAATTCTCATCCACATATCTTTCTCCTAGCATAGCTAAACTTCATCTAATGAACCTCATGAGTTCATCCTCCATATACCAATCCACATCAAAGAAACTCCATATCACATAGGGTGTCTTGAAGGATTGTGGAGATCATGAATCTCCATTTTTAATTTTTTGACAAGGTGCCAAAAGTTCATTTGCATATCTCTTTTCCTTCTTGGTCTCTGGTGCAGCAGCACCTAGGAAATATGCCAAGTTTCTTAATCATTTTTGGCTTGTAGTGGTCTTGGATAGACCACATGAATAAGGGCTATGTGATAAAGCCCCAAGTGTGTGAGTTGTGTTTGTAAATAGGTTTTTGTTGTGTTTGAGTTTCCAAGTTGCTTCTATGTTGGCAAAATTGCTTAAATTGCTTGTTAGAGCCTAGAATGGTCAAACACTGACCAAGACCCCAGGAGGATGGAAAACATGGAAAATATGTTAAAAGTTGTAATTAAATGGAAATAGGTTCATTTAACCATGTTTGAGGTCATGGAGCCATTAAATGCACAATAGTGCAAAAGTTGCACTTGGCAACTTTGCAACTTTGCAAAGTTGCTTGACAACATTGACAAAAAGTGCTAAAACTTTATAAGGGCTTCAAGAATTAGTTGGAAACCTATGGGATCTGTTGATTCATGTGGGTAAGAGGTATTTAAGACCAATCCAAGTTAGTTTGAGGGTTGGCATATGCTTTTGTACGAATTTTGGCATTGGAATGAAGAGCAAACTGAGCATTTTGATGACAGTTTTCTGATTTCACCCTTCATCCACACCTTTAATGGATTGATAGGGTTGCTTTTTTCATGTGATTTTATAGTAGGTTTGTTGTTTTTTCCAAGAGGCCCTAGGCGAGTTTGCATACCCGGCTAGGCAATGAAATCAGCAAATAAGTGTTTGAAAGGGGCATAGAATGGGGTGTTGGGTGCAATACAAATTCATGGAAGGCAAGAGTGGTGAGTGAAGGAAGTTAATTCTAGGAGTTAAGTCATTTAGAGTCCATTTGAGTGGTGGAAGGAAGAACTCTCTATATTCCTGTTCATACAAACAAGAAACCCTTGTAAATAGACATATTTTTGGAAATCCCTTGTACGGATGACCTGGGTGTTGCAGACTTGAAAAATCTTCAAGGGAAGCCAAAAGGGTATCCAAATCATAAATTTGTTTGAGTAATTCTTAAGGGTTTGAGGAGATATAAGCCAAAAATCAGTTTTGGAGGCCTAATTTTGTTATTAGTCTTGGTAGCCCTCTTAACTATGCAATCTTCAAATCGATTGGAAACCCAATACTCCAATTCACTTAGTGATCCTAAAAACTATTGAATGAGACCTAATACAAGCCTTGGAATTCAATATAGCCAAGAATGGACTCCTGGAAGCCAGTTGTCAAGAACGGTGCAATGAGAGCACTAGGGAGACCCCATGGTGAAATAGAGTTTTGAGTTGATTGGTGAGGATTAGTGTAATAAGGGAATAGAGAGAAGATTCCCTTGGAGTAGGGTATAGGATAAATACCCTAAGAGGCTAGGAGAAAGCCTAAAGTGAGTTCTAGTAGTTGAGGCTAGAACCTTGTTCAAGATCCTCCCCATCAAATTGGTATCAGAGCCTTGAAAGGTTTGGGACAAGACATTGTGTATGCCTTATTTTGGAAGTGAGTTAGTGGGAGAAACCACCATGGTAACAAATGCTGAGTTGGAAAAGGAAGTGACAGAACAAAGGGAGAAAAATAGGCTCCTTGAGGAAGCCTTAGAAGCTATGAAAGATAAGCTTGATGAAGTGGTAGAGACAGCTGGAAAAATGAAAGAGAAGTTGGAAATTAATGAAGAAAAGGGAAAGGAAGAGAATGAAGAGGACTATGTACCTGAACCTGATCCTCCATTACAAGAGGAACCTTTCCTTAAAGCCATCAAGGCATTGGGTGGCAAATCTCTTGAGGGGATACCCCTATTTACTGGTAAGATGAATTCAGAGTTGGTCATGGAATGGATTGAAGGGATGGAGAACCATTTTGAATGTGAAGGCGTATCAGAGGCACAAAAGGTGAAGGTTGCCAAAGCAAGATTAAGGGGACCAGCCCTAACATGGTGGAAGTTCATTCAAGAAGAGAGGGAAAGATAAGGAAAGAAACCTATCTCTAATTGGAAAGCTATGGTGGCAAAAATCAGAGATAACTATTTGCCTGAAGACTATGAAATCCAGCTACACAAGAAGAGACAAAGCTTGAAGCAAAAAGATTTGGATGTGGCCTCCTATACTGAAGAGTTTCAAAAACATTGCTTGAGATCCAAGGTCCAAGAGGAGGAGAGCATCAAGGTGGCTAGATATTTAGGTGGTTTGAAATGGAGTATTCAAGAGGAGATCAGCCTTTGGACTCCTACTACTGTTCATAAGTGTTTTCAATTGGCACTCAAAGTGGAAGATAAGAATAGAAGGAAACAAGACTCTAACTCTAGGGGTAGAGGAAGAGGGAGAGACTCTAGAGGACATAGAGGTGGTTATGGGGGAAGAAGAAATGAACCCAAGGCCACATGAGACTCCAAGTTGATTGAGAAAAGTGGGGAAACAAGTGAAAGAGGTAATTTCACTAGAGGAAGAGGATTTGGTGGTGGAGCTAGAGGCAGATCAAACAATTTCAGCAGGGGTTCACATTTTGCAAACATGAAATGTTACCATTGTGGACAACTTGGTCATCCAGCCTATAGATGTCCTGAGAAGGCATCATCTTCCCAAGGGGATAAGAAGATAACATATGTTCAAGAAGAATGCAGCAACAATATAACTTTAGAAGTGAATCTTGATTCTGAGAAGGGAGAAAATCTGATGTTTAGAAGAGTTTTGATCAAGGAGCCTAGCAAAGAAGAGCCTAAACAAAGAAGGGCACTTTTTAGAATAAAATGCAAGATACTTGGTAAGGTCTGCAAAGTTATTGTTGATTCAGGATCAACTGATAATATCATCTCTGAAGAGGTTGTCCAAAAGCTCAAGCTAACAAAGATTCCTCATGATCATCCATATAGAGTCACATGGCTGAATAAAGGGCAGAATGTGTTGGTAAATGAACAAGTTTGGGTGGATTTTTCAATTGGAGGATATCAAGACAAAATTCTTTGTGATGTGTTGCCCATGGATGCTTGTCATCTACTCTTGGGTAGACCATGGCAATATGATAGGGATGTTTTCTATCATGGGAAGAAGAACTTGTATACATTCAAGAAAGGAGGAGTGACATACAAAATCCAATCACTTGTTGAGGAAGGCATAGATGCAGCAACAGATCAGCGTGTTCTACTCATGAGTGGAAAAGAATTCTTACATGATTTCAAGGAGAACAATGAAGTTGGGTTTGCCATAGTTGTGAAACCAAAGGAGAAAGATGCTGTCAAACAAACACCATTGCCAAGAGAGGTAAAAGAACTATTGGATCAATTCAAAGACATCATAAGTGATGGAGAACTTGCCACACTCCCTCCACAAAGATCTATTAGTCATCAAATAGACTTTGTTCCTGGATCCTCATTGCCCAACAAGGCTGCTTACAAGATGACTCCAGATCAGAATAAAGAAATTGCAAGACAAGTACAAGAGCTACTTGACCAAGGTCTCATTCGGAAGAGTATTAGCCCATGTGCTGTACCGGTTGTTTTGACACCAAAGAAAGGAGGTAAGTGGAGAATGTGCACTGATTCTAGAGCCATAAATAGGATAACAATTAGATATAGGTTTCCTATTCCTAGAATAGAAAATCTAATGGATTGTTTGGGGGGTGCTAAGTATTTCTCCAAGATAGATCTCAAGAGTGGCTACCATCAAATCAGAATGAAGGAGGGTGATGAATGGAAAACAGCCTTCAAAACTACGAAAGGACTTTATGAGTGGCTAGTAATGCCATTTGGCCTCTCTAATGCACCTAGTACATTCATGAGGCTAATGAATGAAGTGTTGAAGGACTACATAGGCATTTTTGTAGTGGTTTATCTTGATGACATTCTCATTTTCAGCAAGACTAAAGAAGAACACATGAAGCATTTGGCAATTGTTTTAAAGAAGTTACAAGAAGAAAAATTGACCATTAATCTTGAGAAAAGTGAGTTCTTGAAACAAGAGTTGGTTTACCTTGGTTTTGTAGTCTCACAAGGTAACTTGAAGATGGATGAAAGTAAAATAGAAACCATTCTAAACTGGCCTACACCTAAAACAAGGGCTGCAGTAAGAAGTTTCCATGGTTTGGCACAATTCTATAGGAAGTTTATAAGGGGTTTTAGTGAGATATGTGCACTAGTATTAGACACCATCAAGGGAGGACTAAAAACTAAGTTCTTGTGGACCAAAGAAGCCAATGAAGGGTTTGAAAGGTTGAAGAAAGAGGTAGCTACTAAACCCATTTTGGTTTTACCTAGTTTTGACAAGTTGTTTATTGTAGAATGTGATGCAAGTAATATTGCTGTTGGGGCTGTATTAATCCAAGAAGGAAGGCCAGTAGCATTCTTTAGTGAAAGGCTAAATGAATCCAAATCTAGGTACTCATCCTATGACTTAGGATTGTATGCATTGGTGCAAGCACTTAGGAAGTGGAGGCACTATCTTTTACCTAAAGAGTTTGTTGTATACACTAATAACCAAGCATTGAGTTACATCAACACTCAAGAGAAGTTGAGCCTAAGACACATCAAATGGATGGAGTTCCTACAATCCTACACATTCACCATCAAGCACAAGAAAGGGCAGATAAATAAAGTAGCTGATGCATTAAGTAGAAGGCTGCTTACTATCCAAGAAATACAGTTAGAGAGTATTGGAGTTGAAGGTTTCAAAGACCTATATGCTGATGATGAAGACTTCTCAGAGGCCTACAAGGTATGTGTAGAGTTTAACAATCATTTTCATAGCAAGTTTTCTGATTACACTTTGCAAAATGGGTTGTTGTTTAGGGGAAATCAATTATGTGTGCCTAGAGGATCAATGAGAGAAAATTTGATCCAAGAGAAACATAATGGAAGCCTTAGTAGACACTTTGGTTTGAACAAAACATTGGATTTGGTGGAAAGATTCTACTATTGGCCTAGGATGCAAAGAGATATCTGGAAGTATGTTGAACAATGCATGATTTGTCAAAAGGCCAAGGGAACTTCTACAAATGTAGGATTGTACCAGCCCTTACCCATTCCAAATAGGCCATGGGAATGCATCAGCATGGACTTCATAGTGGGCTTACCAAGAACAACATCAAGTTTGGATAGTGTGTTTGTAGTTGTGGACAGATTTAGCAAAATGAGTCACTTTATTCCTTGTAAGACTACTCATGATGCTAGCTATATTGCTCACTTATTTTTCAAAGAGGTTGTAAGGATTCATGGCTTACCAATCAGTATAGTTTCAGATAGAGATGTTAAATTCATGGGGCACTTTTGGAAGACCTTGTGGAGAAGGCTAGGTACTAACTTGGCACATAGTTCAGCTTACCATCCCCAAACTGATGGTCAAACTGAGGTAATTAATAGGGTGCTTGGAAACCTTCTAAGGTGTTTAACAAAGGAGTATGGCCAAGTGTGGGATCAATTCCTACCACAAGTTGAGTTTGCCTACAATGATAGCACAAATAGAACTACTGGTAAGAGCCCTTTTCAAGTTGTTTATGGTTATCACCCAAGAGGAGTTTTTGAGCTACAAGAATTAAAGAATCAAGAAGAGATTAGTGGACATGCAAATGATTTTGCCCAGTCCATGAGAGAGGTACATGAGCAGGTCAAGAAGTCCTTGATAGAGGCTACTCAAAGGTTAAAGACTAAAGTAGATGAAAGGAGGAGAGATTTACAATTTGAAGTAGGAGATTTGGTGATGGTACACTTGAACAAGGCTAGACTTCAAAAAGGTGTTCCAAGCAAGCTTCAAATGAGGAGGATAGGGCCTTGTAAGGTTCTAGCTAAGTATGGCCCAAATGCCTACAAGATTGAGTTGCCAAACAATCTAGCCATCTCTCCCATCTTCAACATTCAAGATTTGGTTAAATACAAGGGTCCTAATGTCATGGAAGAGGAACACATCATAGAGGTAGATAAGAATATTCCAGAAATCAGTATTCCTCTCCAAACCAAGCCTCAAGCTGAAAAAGTTCTAGATTCAAGAGTAAAGAAGAAGACTAGGCATGGAATTTATATGGAGTATTTAGTAAAATGGAAGAACCAGCCTGAATCTGAAGTGACATGGGTAGCTGAACATGAATTCAAAAAGAGAGGTATCAGTCAAGATCTCTTCAATACTGACCCACCTTAAGTTTTTTTTTGTCATAGGGGGAGAATGGTGCAAGAGCACCTAGGAAATATGCCAAGTTTCCTAAATCATTTTTGGCTTGTAGTGGTCTTGGCTAGACCACATGAATAAGGGCTATGTGATAAATCCCCAAGTGTGTGAGTTGTGTTTGTAAATAGGTTTTTGTTGTGTTTGAGTTTCCAAGTTGCTTCTATGTTGGCAAAATTGCTTAAATTACTTGTTAGAGCCTAGAATGGTCAAACACTGACCAAGACCCCAGGAGGATGGGAAACATGGAAAATATGTTAAAAGTTGCAATTACATGGAAATAGGTTCATTTAACCATGTTTGAGGTCATGGAGCCATTAAATGCACAATAGTGCAAAAGTTGCACTTGGCAACTTTGCAACTTTGCAAAGTTGCTTGACAACATTGACAAAAAGTGCTAAAACTTTATAAGGGCTTCAAGAATCAGTTGGAAACCTATGGGATCTGTTGATTCACGTGGGTAACAGGTATTTAAGACCAATCCAAGTTAGTTTGAGGGTTGGCATATGCTTTTGTACGAATTTTGGCATTGGAATGAAGAGCAAACTGAGCATTTTGATGACAGTTTTCTGATTTCACCCTTCATCCACACCTTTAATGGATTGATAGGATTTCTATTTTCATGTGATTTTATAGTAGGTTTGTTGTTTTTTCCAAGAAACCCTAGGCGAGTTTTCATACCCGGCTAGGCAATGAAATCAGCAAATAAGTGTTTGAAAGGGGCATAGAATGGGGTGTTGGGTGCAATACAAATTCATGGAAGGCAAGAGTGGTGAGTGAAGGAAGTTAATTCCAGGAGTTCAGTCATTTAGAGTCCATTTGAGTGGTGGAAGGAAGAACTCTCTATATTCCTATTCATACAAACAAGAAACCCTTGTAAATAGACATATTTTTGGAAATCCCTTGTACGGATGACCTGGGTGTTGCAGACCTGAAAAATCTTCAAGGGAAGCCAAAAGGGTATCCAAATAATAAATTTTTTTGAGTACTTCTTAAGGGATTGAGGAGATATAAGCCAAAAATCAGTTTTGGAGGCCTAATTTTGTTATTAGTCTTGGTAGCCCTCTTAACTATGCAATCTTCAAATCGATTGGAAACCCAATACTCCAATTCACTTAGTGATCCTAAAAACTATTTAATGAGACCTAATACAAGCCTTGGAATTCAATATAGCCAAGAATGCACTCCTGGTAGCCAGTTGTCAAGAACGGTGCAATGAGAGCATTAGGGAGACCCCATGGTGAAATAGAGTTTTGAGTTGATTGGTGAGGATTAGTGTAATAAGGGAATAGAGAGAAGATTCCCTTGGAGTAGGGAATAGGATAAATACCCTAAGAGGCTAGGAGAAAGCCTAAAGTGAGTTCTAGTAGTTGAGGCTAGAACCTTGTTCAAGATCCTCCCCATCAGTCTCTTTATTTTCAATTTAGGTCTTGTAGTCTTTCTGAGCCCCAATTTCTCCTATCTTTCAACTATCCTTCCAATATCATCCTTCAAGTCCTTCTTGTGTCTTCTTTCCCTCATATGATCTTCTTTTTGTTATTGTGCCTTCTTTCCATTTACAACATTATCTCATACTTATAACAATACTCTTTACTATTTTAGAGGGCTTGTTGGGGGCTGAAATTTCTCTAATTAATGATGCCATGCTTTCTACCATTAACTTTGTCCTTGAGATCTATGCGATATCATAGCTTTCACACCTATCAAGTTTACAATTTGAGTTGAACTCATGATGTATCTTATTGATTTCTTTTATGTTATATTTGTTTCTTCTTTGGGGTACTCCACATAGCTCAAGGTCTGAAGGAAAGGGAAGAAAATCAACAAGAACACTGAAACAAAAAATGGTATTAAATAAAAGTCAAGTTTATATTTTGAAATTTATTATGAATGAATGTATATACATGTACTCAAAATTGATGAATATGTGTTGACTTGTTTGTTTTATATATGTAGAAACAATTTAGTTCTATAGAGTTTATGAATGCACCTAAGACTACCAATGTTGAGGTAATGGAAGAGGTAAAAAATTTTATTTTGCATCTCATAAATTTTAGGTTATAGTATGCATTTGTTCTAAATACATACTAAACAACTGTATTTACAAATGAGTACGTGTTTTTTTTTTTCATTTTTATAGTAATTATCAATAATTTATCTTATTAACATGTGCTATTTATCATTTACCTATTATAACACTCTTTGAGACTTCCTGCAAATCCTTTCCCATTTCATTTTGTTAGGAATAGTGAGCATCAAAGACGAGGTCAAACACAATAGAGGCCAAATGTATCTATGTAGAATCTTAGTTGAAGCCCTCTTGTGATCTCAATTTGAATTTCCTGTGTGTGTGATAGAAATCCTTAACACCTACTCTACAAGTCTAACATTTTATCGGTTACCATATAGGCTATGCCTCATATCAACATTGATTCATCAATGGTTGTGCCTCCTAGTAGTACAATAGATCCAACTCAGGTTGCAATATGTTTTTTGTTTTTTACTCTATTTGGAATCCATAATATCACTCTATAATGCTAACATTTTATCACTTACCATACAGGTTGTGCCTCATACTAGTATTGATTCATCAATGGTTGTACCTTGTCTGAGCACTAGAGATCTAGCTTAGGTTGTAGTACATTTTTTTTATTTTTTACTTTATTTGGAATCCCTAACACCTAATCCGCAATTTTAACATTTTATCACTTACCATATAGGTTGTGCCTCATACTAGCATTGATTCATCAATGGTTGTGCCTCTTGCTAGCATGGGAGATCTAGCTCAGGTTATAATACAATTTTTTTTTTAAAACTCTATTTGGAATCCCTAATGCCACTCTATAATGCTAACATTTTATCACTTATCATATAGGTTGTGTCTCAAACCAATAGATTCATCAGTGGTTGTACCTCTTTCTAGCATGGGTGATCTAGCTTAGGCTACAATACATTTTTTGTTTTCTTACTCTATTTGAAATCCCTAATGCCAATTTATAATGCTAACATTTTGTTGCTTACCATATAGTTTGTGCCTCATACTAGCACTAATTCATCAGTGGTTGTGCCTCCCATGTGAGAATTGATTCATTGATAGTTGTGTCTCCCATCGCCACTTCTCCTCATCATTTTGTTAGGAATCCCACCCATCGACAAAGGAACCTAATATCATTATCATTCAATCCAACTATGGGACAAAGGGATGAGGTAATGAAAAACTAAACTATCCACAACTTAGAACCCAATTTCTAGTTATTTTCATATTACTTAAGATAATTGATAGTGTATTTTATTTTTTCTTCTACAGACACCTAGTGAGCCACAAACTACATCAAAGAGACTCAATTTTGATGATCCTACATAGTCATAGATATTGATAGTGATATACATATGTAGTTATGGTCATTAGATGACATTGACATATATTCAACTTTTGTATTGTATATATTCAAATTTTTACTATGCACATTTGACATTTCTATTGTACACATTCGACATTTGTCAGGTATTCAACTTTTGTATTGTATATATTCAAGATTTATATTGTGTACATTTGATATTTCTATTGTAAACATTCAAAATTTCTCGGGTATTTGACTTTTGTATTGTAATAATGAGACATAAAATCCTTTTGTAACTATATGATTGATATGACATAATATATTGTTCATTTTGATATACATTAAACTTAGATTTCTATCGAACTTGTTCAATGTGTGCATACAAACTTGTATTTCAACTTACTTTCTTGCAATTAATCAAACACATGAATGTTCATTATTTTATATAGAAAATATAACATGTTTATCAAATTCATTATAAGGTGTAATCATATGTCACTTATTTGATGTAATAAGATATGAAAAGTAAAAATATCTCATGATTTTTATATTTGTGTCAAAGATTGTAGCCCGATAGTGGTTAGAGACCCTTAGGTACTGATGTAGGAGCATCCAGAGGTATAAGGGCAATCTTGTGTCATCCAAAAAAATATACTTAGACTTGGTTTCTATTTCATGTGTTTTCATTTTTGGATACCCATTTGGGTCAAATAAAGGTTCCAACTCTCACAATTCCAATATTAGTGTTCTAGGATAGAGTATTTGAACACATTGGGATATGTGTAAATGTTGGAAAAATAGGAGTATGTAATTGAGCCATCATTTTGGTGAACTAGAAGGTGCAACTTGGTCAAAAGATTTTCATTGTAATTTAGAGCATTCCAAAAATAGAATTAGGTCAAAAGGCCCCATGGTTTGAAAGTTATTGTAGTTTTTCAGTTTCTGGAGACCTCCTAAGAATACTTCAAAGTTAGGTTAGGGGAATTAAATGACATCAAATAGAGCCAAACAAAGGGGCACAAGAGAAACTGGTCCATAGGGCTATAGAGCACTTCGAGAGCTTTTTGAAAATGTAAATGGTTCATCAATTGGAGCTACAGTTCAAAAGTTATGTCTCTCAGAAGTTCGGTTACCATTTTTGGATTCTTCTAATTTTGTGCTGACTTCTAATGTGACTTCTAGAGCCTTCTATTTGGTCAGTGGATGCCTACTAGAACTTTCTAGACTGTATTCCTAATCCTTAACCCTCCAGGGTCTATTTAAGAACATTTCTGGCATTGTAAAAGGCAGTTCGGAGTGGAGTTTCAGAGGAGGTATTAGGAGAAGAATTTATCTCCAAATTTATGCTATTGTAAGCCCATAGGGCATGATTTGGAGTCTATTTCTCTACACTAAGTGTACTAGCATATTTTTATAGTTAATAAATTTTTCCCTTTCCTATTGTGTCCTTTCTATGCTTGGGTTGTGTCTCCATCAGGGACACTTCCATTCATTTTGGTTGATACCATTAGAGGTATGTTGTGGCTAAAAAGAGGTTGGTCCTAGCCTAAACTTGACCAACCATTGCTAACAGAGTAGACGATTCGATCCTAAGACCAACGGTTTGAAATATACACAAGCTTGCTCATTTTAACTAAGCACCATTACAACTTTTGGCAATAGGTTAGATACAGATGCAAAATCCAAACAAATTTGAATCTCTAAAAATAGAGATAGAAATTTGTATGCCTAGATAATGTGATCCTATAGCACTTGATAGTTCACCAATACCTCACACGAGCTCAGAGAAATGCTCAATCAAAGATCGTAGCTCGATCATCCAAGGACACTTCCATTCAGTGTGGTTGATATCATCAAAGGGAAATTGTGGTTGAAATGAGGTTGGTCCTAGACTAAACCTAACCAACCAGAGCTAACAGAGAAGATGACTTGATCCTAAGACCAATAGTTTGAAATATACACAACCTTGCTCATTTTAACTAAGTAATATGAAACTTTTGGGAATAGGCAAGATACAGATGGAAAATCCAAATAAAGTCAAATCACTAACCAATGAGATATTCTTTTGTAGGCCTAGATAACATGATCCTATATCACCTAACAGTTCATCAATACCTCACACGAGCTCAAATAAATTTCTAATCAAGGATCGCAACCCGATGGTGCTTAGAGACCCTTGAGGATGCTTCCATTTAGTGTGGTCAGTACCATCAGAGGGAATTTGTGGCTGAAATGAGGTTCTTCCTAGCCTAAACTTGACCAACTTGAGCTAAAAAAGCAGCCATGGATTGTTAGGAAAAGCCAAAATTGCTCATTAGGTCCTAAGTTGGTCAAAAGTTGCTTAATGAGCCAAAAGTTGCTCAAAAAGTTAAAAGTTGTTAGGGATGGGAAACTAAGGTATTAGGTTACTTAATAGGTCCTAGGAATATTAACTAGGGTCCTAGAATATTCCTAGATGGACCCATTTGACTAAAAGATGTCAAGAGAAAAAAATGCTCAAAAGTTGCAAAGTTGCTCAAAAAGTTGCTTGAGCAACTTTTGTAATTTTTGCAAAAAGTTGAAAATGTAGGTTTGGGAAGTTATAACTACCCATGCTCAAGTATATGAGTATGGGGAACATGTTTTGGAAGGTTAGAAGGTTTTTGATCAAATTTCATACCTACTAGAGAGATTGAGGGGTGTTGGGTTCGTTGGTTTGATGGAAACCATAGAGCATGGGGCATGGTTGAATGCATGGATATGGAGATAAGGGGGAGGATTGAGGTCTTGGAGTCTAGTCAGGGTATGAAATGATGAAATTGACTAGTGATAGGTTTATAGTGTGGGTTGAGGGCCTAGAGTTTATTCTTTTGGAAGGACGAGTAAGGTGTTGTTACAAAAAAAAAAGAAAACATTAGCATTCTCCTAAAAAGATTTTGGAAATCCTCCATTAACCTCTGCATCATGATATCCAACACATATACACTCCTCTAGGTCATTTGGTCATTTCCCAACCAACTTTTGCAAGAAATTGCACTTTTGCAACATTTGTACTTTGCAAAATTTTAACAACTTTTTGGACTATTATGCAATTTTTATCTTCTCATTCTTTATATAGGGTGCCTGGGTGGTTATTCACCCTTTAGGAATCATCTTCAACTCTTTGCAACTTTCTTGCCAAAAATTGTTCAAGCAACTGGTGAAAGTTGTCATTGCACAAAGCAACTTTTACATTTTTGTGCAACTTTTCACCAATTTGGTCAGATAACCTTCCTCTCGTCTTAAACTTAACCACACACCTTTCCTATGGTAAAAATCTAACCCTAACTTATCATATACCCCATTGACATCATGATGATGTCATCATCATGCCTTGTGCCAATCAGAGGGTTATTTGAAGCCTAAAAAGGGGCAACATAGTGTGACAGCAATGACATGGTCCAAAACAACCCCATCCAAGCTTTACATATGTTGTAGAGAAGCCAAATGGGTATCCAAATCTATAATTTATTTTCCTCATGTTTTGGGAAATTTGGGAGAAATATTCAAGAGGACAACCATCTAAATCCATATAAGTTGAAGATAATTGAATATTTATTTAAGGATATCATCAAACCCAAAAAAAAGAGTTTAAGAGACAAATTTATAACAATAATGAAAAATATTTGCATCTCTTATTTGTTTTATATACAAAATCTTCCATCTAAATATGCACATATTCAACATCTCTTATCAAATTTTTATGAAAAATATGGCATCTAAATATGCACATGTTACATGTCTTCTCTTTTTTATATTAAAAAATTGGCATCTAAATATGCACATGTGACATCTCTTATTTTATTTTTATACAAAATATGGAATATAAACATGCACATGTTACATTTCTTATTGGTTTTATATACCAAATTTGGCATGTAAATATGCACATGTGACATATCTTATTGGATTTATATATAAAATTTGGCATCTACACATGGACATCACTGCAAAGTTGCAATATTTTGAATAACATATATACAAAATTTTCAAAATTATTCTACCATATGTAGAATGATTCATCTATATAGCACACAATCAATCAAGGGAACCTTCTGGATCAGCTCTAACCCTTATTGTATAAAGTATTGCCTTGTGATCAGATTCACATACTTTCCACAACTTCTTGTTAAGAGGCCTACCATGATACAATACCAATTGAATATTTGTTGCAACAATAAGGGTAGAGTAATGAAGAATATGTCTGTGTGTCTAAAAATCCTCAAATAACCACATGGTAGAAATCTTGATAGGGTACCTATATTTAATTGTAAAGACAATTTAAAGTCAAAATTGATACATTATACATGACAATTTGACTTAAAGAGATATTTATGGCAGGGGACAAAAATATACTACCTTCTAAGACATGTTCTTGTCACAATGATGGATCCTATTGGGTACTCAATATCCTCACCATCAATGACTATAGCTATCAATTTTTTTTTGGGCTCAATACACCAACATAGAAAGTAATACGTTCCTTCATCATTATTCTCATATGCAATAACTGCATATACATGACTCGCATTACATAGAAAGATAAGTTAATGGAAAAATTGAAAGTAATTTATTTTAACCAAGTATTAAATTGATAACTTAGTACCTGGTTCAACTAGGTCAAATACATGTTCAAAATTTGTTGATGCTTCAACCTGGTTGAGTTGTAGTGTTGTGGGAAGTTGATATGAATCAATTGGATGCAAAGGTCTACAAGACCATTGGTCAAACCACTCTTTTGATTCACATTCATCCCATAAATGATGCATACATGAAGAGTAAAATCATGCAAGCTTTCTAGTATGAATAGCTAGTGACGTTGCATTTGAACTTCAAAATGAATGCATCTCACTTGATCCTCTAACAGTACAACAATCTTGAAAATTTTCAATGTTAGGTTCATGTATCAACCAAAAATATCTAGAAACCATAGAATTACCTGTATTACCTAGTCCCATTGTAGAATTGCACCATTGGACAATTTTTTTAGCATTTTGTAATATTGCACCAGCTTCATACTTTAATTCCTCTCTACTAAGGGTTCTTTTCACACATGATCTAGCACCACCATGCTCTTCCTTTCCATGTCTTACCTCAATGAAATTACAAAACTATTGCGCACTACTTGTCACATGCATCCTACTCAACCAATCGAATATCCTTGCATTCTTGAATTGTGTGGTGCAATTGTCTAGCCATAAAATGTGTTGATTGTATCTTTTATCTCTTTCCCTAAAATTTTCCTAGAAGACTCTAGAATATCCTTTCACAAAATTTGATGAATGAGTTTGATCATTGCTAATATATAAGTGATACTCTCTTAATACTTTTCTATCATCCTCTATGCTATCATGTGCATGAATAAAGGCTATGTGTACAAAAATTGACAATTGTATAGAGTTGTAATAGATTGGTTTCACTTCATTTTGAGGTTTTAGTGTATAATTTTCAAAAAATTAAACAACCAACACAATCGTACCCAAGGGAAAACTTACCATACAAAACTTAAATCTCTCATCTAACAATCTAGCTCTATGTGTATGACCTATGTAGTCATAAACTATTTTCTCTTGAAACAATTTCATAAAATCAGTTGCACATACATCCCTTTTCACTAATTCACACCTCTTTAATTCTTTTCCATCTTTAACACCATATATAACTGACTTGTACTTTCCAAGAGAAACTAGAGCATCTTAAGAATTTCATGTGTGCTATCTAGATGTAGGCATCTATGCAACTTACAACTTTTGCAAACCACCAAATTGAAGGAAAAAACCTTTCAAACACATTGTCTTATAATAAATGCACCCATCATCTCATTTACATAGTACACTTACAATAAATTCTCTCAGTGACTTAGGAGGTGAAGTTAGATCACATTCCTACAATATTTCTTTAGTATGCAAAGTGCAACATATATAACAATAAACATCATAATGCATAGAAAACTTGACATGAACCCTACAACAACATGTAGTGTGTGTATGATTTATCTTAACATAGAATAGTTTTGTCATCTCAAAAAACCTTTGGCTAATTTTAATTTGAGGAAATATTTGAAGAAACATTTCATAAATTTGTGTTTGAGTCACATCCAAAAATTTTTTTCCATGTGGCTCATGGTTTGTTTTTCCAAAATTCATCTCTTGACAACATCTTTTTGGTTTAGTGAATCCCTTGTGTTTTCATGCCAAAAGTTTTCTATTAATGTTCTTAGTGCCTCAACAATAACTTTATGCTTAGGTGGAAGTCTACCTTGGAAGGACCAAAAATCAGTCTCATTAGAATTATCAATTTTCTCTCATGTCACTAAGGCTTTGAGTAATGTTGTTCTACTTATCCTTAATGATTTACTTATTTTTCTTACCATACATTTTTTTTCCATTTCCTTTCCCATTATGGTTGATGTGAGGACCCATCGACTTGTGTTAGCATCTTTAGTATGTGCTTTTGAACCAATGGATTGGTATGCATCAAAGATATTTCTAATAATTCTTCTTTCACTACTATTTTCAGATGTTCTTAACCCCAAAATTCTCATTGTCTCTCTAAATTTTAGTATTTTAACCATTTTGACAATATGTTGGCATCTTCCACTTTGATTTAAGTTTTTAAAATAGTTATTCCAAATCTTTTGAACAATTCTCCTACAATTTCTTTTTGACATTTTATCATGCATTGGCTTCAAAATATTTTCATCAATGTCAATTATAAACTTTGATTTTCTATTTATTATTCTAGAAGATGTTGATGGATGCACATGCTTTATATTTTCATTACTTACATCATGTGCATTCATCATTTCAACTCGAGATACTACATTAGGGGAATCAAGTGATGTAGGTGTATTTGTCATAATCATTTCAATTGGGGTATGTTGAACATTTTTTGTTTGTCAAACTAGTTGTGTTTACAACATCAATATCAATAGGTAAATTTGCATCACTTACATTGGAGGTATTTGATGATGTACCTTCATGTAATCTCCTCATACACTCCCTTATTTTTTCCTTTGTCACCTCTCACTTTTCAATCATTCCTCTCTTGTTCTTTCCCATGATTGTAGATGCAAATTACCCTACAAATAATAACTTGAATAAAATAAACAATAAAATACAAAAATAAACAAATTTTCATGATTATGTTATGCTCAGTCATAAGATACTAACATAAAATAAGATGTTGGCACATTAAAAATATGAAATTTAGCATTTCCAAGCACAAAAAACCTTACACTTGCATACCTGGTATAGAAATACATGTGAAAAAATAGTAGAGTATGGTGGACCACACTGAAACAACATAATAACCATTGAAATGTTATTTTATTTATATTTTTCAATAACTTGGGTAGCTTTTGCATAATCTAATTAGGTTATTGATTTCTAACTACATTATCCATATGGACAAATAACCCGATCAGGTTTTGTATAAATCAATCAAGTTATGTATTACTACTACACAAAAGTAGATTGAAGGAGGGAGGGAGTGATAGAGAGAATGAGAGAGATAAGGTAAGGCTAGGATAAAGAGATAAAAGGGGATGTGAAGAGGGAGAGTGAATGGAGGTGAGAGAGAAAGAGGGGGGATGGAGAAAGGATTAGTGGATAGGAGAAAGAGAGAGAGGGGATATGAGAAAGATAGAAAGGGAATATGAGTGTGTGTGTGTGTGTGTGTGTGTGTGTGTGAGTGAGAGAGAGAGAGAGAGAGAGAGAGAGAGAGAGAGAGAGAGATTAGTGGATATGATATAAATAGTGAGAGAGAGAAGGGGATAGGCAAAAGAGAGATAGGTATAAGACAAAGAGAAAAATGAGAGAGAGGGAGAGAGAGAGGGGGGATGGGATGGACATAAGAATTGGGAGATACAATAGACACTTGTTTAGTATAATATATAACCTGATCTCTCTCTCTCTCTCTCTCTCTCTCTCTCTCTCTCTCTCTCTCTCTCTCTCTCTCTCTATATATATATATATATATATATATATATATATATATATATATATATATATATATATATATATATATATATATATCCAACCTTGTGAAGTGGTAATACAAAACCCAATCAAGTTTTGTAGAACCTGATTGGGTTGTGTAGAACCTGATCAAGTTCTAAATTCATTCTTATTTTCATAACCCAATCAGGTTATGGCTTGGTGATAGCCTAAGTTAATGACCCAAAGGCTTGGGAGACTATTTTCCCTCCATTTTTTTCCTTTCGACATTTTTTCATCTTCTAAGATGAATTATCATCTTTTTCTTCATTAGGTATGCTAATGGTGAAGTGGGTATTTCTAAAATCACCACCATAATCTTACATGTCTTCTTAACATTTTAACCATATATTTTTTTCTTTTTTCTGGACAACATTAACATTGTAAACTTTAATTACTTTTACCAATGCCTTAACATTCCTCACAGACATATGTCTACCATTTTTTTAATAGTTTTTTGTTGGAATTACAATAGGAAAGATAGATTCTGAGGAGGTGGGGTGAATCAGTGCTTTAAACTTTAACCCATAAAAACATTCACCATACATTCATCTCATATATTCAATAAGTAAACTGAAATACCATGTAAGGCATATACATATAAAGTATGTAAACAAGTAAGCATTCACATGTCTATGACACAAGATATGATTACCCAAAAACCCTCCAATGAGAAGGTAAAATTGGGGTGGGGATTACACCCACAAATTTTCACTACTGTAGAAATAAAATGCATCCAATGAAGGTTACAATATTTGATCATGAAACATGATCTACCCTGTGAAAGGTCTATCCTGTTAAAAGCTTACAAATACTGTTAGGTCTTACCCTATTAGAGGATTTGAACACCCTATTATAAGTGTGCCTCATTGAAGGACTTCAACTCACAATTAAGTAGGCACCTTGTTAGAGGATTTCAATATAGCCTATTAGGACTACTCTGTTAAGATATTTAATTGATGTCTGAAAAATGATCCTACAATTAGCACTATGTTTCTTGATGTCAAATCACCTCTATACTAATTAATACTTGATCCTTTTTTATCGTATGTCTCTTTGTTGTTCACGCTTTCCTTCCTCTATTCTCATTTAACTGATTATTCAATGCAATTCAGATCATAATACCTTGGTCACCATGAATGTCTTGTTTGTGCACGAAAAGTCTCCTTGATCATTCATTCATATCCTCAATCTCCCATCATAAAAAACTTGGGTTTTTTACTTCTTAAGAAGACCTATGTGACTTAGGGTTAGGTATGAATCAATGACTATAGTTCATCCATATTGCCACTTAAACCTTCCCTTTACCTGATTGGATGCATGTAATACATAAGGATTCCCACTTAATATTCATCCTTATCACTAAAATATCATAATTCAATCCTTAAGTCAGCTCAAAAATGGTTTACATAGTAGTTTGTGCCAATACAAACAACTATGTTAAAATAGTGTTACTTGGCATCTAAAGTCCCTAGTGCTCAGCACTAACTATGACTTCAATATTGTCACTTAGCAACTGAATTACTTGGCATGCATTACTTACTTAGCTCTTGAATCAGTTGGCACATACTATCTACTTGGAATTTGAGTTACTTAGCATATGAGTGACTTAGCAATCACTATTTGCTTGGAATTCTCTATCCTTCCATGTTGTGCTTGACATATGTTACTTTATTCAATATGAACTAAGTAAATGACTTAAGTGTATAGACACTCACTTGCCAAAACCAATCTAATATTAACAATCTCCCCCTTTGATATGAGTGTCAAAAACACTTGGTCATACATTAATACTCTTATTCTTATGAGCATATACAAAATTTCAAAAAATCTCAAAATTTTGTAGCATGACTTATACCTCAAAATTTCATAACTCCCCTTGAGTTGTTTGATCTATTCTATACTATACTTTGTATCAAAATCTATCTCCTACTAAATAGATTTTCATTGACTGATACTCTTTCTCTATTCTTACTTTCTTGCTCTCTTTCTCCCCTTTTATCTTACTTCTTCTCTTACTCCCCCTTTTTGACACTGATGTCAATGGGTTATACACTAATAGTGTATTATCCAAAAAGGATTTATGGACCTCAAGTATAATTTTAAGAGCTACATCCCAGTTATCACAAGCTACCTCTAAAGATTTAATTTGGATGGCTAGCTTAGTAGCAAGGTGGACTAAGCCGTCTAATGTAGAAAGATTGCAGTCTTTCTTCATAAGTTTTTTTGCATAGCCTAGTTCCGTGTATGGAATCTCTATATGAGGAGTCAATGTCGATTAAATACTGATCAATTTAGCCCTTAAATTGGCTTCATCTACTTTTAATGATGTTAATTGACTTTGGGATTGCAGTAAGGTCCTAAAGTGTTTCTCACTTTGAGTTGGAGACGTGGGCAATTTTTCACTAGATGACTACATTTGGCTCTCCAAATTCAAGATGTTATTCCTTATCTCTTGTGTGAAGAGTGTAGGATTACATAGTTTTTTTATAGAGAGAAAATGTTCTCTAGTAACTTCTTCACACCATCTATCTTAGTTGCCAATGCAACCTGTGTTAGTGCAATATCACTAGATTTCTTCTCATTCACCTTGTTTTGAAACTTCTTTTCAGACCATTCTAATAATTTGACATTAGTATCTTGATGTTTCTTCTTTGTTAGGGCCTCTTGTAGTATATCCATCTACTCAATTATTATTGTTGCATATTCAAACTTTGCAAATACAGTCTCTTCATCTAGGCTTACATCTCCATAAGTAATTACCTTTTGTTCCTTAGATGAGCTAGGACTTGGCACTGAGAATTGTAATGGTGTAGTATTTATGCTCAGCTTATAAAGAGTTTGACTGGAAGGAGTACCAGATTCTGGAAATGTCTCTAGTGTTTGGATTTCTTATAGCTCCTTTGGCTTAGATGTCAAACTTGTTTCTTTAGACTTGTCCTTGTCTACCTCTAAGATTTTAGTTGCACCTTGATCTTGTGCTAGAGGTATAGGTACATCTACCTAACCTGTTTGGATTTTTGTCCCATCATTGGCTGGTGTTACCACCTTTTCTTTCCCAACTATCTCAACCTTGTCTATTTTTTCTTCTTGTGTAATG
The DNA here is from genome assembly GCA_028749045.1 of Cupressus sempervirens. NCBI lineage: Eukaryota > Viridiplantae > Streptophyta > Pinopsida > Cupressales > Cupressaceae > Cupressus > Cupressus sempervirens. Next base: position 201,229,816 of record CM053785.1, read on the forward strand.
ACTAAGACTAGAGTGCCTTCCATGAGTCTACTAATAGTGCAACCCATTGTCTTCTTGCTTTGATATACAAAAATGGGTGGTGAAGGTTGTACACTTCTGACTTGAGGAGTGATTATAGGTGTTTCTTGTGTTTTCACTTCCTCCCCTGTATTTATAGTCTTTATCTTCTAAAGTTCATCTATACTCACTAGTACAGGGTTGTCACATAATTTTTCCTACAGAGTGGATTGGACAAGTATCTTTTTCAAATCTTCCTGTATTAGGGGATTGATGTTTTGATCAATAGTATCATAAACATCCTTCACTAAGATAGTTTCAATTTTTATGCTTGTCACCTATGGAGGGCTGACACTTGACATTTGTGTATCTTGTACACTCTATTCTATTCACTGCTCTTCCTCAGCTAGTACCTAATCATCAATATTCATATCATTGCCTCCCTCAACTGTGCCTTGTTCATTATCATTTTCTTCATCCTCTCCAACCTCAATAGATGTATGGTCATCTTCTTTTGATGTTGTCAGTCTAAATGTTAACTTCCACATTTTTTTGGACATATTCACAACATTCTTTATATTGTTATGTAATATGCTAAATGCCCTATACTTAGGTACAAATCTTGCAGCATATTTCTTTATATGTTTAGACATTTCATCCTTACTAAGTTTTGGCATAACTTGAGCTAGAGATGTCTCCCTAATTTGACTTTTAGTGTTCAAACAGTAATGTCATTTTTGCTCAACTCTTTTCTATAAGCTTTCTGGAATGAAGTTGGCAAGCTCTAGAGGAGTCTTCTTGAATGTAGCCATCATGGCATATACTGCCTCCTCTACTTGTTTTGTCTCAATCTTTCCAAGACTATCAAAATAAATGTGAAAGAAACCTAGAAAATTGGCATTGCTTCTAATATTCTCACATAAATTATCTAGATCTAAGCACGGATTGTGACTCACCGCTTGGAACTAGTTGTTGTCATTAGATTCAGCCTTCTTCTCATTAGTTTTAGCCTGAGCAACATATTTCCTTCTAGGTCTCTTTTTTTGCTCTACCTTCTTTCTCTTTAGGCTTGGCTACCTCTTTAGCCTTGTGTGTAGTGACTCTTGTACTAGCCGTTGTGGTAGGTGTTGTTGATTTAGATTCACTAGGTTTTGCAACCTTCTTTGTTTTGTTCACTGCTTGAGTCTTTTCCTTCCTTTTCTTCTTGTCAGTATTAATAGGTGCTTCACCAATTTCTTCTTCCTTAGCACCTTCTATAGTATCTACTTCCTCTTCTTGCTGATCTTCACCCTATCCTTGTGTCAATGCTAGTGGTGCTTGAGCCTGTGTGTCCTCTTCTTCTTCTTCTTCATCATCATCTTCCTCTTCTTCTTCGTTGGCTCATTCACCCAATTTTTTTTTTAGTTTCTTCACCAATTTGTTCTTCTTTCTTATCACTAAAGTACTCTTCAAATGCATAGTGATCTTTGATTTGGCCAAATCATAATTACCAAATGCTTTGGCTTTCTTATCCTCTTCTTCTACAAGTAGTTTTGTGATTGTTGTAGTGGCCTCATCAATATTGATCTCATAACCTAATGGCCTTAGCCATCTCACTCTAGGGATTGCTACTTGGACATATGTGTGATTAGTATGAACTAGGAAGCAAACATCATCATAATGTTTCTCCATTAGTGAGACTAGTATCCTTAGTCTTTTCTTCATGGATTGCTTGAATTCTTCAAAATAACTAGTCATTACTGACTCAAAGTTATCATCTAACTGCTCAATAAATTCTCCTATTTGAACTGTAATTCATCTATTCACCTTCCAAGAAACATTACCAAAAGTAGGAAAATTTATTTTTCACATAAAGGAAAATACATACTAGAATAGATCCAAATTTACACTAAGCACTCTTGGTTCTCTTTATGACTCCCAAAGTTTCAATCATTTGTTGCAATTGCAACTCAGCAAGATCATAGCTATGATCTTTCTCCACAATTTTATAGCCCATAACTACTACAAATCAAGGTACAATGTTTAATCTATTGGATAGATAAAAGTTGTGTGCTATTAACCTTAGTACAAAAGCTATCAGGGGATCTATGATAGTGTCAATATTCATACCCCTTTTATTCCATACAACCCCTATGTTCTTTTTAGTTACTCCCTTTGACTCACTTCTCATAGTCTTTGGCCAATCTAGGGTTGGATACCATGTTACCCTATCAAAAAATTTCTTTGTTATTTTAGCTGGTCCATTTTCTAACCATACAGAGCTATCATGGATTCTAATTAAGACAATCTTAATCCACTCTATTTTGAAGACATTGGGGAAATCTAAGGCACGATTTAACCCTTTCTTCTCTAAAATCTTGTATTCTTCCTTCAACACTCTATTTCCACATAGTCTTCCATATTCTTCTCTAATTTTCATGTCTCCTATGCTTCCAATCTTGAAAGTATACCTATTCATGACATTTTGAATCATCAAGACTCGCAGTGGTATCATAGACAATGCACCAGAGGGATCTTGTTTATACCTTATGTCTATAATAGCCTTGAAAATAGGTTGTTTGATTTCATTACTAATTAACTAAACATTCAAAACCTCTTTTCCCTCTACACCTTTCACTTTAGAAGAACTAGACATCATTACATATATCTAGGGTTTGTGAAATTTGAAACTACATAGCTCGACACATGATAAATGCCTTGTAAGTCTTGCTAAAGTATTGAACAACCATTCAAATCTTTTGCAAATGTATAGATCAAATTCTCCAGATTGTGTTTAGCTCTTTGTGTTCTTCTTTGAATTCAAATGATGTTAAATGAGTAGAAATAAATCAAATAGCCCTTAAAATACTACAATTAATGCTAAGTACTTACACAACTATAAGCTCAACATCAATTGATTTCTGGCTCACTCAAAATCCACATGTCTTTCCATATGCTCAGAAACCACTACAAGCTCAGTCTCAACTAAAACCCTTTATTCATCTCGACATCAACTAGTATTTTGCTCAGCAACCACAAAAAACTTTTCATGCTCGATATTAACATGAAAAACTAACAAAACTTAAAGATTTTATCCTTGATTTATAATAACACTTTGCATCTTTATTCATGCATATGTAATATTTTCAAAATCTAAATCCTTGGAACCGATGTATAGTATATCTTTTGAATATTAGTCCCAGATACCTCTTGATTGCTTAGTTTGATGAGTTTTGATCACTTGGCCCATTAGGTGTAATGATCTCATCTACAATTGATATACTACAATCTTCCTTTCTCTTCCATGTCTTTTTCATCTCATCTCTATCATTTTCAATATCTTCCTTGCCTTTTCCTTTGTTGAACTCACAACTTGGTGCCTTTGACCTTGTTGGACAATATCTACTAATTTGAATAGTCCTCAAACAATTAAAACATGTAGTTTGACTCAACCACCTTTTGTAATCACTTCTAAAGTGTGTTCTATAGAAGTTCTTAGGAACATGTCCATACTCTTGATAGTAGTAACTATACCTTGTATTATAATCCCAATTGTAAGAATTTCAATTGTTCCTTACCTTTGTTTGCTTGTTTGATGACCACTTGGGTTTGGAACTGCACTCAAAAGCTCTATGTCCATACTTTTGACAGTTATAACATTATCTTTCAAATCTTTGAGTGTGAATGGTCTTTGCTCTACATTCATGTGCTTGATGACCTTGGTTTTTGCACTTATACCAATTATCCATGCTCTTCTGCTTAATATTCCAATTTATAGTCTTGCTCCTACACACATTAATAGTATGTCTTTTCTTAACACAATTATGACAAGTAGGTTTGGAGTTCTTACCTTTGTTACTGCTTTCTTCAGCACTTTTGGATGATTCTCCTTCTTTAGTAATAGTGTGTCCTAGTCCAAATATATCATTGTTACATCTAGGGGATCTCATCAATTGTTAAAAGTATTTGATGGCTTCACTGGGTTTATTGAAACTTATAGAAAACTCATTTTCCCTTTTTAGATCATTGCTCAACTATTCATTTTGCAATTTTAGTGTTGTGATTTCAATATCTTTGGCATTTAGTTCATGATTTGCAATCATTATTTGACCCAAAGTTTCTAATTGCATGTTAGCAATCCTAGTTACCTCTAATGATCTCTTTTCCATTTTTCTACTCAAAACTCTTTTTTCATCTTCAATCATGACTTTGTCTTCCATATCTTTTTTTTTTTGGTTCAATCACCTCACATAGTAGAATGGCTTGAGATTCTTTCTCTCTCTTAAGATTTTTGATCTCTTCAGGTAGGGTTTTGTTCTTTTCTATTAGATCTCCAACTGCTACATCAAATCTATTAGAGTTTCCTTTTGCAAATAGCTTAGTAGTGTCCATCTCTCAGTATTGTGTGTCATTCTCTTCAATTGAGATTTCCTTCCTTCTTTTTAATAATTTCTTTATATCTTCTCTTGGTTCATTCAAGTGATGTAGAGTGAGTTTTATTTCAATCTCTTGATTCTCAATAACTTTTCCTAACTTGTAGAGTTCCATTTCAAAGATCTTTTGTTAAAGTTGCAAAGCCTTAGTTTCAAAGAAAAAAGCTTTGATACAAATTGTTGAAATTACAATAGGAAAGGTAAACTCTGAGAGGAGGGAGGGGGAGGGGGAAGCGGTGAATTAGTGCTTTAAACTTTAACCCAAAAAAGCATTCACCATACATCCATCTCATATAATCAATAAGTAAATTGAAATACCATGTAAATCATATACATCTAAAGTATGTAAACAAGCAAGCATTCACACATATATGGCACAAGATATGACTACCCAGCAACCCTTTAATGAGAAGGTAAAATTGGCATGGGGATGACACCCACAAATCTTCAATATTGCAGTAATAATGTGTATCTAATGAAAGTTACAATGTTTGATCATGAATCATGATCTACCCTATGAAAGGTCTACCCTATTAAAATATTACAAAGACTATTAGGTCTTGCCCTGTTAGAGGATTTCAACACCTTGTTAGAAGTGTGACTAGTTAAAGGACTTCAACTCACAATTCAGTAAGAACCTTGTCAAAGGATTTCAATAGAACTTATTAGGACTACTCTATTAAGAGATTTAACTCATTCAACTTTTAGAATGTCTCGGCAATGATTCTATGATTAGCACTCTATTGCTTGATGTCAGATCACCTCTATACTAATGTATACTTGATCCTTCTTGATCAGATGTCTCTCTTTTGTTCACTCTTTCCTTCCTATGTTCTTCTTTAATTGATTCTATAATGCAATTTAGATCATAATACCCTAGTCACCATGAATGTCTTGTTAGTGCATGAAAACTCTCCTTGATCATTCATTCATTCCCTTAATCTCCCATCATAAAATACTTAGGATTTTTCCTCCTTAAGAAGACCTAGGTGACTTAGGGTTAGGTATGAACCAACAATTGTGATTCATCCATATTGCCTCTTAAACCTTCCCTTTACTTGATTGGATGTGTTTAATACATAGGGATTCCCACTTAAGATTTGTCCTTATCACCAAAATATTAAAATTCAATCCTTAAGTCATCTTTAAAATGGTTTACATAATAGTTTGTGCCAATACAAACAACTATGTTAATTGGCATCTAAAGTCCTTGGTGCTTGGCACTAACTATGACTTCAATGTTGTCACTTGACAACTGAATGACTCAACATGCACTGCTTGCTCAGCTCCTGAATTACTTGACACATACTGTCTACTCAAAATTTGAGTGACTCAGAATATGAGTAACTCAACACTCACAATTTTCTCAGCATATGTTACTTTGTTCAACATGAACTAAGTAAATGACTTAACTATATAGACAATTACTTGTCAAAACTAATATAAGATTAACACTTTTGATATGCTTAACAAAATTCAAAGTAAATTACATATTACTATTCTACACTTGATTATATACACATTTAACAAAAGTTTCCATTTCCAATTATTTAGATGCAAGTTATGCTTAACACACGAACAACTACAAAAGTTTTAGGATGTACTCTATTCCATTATTCATAAAAAAAAAAATACTCATCATAAAATTATAAAAAAAATACACAACTTGTAGATATGACTCTTAACTATCATCCTAGTAGAGGGATATGCAAAATACTAAATATAACTATGCCTTTTGTGTTGCACATGAAATAGCTATGTTATGTTTTCTAAAAAAATTAGGAACTATTTTTTGTATGTGTAGGGTTTGACCCACCTAATCTTATCCATTTTGTGAAAAATTTAATATTTAAGAAAGTAGATTCAGAGTATTGCAATTTATATGTTTTACACATCTTGTCATTTTTAGTGGATGACCCTCAAATGTCTCGTCCAAGTTCAAGTTTACCTAATTTTACAAAAAATGATGTCCACTTATAACCCCCTTTTTGTACACCATCTTGGTGCACTTACCTAGAGAATAGCCTAAATACTTAGTTAATCTTAACAAGGTTAACCATTGTAGCATAAAATCTTAGAGGCACCAAGTGAAGTTAGCAAGTGTGTGAAATATTATATGGTAATATTAGTTAGTGGTGTTTGTATGTCCTTTAGATCATGCCACTCTTTTTAGTCCCTGACTGGAAGTGATAAGGTCTAGATGATATTTTGGTCAAATCCTCTAACAAGGTGACTTTAACAAAGTGTATGCAACTTTTAACAAGGTAGTTCCCTAACAGAGATCACTTCAAAAGAGTAACATTTTTGGGTTGCCAATCCTAGGTGGTTTTCCTCTTAAGAGGAATTCCATTGTAAAAATCATGGTGTCAAAATTGTGTAAATGTAATTTGTGCTAGAATTTGATTTACATGTTTTTTATAGTTTATTGAAACTAGATAATAAGTTAGCTATGAATAGGTAATAACTAGAAATTTACTACTAGTTGGTAATGCAATGAATAATTTGATAACAATTTGGAAAGAAGTGGATGTTGCTGCAGTGGCAGAGAAGAGAAACGCTATAGGAGGCAACATTGTTGAAAATGTAATAGAGAATTTAATCTTATGTTTTAAATGCTTTTAGTTTTTGAAGTTTGTAATAACATCCTACATGTGGTGGCATACCTAAAGTAGCATTTCGATAAGCTCTCCAGATATAGCCACCTAGGACAAGGTGTGTGGATCTTAAATTAGAATAGTTTTCTTTTAGTTCGTAGGTGGAGTGTTTAATGATTTTTAGAATCCAATAATAGGTAGTAGGAAGTTTTTGGAATATTCCTAACTTAGAAAATGACTTTTAAATATTGGTAGAAAAAATGTTCCAGATTCTTATCCTTTTTTTGGATAGAAGACGTTCTTCTTTTCTAAAATAAGAAGAAAACATTTCACATCCTTTAATAGGAAAAAGAAAGTCAGTTTTAAGGGTGAGCCAGTTGGCTATGTAAGATACGAATCAAATTTGGAGAGATATGGAATGTTTTTTTATTTTGTCTTTGTGCAAGTTTTCGATGGTCTGAGTTTTGAACGGATTTTTCTTATCTTGTCACTGGAAACAAGTTGATAGTTTGCAGAAGATTAAAAAGTTTTAGTTTTGGGTCAAATTCGGTATGTTTGCAGAAAATTAGTCTCAGTGCATGGGTAATATCTCCCAAATGCACTATTAGATTTTTATGAGCTTTGGATATGTTATTATAGGCCTAATTACACCCATCTTCACTAGAGTGATTGAAGAGTGTTGATCTGGTTCAAGAGTTATTCATGTCTGAGTGCAGGCCTATCTAGAGACAGCAAGAAGCAATGTTTTGCAGAAAAATGTACTTTGATGTGTGGTCAATATCTTCGGTTTGAACCGTTGGATTTCTCTAAAAAATTTATATGTTGTTTGAAACCTAGTTACACCAAATCTCAACGGTTAGATTGAGTAAATCTTTTCTGGTTCAAAATTTATTCATGTTTGAGCACAGGTCTATCCGGAGGCAGCAAGAAGAAATTTTTGGGGGGATTTATTTTCAAAGGTTTGTTTATTGAATCTAGTGGATGGTTATAGGAGTCTTATGAGTTGAGTCTAAGGTATCTCTGGGTGTGTTTTCATAATAATAATAATGATAAGAACAGTTGGTTCAAATCACAATGGGTGGTTATAACATATCGTGTGTGATCTTGAAGGTTGTAGATGCCCCTTGAAGCAACTCAGTTGAGTGACTGATTCCTCCTGAGTTTTCCAAGGTGTGGCTCTACATCAGATGTATGAGTTAAATATTAAGTCGGATGAGTCTATTGAGTGATTGGATGTATTGAAGTTATTGTTGTTGATGTTTGTGTTTCCCAAACTCTCATTTATCTAACTTTTATACCCAAATCTCTTGGATCCTTCCACTTCAAATTTCTCCATCATTGGTATCTTATAGATCCATGTGGTCTCTCTCATTAGTACCCCAACTTACTTTTGTGATATTAAATAATACCCGATACATAATTAATCCTTCTAATGACTATGTACCATCCCATGAGTCACTTCAAAAGTTCTCTTTATCATCATTCCCTATTATCCATGAAACATGATATGTAATTAAAGGTCTATAAATAAATATAAAATATTGTCCCTATAGCCTCCCCCAAGATATTTATGTCTAATAATTCGAGCTCATCTCTGGTTGAGGTTTTTGTAGATATCCAAAACTGACTTATCCTCAAGAGCACCATTCATCTATTTCCAATTCCTAAGATCAGCTTGACCACATGATTTCAGTTTAAGCACTTCATCCCTACCAATAATTGGATCTTGTCTTGGTGACTATTGTCATTCTATATGAATTTCCTCATTCTTTTTTTAATCTATTTCAAAACCTTTTGAGGAAGGCAGTTACAAGATATTGAGTAGAGAAGAAGAGAATAGACAATAGATTGAAGCAAATTTATCTTGCCTTCAAACATTGTCTTGTGAGACTTTCATCCTTCCATTACTTCATAGCATCTATCCATTAATTGATTCCATCAACTTGATCTTACTACACCACAAATTAAAGGGACACCTAAAAGGTTGCTTATAATTTTACCCTCCCTAGCTCTAAAGACACTCATGGCAATTATTTTAAAGCATTAAAGAAATATATCTTATATTTGGCTCAATTAATGTATTTCAAAGATGCATCTCTATAAGACTCCAACACTTTTTTCATAACTCTTGCCTCCATAATTGAAGCTTCACCAACCAAAAAGGTATCATCTACAAACTCTTGATACAATGAAGTTTCCAAACCATCGGTAATCCTTACCCCTTTCCATCTCCCTTGAATTTGGTGTTTAATAAACCTTTCTAGAACATGTAAATAAAAAAAGGAGAAATTAGATCACCTCACCACAAGCCCCTAGAAGTTTTAAATAATCATTGTATATTCCATTGACCAACACCAATTCCTTATAATTGCAAGTCATACCTTTAATTGGCTTAATCCTTCTACTATTAAAATCAAATCTCTCTAAAACTTCATACAAGAAGTTTATGTCCACCCTATCATATGCCTTCCTAATATCTAGTTTTAGCATCATTTCACTTCTCTTCCTTGTGAATATTGTATGTATCGATTCATGCACCACTATAATTCCATCTATAATGTGCCTCCCTGGCATGAAACTACTTTCTCTAGAGAGATAAGCTTATCCAAAAGCAATTTTAACCTATTCATTGCAATTCTAGACATGATCTTATATATAGTGTTGCACAAAGAGATCAAGTTGAAATCCTCAATCTATCAACCTATATATCTTTGAAATCAATACCACTAATGTGTTGTTCAAATATCTTAGCATGAAACCATAGGATCTAGATTCCTCAACTACTACTAACAATTCACGACAAAATAACTTAGAGAAATTATTATAAAAGAAATCATAGAAATCATCATGACCTAGTTATCTGTCACCTATTAAATGAAAAGTAGCCTCCTTCAATTATTTTATCCTAATATGAGCAATTAGTATTCTATTATCCTGTTCTATTAAGGCCAACCAAATAAGATACAATATCTGATGTCTATGCTTGTTCCTCCCATTCTCACTTGCACTCTAAAGATTTGAAAAAAAAATCTACAACTTGCACGTTAATCTCATCCACCTCCAAGATTTTTTCCCCTTGTGATATTCATAGCTTTAAGATTCTATTAACTAATCTATTTGATTTTACTAAACAATGAGAAAGCTTGGTAATTTTTATCGCCTACATGTAGCAATGACCCTTGATTTACATTTCCAAAAGATTTATTCCCTAAGTAAGATCTCCGCATACTTAACCTTTAGATTATTCTCCATTATACAATCTTTCTCATCCATCCCTTCCTCTATTATCTTGTTGTTAAGAGCCATCAATTGACTTTCAACAATTTCTTTCTCAATTTTCTTTTTGAAGCACTCCTTGTTTGAGAATTGTAGAATCTCTTTGATGTGCTCTAATGTTTTGAGAATTTTAAAACTTGTATTACTTTATACCTTTGGAGCTTTGATCCACAAATTCATAACCATGTCATAAAATCATGCTTCCCTAAACCACATCTTTTCCACTTTGAACATAGTTTTTGTAGGAGCACAGTTTATAAATCATTTGGATAGAAACTGGGAAATGATCTAAAGATGAGAATGAGAGAATTACTACCTCAAATAACACCTAAAATCTTCTCCAATCACCTTTTGCAAAGAAATGGTCCGATCTTTCAACTATACTTGAAAATCCTTCTCTCCAATTAGTCCATATGTATTTTCCATCTTTTGATCTGATCTCCATCAAGCCATTATCTATCACAAAGTCATGAAAATCCTTTTGAATCCTCCCTATTTTGACAACCCCTCCCCTCTTATCTACTAGACCCAACATTGCATTAAAGTCTACAAATAATACTATATCCTCTTTCTAAAGGGACTCCAATCTTCTATAATCTTAACCCACGTGGCCCTCTTATCTTTATTCTTAGTTAGGTTGTATATGTTTAATATATAGAGACTAATGTCTTGATTAAGAAAATGTTTCTTAATCATCACCCATTTCTACCCTTGATCATATAGATCAACCTTAGCACACTTAGGATTGTGAAAAAACCCTAGGCCCCCTTATTTCATTATCACATTCAAAAAACACCTTGACCATCTTACCTTACACCTAGATATATTTCTAATAACTCATTAAATTTAGTCACTTATTATAATACTATGTCTATTTTTATTTGATCCAAAGAATGCTTGATCAAATGCCATTTTTCAAGGGCATTCCAACCCCTAGCATTCTATATAAAGAGCCTCATTTCTCCCAAAGATTAAAAAGGTCCCTCCTAGATATCAATTTGGCTTGACCTTTCATACTTCTTGATTCTTCTAGTAGGTCCTAAGTATATGTATGACCTCTCGTCTACTTTCCTCCATTGGAGCAATTCCATCCCCCAACATATTCCTTTTTTATTGTTCTAGTAGATAGTACTACTTCTTCACCCATAGAATCCCTCTCCAACTCATTTTCCCTCTCATCTTAGTCCCATCCTGAAGACTCTACCAAGCCTTTATTACTATTTTATACTTCTAGATCCCCACTAACTAAAGAGATTTGGATGTCTTTTAAGACAAATTTCCAAAGAGTAGTGTTCTCTTGACTTGTACCTATAAGTTCATTCATGTTCATTATTGTTAACTTCCACTTTAAATCAACTCTACTTATCTTCAAGTGTATTGTCATTCCTTAAATACTTCTAGTAATCTCAATTACTACAAAAATTATGTACATACAATAAAATTGGCATTTCTACTAGCCAATCCATGTTCCTATCCATTCCCATACTTTATTTGACTTTTCAGACATGGGTTCATTTTTAATTCTTGTCCATCCCCTACCACCTTTATCATTTCATTACTCTCACTAGTAGGAGATACCATGTTGTCATGTCATTTCTATGCCTATCCTATCATACCTTAAGGAAATGATATGACTTTGACACTATCTAACTCAACATTTTCCTTGTTTGAAACTCCAAGCTCTACATTTTCACCAAGACTCTTAATAACTTCCTCCACCATCCTCATCCTTCCTTCTTTTGCAAAATTTTTCTTTTTCACATTTTCCAAACATGTTTCCCCTATCTGATAGTCATTTCCTTTACCTTTGTTTGCAAATGTAAACTCATCCTTGTCATGGCTCCACTTCTCACACTTCCTAAGTAACACTTGTTTTCTATCTCTTCCACCTCTATTTATTGCAACCAATATCCTTTAGAGGTTCTAATATCTATTACATGTGGAAGAGGTTGGTGAGGTTATTTGCACAATACACATCCTCACATAGAGACTAAAATCCTATTTATGAATGGCATCATCTTAAAAAATAAATTTTCCTTGGTGGTTTCCTATTTTCTTAATGATCTCCTCATGCCAATATTCATATTGGAGATTATCTTTAGAGGTTCTAATCTCTATTGCATGTGGAAGAGGTTGGTGAGGTTTTCACACAATACAGATCCTCACATAGCTATTGAAATCCTATTTATCAATGGTGTCATCTTAACAAATCAACTTTCCCTAGTGGTTACCTATTTTCTCAAGGATTTCCTCATAAAGCCCCACCCATATAAAAAATTATTCCATTTAATCTTGTTTCAAATTCAAATTTTGAACCCAGTATCTAATATAAATAGCTATCTATCTCATCATGAATGAACCATCAAACAACATACACTCCCTTTCCCATTTTTTTCTAGACTTAACCAAGAAAAACCCATTAGTCAGAGATTTGAGAACATAGTACTCACCCTAGTTTTCCTCAACCCATTTATAGATTTGGGGATGGCTAGCTACCAACCTCCTCATTTAAAAAAAAAAAATTGTATCTCAAAGGTCTATGATATTTTCCTTCCATGTATATGAATCTATCAGTAGATCTTGTTCCCTTTTGTCTATTTCTATTGGGAAAAAATCTATCATTTCTTTTGTCTTCTCTTATCACTTTGGAATCCATTTCTAGCCACTTCCTCTTACTTAGTGCTACCTTTTTCCATTAAAAACCTTGACATTCCCCATTGTGCACTCTTTGAAATCTCCTTACCATTGGGAATTTTACCTCCTCTGTAAGGCATCTCAATTTTCTATGGCTCTCAACCCCACTTTGGAGAGGCCCAAGGAAGCCAACCACCCCATGTACCTTGTTGATTCCCTCCATTATTCAACCTTTCTTTGAGATAACCATCTCTAGGATACTATTTCTTGAATCCTCACCACCACTCCACCATATTAGAGTAAATATTACTTAACTTAAATTATAATTATTTAATCTATTATGAGATTGGGCATTGCATTTATTATTTGGTTTGAATTTACATATGGATATATTAAGATTAATTTTGAGTAGGGTTGAAATTCAATGCATTGATGGAAAATAATTTAGAAAATAATTTGCATAACCAAATAATAAAATTTATTAAAATTTTTTTTATTGATAGATTCTTTTAACCACATCAAGAAATTGTTATACAATCTAGACCAAAAATAGAAAATAGAAAATTCACTTAATCATAAGAGGTTTAAAAAGTATGAGATAGATACTCCATCTCGTCCATCAAAATAATTGTGACAAAGCTCTCCTTTCATAGGATTAATATGTGATTTCTTACAATTATAGAACACAAAAACTATTTTGAAGATCTAATAATCCTCTATATGACAAATAAATACTATTAATAAGTAGTTGAATCACATCTACAACTCTATGATTTAGTGGCCACTAATGTTCCAATTGTTATTAATTGAAATTTATAATTAAATAAATTCATCTAGTATAAATAGTAACCATAAGAAGATACACATACACAATAACACCAGATATGTTAACTAGGGAAACCCTTGATTAGAGGGAATACCCCAGTAGGGATGGTACCCAAAAAACTATGTACTAATATAAATATTACTTATAAGAGGATGGACTATATTAGGAGCCAATGAAATACATTCATTACTTATCAGCCCCTATTAGGAAACTTTGAATCATTGTGAGGACATTTCAACCCTTTTAGGATTTGTGCCAACCCTATTAGGAGTTGTAGAAGGTAGATGGACTCACTATCCAAACAACTTTAGGGGAAAGACCACCAAATTTACTATCCAATTGGCATCTATATTATTCCTTTCAAAATAATAGAGATGCGATAAATCTTAGAAACTCAATTCTTTCTTTTTCCTCTTACTATGCCTCTACCGTACCAAACAATTTCTCAAATCTCAATACCAGAACTACAAACTCACATCACAATGATCCCTTTGATTTCTTACTTTTATTTACCAAATTTTCATATCACTTACTTATTTCACTCTACACATCTTCCCTCACAAGGAAAATAACTTTCCTTTATACCAAGTCCTCAAAAGAATTGATTGAGTTGGCCTTGATGCTTTTCCAATTCCAATTCATTTTAATAAGGCCTCATTAAGATAACACACCATATTACATGTTTCTCATAATTACATAACATGTCGGCTCATAGTATTAACAACTCCTCACATGTATGACCTCAAACTTTATGTGGTTGTTGCATCAGTATATGCATATAGAAAAAAGTCATTTGATCTATCATAGCACAACCCAAAATCAGACACACCCTTCAAATCTAAATATTCTCTTTACTACTACATAGTGTAATTCCTTAGGATCATCTTGAAATATTTCTACTATACCAACTAAATTATCTATATCTAGTCGGTATGTCAAATAATGAAAACCTTCAATCATGGATCTATACCTCTTCTACTTAATAATAGTTGTCTCATCTTTGCTAGATAACTTGTGACTAGTTATCATAGGTGTACCAATAGGCTTACAACTTTTGAAACCAAATCTCTTTAATTAGTTTGTCAAATACTTAGTTTGTGATAGGAAAATACCATAACTATTATGCACAATATGTAAACCCAAGAAATATTCCATTTCAACAATCATACTCCTCTCAAATTCATTCTTCATTCATCATCAAAATTTTCACTTACTTCATCATTACCTCCAAAGATTATATCATCCACAAATATCACAATAACCAAAAAATATAAGTTACTATATGCAGTACCATTACCAAATCCTAGTTTTGATAAATACTTATCCAACCTTTCATACGAGGTTATAGGTGCTTTCATTAGTCTGTACAATGATTTCTTCAACTTTCATACCATATCTCCTTCTTTCGTCAAAGGAAATCCTTCAAGTTTAACAATTTAGATCTCTTTTTAAAGTTCTCCATTTAGAAATGTTGAATTCACTTCCATCTGATATGCTTTAAACTTTTTGTTCTCCTACATAAGCTAAGAAAATTCTTACTTCTAGGTATGTGCAGGATCATGGTCAACCAAACTGTGCTCTTAAGTGGCAATAAAAAATTAGAAAATTAGGGTTATGTCAACTTGGTGTGCAATTTTCTACTTGTTATTAACTTTATTTCAAAAAGTTGAGAGAAAATAATCTCTAGAAAATTGAATCTAGTTTCTAAACCACTAGGACTTATCTCAAAAAAAGTAAAAATTGATTTGTCAAAATTTTGAATTTTAATGCAATATAACAAAAATTTCAGAACAAAAATAAGTAGTAGATGTATGCCTAACCACCTTAATCAAAATCAAATGATAATATTTTAAAATAATATTCTAGATATAAGTAGTAGACTCATGCATGGATTTGACACATCTTTTTGGGTATTTTTATTCTAAATAAATAATAATTAATTAATTTTTGACTTTAGTATTTTTGGAATTAAAAAACTCTTGTGTTTGACCACCTTAACTAATTCAAAACTTTGCAAAATTCATTGTTTCATTTCTTTTCCTTATAGTAGAAGAAACATAGAATGTGATGCATCTTTTGGATTTAAAAAATGTTTTACCATTTGAAAGTTATAGTTGCTTTTCAAAATGGTGTGTTAATCAAAACTTTATACGTAACTCCATTAGAAAATAAGTAATAATTACTTACTAGACTCATAGTTTCATAAACCTTACATTTATGGAAAGATAAGAACATTCTTAAGAAACCCTTTTCATTTCATCAAATTTTGGTGAAAAAAATAGTCAGCTATGTGTTTGAAGTAAAAATCACATAAAAATAGGCCAAAAGCACACTTTAAGGATGTTTTTAAAGTTGACCATATAAGTTTGGTATCAAAAAATATAGTAGACCTTATTAGGATATTAATTGTTTTCATTTAATAATAGGGTGGGTGTGGAAAAATTGGAATAGAATTTGAAATGGTTTGAGATATATTAGAATTAAAAAAAATTTAGATCGCCACTTTTTGGCACACTATGATCCTGCACATACCCTTCTTCAATTTTGGCAATAGGTGCAAATGTCTCTTCATAGTCTAGATCTTCTTGCTGTGAATATCCCTTGCATATCAATCTAGCATTTTTTCTCACAACCTCACCTTTTTCATTTGTTTTGTTTTAGAAACACCACTTTCTTCCTATAACATTTTTGTAATTTGGTCTAGGGATCAATTCCCATGTCTCATTCTTCACAATCTGATCTAGTTCTTTGTTCATTTCTTGATTCCAATGATTATCCTTGCATGCTTCATCTACACTCTTTGGTTAAACTTGAAAAATAAAACATAAGTCTTCATGCACTATGTTTCTTAGCATAACTCCTCCATCTTTTCTTCCAATAATCTAATTAGTAGGGTGATTCTTTGTCAAATTCTTGTTTGGTGTTGGTGTCATTTTCTCAACTCTTACTTTTTCTCTAGGTTTAGATCTTTGTTCCTCTCTCTATTCCAAAAATTTAATGTAATTCTATAAATAATTTTTAGTCTCACAAAAAGTCTCAACATTTTCCTGAATAGGCTCCAAACTTGTAATCAAAATTGTAATCACCCATTCTCTCTTGAACTCCAAACTTATCATCCACTTTTACATTTGCACTCTCAAAAATAGTCTTAGTCCTCTAATTAAAACATCTATAATATTTTATTTTCCATGAATAACCAAGAAAAATACTATTGGAGTTCTTATTGGTAAGGAACATACTAGGTTTCTTTGAACCTAATAATAGGGTGCACAAGATTGAGACCAAGCCTAAGGAATAGCTAAAACCTATAATCAACTGGGTTCATCCTAGCTCTAGACCAACTTCAACAGAATCAATATGATTCCCTTCACTTTAGACTTTGCAGGGCCAAGGTGGGTAAACCTCAGGGATTAATATGACTACTTCTATGATATTCTTATCTTCAAGATAAAAAATGCGCCCCCCCCCCCCCCCCCCCCCCCCCCTATTTTGAGTCGACCTCTTCCACAATCCATACCCATTCCTTATCAGGGGGGCATCCCCCAAACGCAGCCATAATAGAGGGGGCACCCCCCATATGTAGCTATCCCTACCTTCCTCGACCTTCCCCCTCTTCCACGACCTTCCCCCTCTTCCACCATCCCTCATCCATCATCCATATATTAACCATCATCCATCCTCCCCATACCATACTCCTCATCCATCATCCCCTACCTTCCCCCTCTTCCATATTTAACTAAACCCCTATAGTAGACAATAGTCAATGTTCTTCTATAATTTAACAATAGCTTCCCTATTAAAGTAGCTAACTATAACTGAGAAGATTTTGCAAATAAGTAATGACTAGAAAATTTAGTTCTTCATTACGTGAAATGGTAAATTGATTTTTTTTAGTTTTTGTGTTCAACAATTATATGAATCATCAGCTTGTATCTTAAGAATTAATGACCAGTGTCTTATCCATTGTTATATATAGAGTCAAAATCATTTGGCTTAGACCTATTTAATCAACTTATAACTAAATCTGTCAATAGTGAGCTTTGAGTTTCATCCTACCATATCCTTCTCACAAACCCTAAACCCTATCACTTATAGAAATAAATTACTTAATTATTTTAATTAATGACAACTAGTAAGAGATATATAATTTGTTCAAATTGAATTAAACTAAAAGAAATTTTTTCATTTTAGCCTCAAGATCATAGATATGTAAAGGAGACAAAACTCAAATACATAGGTATATATAAGATTTCCTTTCCTTTTGTATTGTTTTCCCTTTTAAAATGTGTACAATACTGATAGAGACTCAAAAATAACTCTGAACTTGACAACTAAATACTCAATATTCACTATATTCTAGAGTATACAAAACCAATTACATCCATATAATTACAACTACAAAAAGGCATAAACATGAAAATTTTACAAATTACTAACCACCACTCCACATCTTTGGAATCCTTATATAGAGGATTGAAACAATCTTCAAATGGGAGGTAAGGTGTCAAAAAATATTTGGTCAAAAACAAATGGCAAAAACCCCTTGAATGTTATATTAATTCATTCTTTGCAGTTGGAGAATAGATAGGAAAGTAGGTGTAAAAAGTAGATGTCATTTATGGTAAGAGCCTTTTGTTTAACTATTTTATCTTGTTCTTGTCTTCTCGCAATAGACTCGTAGTTGTCTCTTTCTAATCATCCTCTTGGGATGGTAGAGCCTTGATATCTTCTATTACTTCCCATATGCTAATGTATGTTTCAATGTCAGGCCAGGTGGCACTTTTGATTGTTTCTAAATCTTCTCAAAACTTGGTCCACTTGGCATCAATTATGCCTTTGACTTTAGCAACCACCTTGGACATCTCTGCCTCTATCTTAAAGAGCATATAAATCATATAATAGATAGTGGTAGGACTTGCTTCATTGTTACAAAAGGACAGAAATCTAGGATGATCAAGAATATTATGAAAAGATGTTGACCATTCTATCTAGTCCCTTATTTTACCTTCACTATCCAAAATTGTAAGTATAAATTTTGGTGTCCCTGTAACAATTATTTTCAATTTGTTCTAAACCAACTACATCTTTCCTCCAAAGAAACCATTTAAATCCCTTACCCTATGAATTACCTTTCTGGTGCTCACAATGGTTATCTTTGATAGGTCTCTCTTTTGTGGAAGCATAGTAACTAGATTATCAAAGAATTGCATATATGGCCCCCGTGTGCTAAACAATGGAGATAACAAGGCAATTACCTCTATAAATTTGTACTCTACTCCTTCCAATCCAAGGTAGCTACTATGAACATGTTGAGAAACTACCTTTAGTGCATTGATCTAATGAATCAAAAAAAATTCATAGCTCTAATCTCTACATCCTTGCTAGCTTCTAGCTTTTCTTCATCAATTTCCATAGCATGGCCTGATGTTTCTCCTGTATCATGTGTCTAGTCCTCTTTTTGCACATCCTTGTCATGGATCTATATAGCATTCCTGACATTCATTTTCAAATCATCTATTTCTATTTTAATTTTGACGGTCCTCTATTCTAGAACATATGTTTTCATCTCCTCTTGATGGCTCCTCTTTGTTCTCATATATCTCTCATATGTTTATTCTAATTGAACTTGAAGGGTGTCCATATTATTTTTTCTCATTAGTAAAACTAAAGTATTCAATCCAAATATATGATCACTAGAGGTAGATTTAACATGCTAAACAATAACATTTCCCCTAGGGCATTCCTTAATTTCCATCAGGGTAGGCTTATCATGCTTAGGAGCTAAACTCCAAATTGTCATTTTTTGAGCATCTATATTGTATAGCTTGGCTCTCTTAGTTCTTCATACCTTCAAATGAGATTGTTTTGTCCTATCTTCTCATCTGATCTAGCAAAAAGGATGAACTAAGATCCCATCCTAGAAAGAAAATCATGCCACTCCTCATTACTAGTTCCCTTGCCTCCTCCACAGTGATGCTCTCACTTGCAAGGTCATATTCTTGTAGATTTTTTACTAGTGCAGTGGCTACCTCATCAAAATCTTTTGGCTTCATTTGTATGGAAAGTTCATTTTGTTTTACCTTAAATAGAAAACTCTTGAACTCATCAATCTTTATAAATTGTCATCTTTCATGAGTTCACGAGCCTCTATGATTCTATTGTCTATCATTTGAGCTTCTAGTTGTAACTTCTTTGCTCTTTGCTCATCCTTGGAAGCTTGAGATATTAAATATCTCCTCCTTATGTCATCAAAATACTTACTACCTCTTGCTAGAATTTGAAGGGCCTTTTGTTGGTCTTTTTCAGCTAATTCAACCTTTTTTTGCTTCTTATGTCTCTATTTTGCCCACTCAAAACTCTCAGGAATATCTTGTTCAACTTGATCTTCATTATTAGAGACTCCAACAATAATCTCATCATATGAGTGCTTAGGGTCAACCCTTTTTTTGATTGCTTCTGCAACTTGGGCTACTAATTCTTCAAAATTTGTCACACACTTGTCCAATTTTGACCAGTAATCCTCATCTAGATTAAAACCTTTGAAATTATTATCTTCCTTTTTCATCTCATACTCAAAACTAACAATATCCCTATAATTAATCATTCTTTCTTTGCATTCACTTTCATTTATCCTAGTCATCAATGACATCCCCACATGAGTTTTGTAGGAGGCAGGGTATATCGTCTCATATTTTTCAAAGCACGTCTAATCACATTACAAGGATCATGAGTCCTAGCTGGCCCAGTTGGTAGTTTATATTCTTTAAAAATTCATTTTTTCCCTTAATGGCATTCCTACCAATTTCAAAGTCTCCCACTTTGGTACATCTACAAAGGAATGTTCCTTTCTTAAAACCTTTGCGTAAGTATTTTCTATTTAAACAAATCAATTGCCAAAATATTTCCACAAACCCTAACCTCTTAGGCACATATTTTAGTAGAAGACGGGGTGGTTGAGGGCATCCAAAAACCTTAATAATAGTATCTATTTTAAATAAAAGGACACTACCCCAATCATTTGTTAACTACTTCCCAACATCAAAACATAGCTTAGGTTTAACAACCTTTATTACACTCCTAGGGATTCTTTCAATTATCAACCCTATCATCTTTAATAATGGATGAACAAAATCATTATAAAAAGCTATTACATTGGAATAAGGATAGAACATTTTCCATACCCTTGTCTATCTTTGCACTAGCAATCTCTCTCCTCATTCTTGAGTAGACTCGAAGAAACTTTGATCAAATATCTCTGAATTCTTGAACAAGATCAGATGCATGAGTAGAGAGTGATGGTGGAATTTGAAATTTGCGAAGCCTGCTTGCTGAGTAATAGTAATCTCCTTATGGATACTCTCAATGATGTAATCCACAAAATAATAACATATATTATGATTTGGGTCTTGAATATTCAACACCATAATATAATGTCCTCCTAGTGCTTCCATAGCTCCATCTAAACCTAGGACCTTGTTGATTCCAAACACAGTGTTCTGAAAATATCTTTGGAAGAATTCCAAAGACATACATTTGTCCATATCCTTCCTCTTTGGAATGTTTCCTACATTCTTCTTTGTAGATGGAATAAGCTTGGTCATATTCTGGCCCATATAGAAATTCTTGTGACTACTAAAATTCTCAATTAATTTCTGCACATCTATGGGCATTGACATATGTCCCCTAAGTAGAAAACCTCTATAAATGTCTCTTTTTCCAAGGATAAGAAAACATTTCTATATTTTCTATGAAATGTCTTGCTAACAGGATTATAACATTTGATTAGGGATTTCACCAAGTCAACATCTATAAATACTTCAGGCATAACTAATTTGCCTAAGTTTCTCATCCATGGGTTACAAACTAGAACATCTGATGCTCTATTTCAGTAGAAAAACTAAAAAAAAATCATACCGATTTCTATAAGGGATTTCTACATCTCTACACAATGCATAAGGGTCTTTGAATACAAAATCATCCACTTCCTATGAATTAGTTGAACTAGGAAAAATGTGAATCTACTCCTCTACAAATGTGTTTGTGATGCAGAGCATGCAACAAAAGCATAAAATACTCTTCCAAGCTTTAAACAAGAACTTAACTTGCTTTCAACCTCCAAATAGCAACTAGGCCTTCTTCCAAGATTAATGATTGATCCAATGGGTTATCAAGAAGATAGAATCTACCCTACAAGTGGACTCCACTCTATAGGCCCAACCCTCAAACCTAGGGTATTAAAACAACTTGGATCAACTATAACACAAATACTATCATAGCCTTGCTTGGTCCTTGGTAATCCAAGTACAAAATCTAAACTTATTGCATCCCAAGGCATGTTTGGTATTGGTAATGGAGTGTATAGTCCTACATTGGAAGTCTTCCCCTTTTCCTTTTGAAAAATCACACAAGCCTCTACAAACTTCCTCACATCTATTGGCATCCTAGGCCAATAGTAAAAACTCCCTACTAATTCAAGGGTCTTTTCTATACCAAAATGACTAGCTAGGGCCCCATAGTGCTTCTCTTTTATGATGTTCTCCCTCAAGGATCCTCTAAGGATGCATAGCTGACTCCCTTTGAAGAGAAATCCTTCTTGCAACATGAAATCTACATAAATAATGTGGTACTGCCCTATCATATCGCTGCAAACTTGATAGGCCTCTTTGAAGTCTTGATCACCTTCATACATGTCTTTTATGGAGTGGAATCCTAGATTTTCCAACCTCATTTCTTGAATGGTTAAGTTCCTTCTACTAAGGGCCTCAGCAACCATATTTTCCCCCCCTATCTTATTCTTAATAGTGAAGGTATATGATTAAAGGTACTCCATCCATTTCACATGCATATGGTTCAACTTTTCCTATCTATTCAAGAAACTCAATCCATGGTTATCAGTATAGAAAATAAACTCCTTGGGCAATAAATAATGTCTCCATTTTCTTAGAGACTGAACCATAGCATACAATTCCAAATCGTATGTAGAATATTTTTGTTTTTCTTCATTTAACTTTTCACTAAAGAAGGCTATTGGTTTCCCTTCTTGACTTAGGAGTCCTCCTATGGCCCTATTAATTGCATCACATCCAATAGTAAATACCTTCTTGAAATTAGGTAGAGCAAGGATGGATTCCTCTACAACCCTTTTCTTCAAATATTTAAAGGACTGATCAGCAGGCTTATTCCATGCAAATTGACACTTCTTTCCACCCTTGATTGTATCAATCACAAGGGCACTCACATCACTGAAACCTTTAATAAATTTTCTATAAAAGCTTGCCAAACCATGAAAGCTCTTTACCTCACTTGCATTCCTCGATGTAGGCCAGTTGAGGATTGCTTCCACCTTTTTTGGTCCCATCTTGAGGTTGCCCTTAGATATGACAAAACCTAGGAACACCAACTCTTCCTTCATGAAGACACACTTATCCAAGTTTATCTTCAATTCCTCCTCCCTAAGTTTCTTCAAAACCAATTCCAAGTGTTTTAGATGTTCCTCTTTAGATTTACTAAAAATCAATATGTCATCTACATAAACAACAAAAAAATGATTCATAAAAGGTGCCAAAACTTCATTCATGAGTCTCATGAATGTACTAGGGGCATTAGAAATGCCAAAGGGCATCACCATCCATTCATAAATTCCCTCATTAGTCTTGAAGGTAGTTTTCCATTCATCTCCTTCCCTTATTATGATTTGGTGGTACCCACTCTTCAAGTCAATCTTAGAATAGTACTTTACCCCTCCTAGATGATCCATCAAATCCTCCATCCTAGGCATTGAGAAACTATATCTAATGGTTATCTTGTTTATCACTCTTGAATCTATACACAACCTCCATGTACCCTCCTTTTTAGGTTCCAAAAAAGCAAGGACTACAAAAGGGTTGATACTCTTTCTTATGAACCCCTTTGCAAGAAATTCCTCAACTTGCCTTGCTAATTCTTTATTTTTCTTTGGTTTCAACCTATAGGCAGGCTTGTTAGGCAATGTAGAACTTGGAATAAAGTTAGTATAATGACTTACTTCTCTAAATGGTGGCAAGCTATCAGTAGCAAGGTCTAAAATAACTTCCTTATATCCATCCAAAAGATACCTCACTTCATTGGACTCCGCATTCCTTATTCTTGATCTACCTTGCTCCTTCTTATCTTCTTGTCTTGGATTTACCACAATGGCAAAACATGGTGTGTTCTTTATCTTGAGATTCTTCAAAAACTCCTTCTCCCCAACCATCATCACACTAGATGCATGTTGGGTCTCCTTTCCATCTTTTGGCAATAGTGTCATAGTGTACTCCTTCCCATTTTTAGTGATTATGTAGACATTATTCCTCCCATCATGCTTGGAGTTGACATCATACTACCATGCCCTGCCTAACAACAAATGACGAGCATCCATCTCTGCAACATCACAAACAATTTTGTCCTTGTACTCTCCTATTTGAAATTCAACATTTACTTATTCATTAATTACAACTTGCTGCTCCTTGCTTAACCATGAGACCTTGTAAGGGTTAGGATGAGGAGACCTCTTTAATCCAAGCTTATTTATGATGACTACAAATGCAATATTATTACTTGAACTAGAATCAACAATTACCTTACACATTTTACCTTTTACCTTGCATAAAGTCTTGAACAAAGTCTTCCTTTGGGGTGGTTCCTACTCTACAACTGTCTTCAAGACGGTTCTATTGAACATTAAGGATTCCCCTCTTTCTGGATCAACATTACCTCTTGCTTCTTAATCACTTTGTGCATCCTCTTCTTGGGCCAAGTGAATCCTTCTAAGTCCTTGATTATTGCCTCCCATCTTCTCAGGACATCGAGATGATCTATGCCATGTTTGGTTCTAGGTGAAACACCTTCAAGTGAATACCCCTAAAGTTCTTCCTCCAAATATTCCTCTCCCATTAGGTCTCCTACCTCTAAATCCTCCTCTAGGATTTGTGTCTCCTTCTATCTTCTCTTGATTGCTTGTTTCACCTTGAGACTTATTGGATGAGCCTCTACCTAAAAATCTTTCTCCACCTCTAGCACTTCCCCCTCTTCCTCTACCTTGAGTGTCAATCTTCCTCTTTTTTTTTATCTTCAATCTCGAGGGCCATCTAATAGCATTGATGTACTAATTTGGGGTTGAATAGTATCAACTCATCCTTATTGGAGTACTTGAGCCCATTCAAGTACCTTGCTAGTTTTTGCTTCTCATTCTTAGGAATCTTTGCCCTTAGAGTGAGTTTATGAAACTCCTCTGTATAGGCCCCCACGTCCAAATCCTTTTGTCTTGGAATTTTCAACCTTTTATTTATTAGGACCTCATAGTCGTCAAGCACAAATTGCCTTTTTATTTCTTATTTCATCCTTCTCCATGTTGCCAAGGGTTCATTCCCTTCATCCTTCCTTTCATTTTGTAGGAAGTTCCACCAACTAAGGGTAGATCCCTTCATCTTTGACTTTTCCACCTTCACTCTTTGGCTTTCAAGTGTATTTTCACACTCAAAGAAGTTATCAAGTGCCTCAAGCCAATCCATACATTCCTTTGGATCTAGCTTTCCACTAAACACAAGAAGTTCTGATCTTTGATCCTTCTTTCCCACTCTTTCCAAGGCTTCTAACAGTGCTCTCTGATCTGCAGGCATGGCTTGTCCATCCAACCAAGGAGCTTCTTCCTCATTTCTTTCTTCTTCTCCTTCAAATTCTTTTAAGACTCCTCTTTCCACCTTGCCTTTCAACTTATCCAATTCCCTTTTCATGGTTCTATTCAATCTCTCTCACTACCCTACTTTCTGCCATTTTCTCTATGACCAACTTGGCCAACTCCACATTTTTAATCATGAGAGCTATCTCACTCTCCCCTTCCTCATTTTCTAACATATTTACTCCCCAATTAGGCTCTTAGTGGCTCTGATACCACTCTGATGTAGAGCATACAACAAAAGCATAAAATACTCTTCCAAGCTTCAAATAACAACTTAACTTGCTTTCAACCTCCAAATAGTAACTAGGCCTTCTTCCAAGATTAATGACTGATCTAGTGGACTCTCAAAAAGATAGAATCTACCCTGCAAGTGGACTCCACTCTCTAGGCCCAACCCTCAAACCTAGGGTATTCAAACAACTTGGATCAACTACAACACAGAGGGACTCCCTATTACCAATAGGCCTACAATGGAAAATTCTTCTTGGATGGTTTTAGCACTCAAATTTTCTGATAGAAATGGTTTCTATGGACTTAATGCAGCAAGAAACACCAAACTTTAAAGTTTTCCAACACCCAACAATCAATTTGCAAAATAGTTACTAGCATTCCTACTAGGATTGATCCTAGTTTTCATGGTCAAACTCCAAAATCATGCAAAGTAACCCCCCTTATTTTTTCACTTTAAACACTTTTCAACATCCTCTAATATATTCCAAAAGATCAATCACCAACTCAGCTCCAGCATCAAGTTATGCCCACTTTGTGTAACAGTCCTAAATGGCTAGTTTAGGCTGGGTTACAAGGAAAGCATAAAAAAATGGGTTGAAAAACTTGGTTCAAACCCTTGTATCTCTTCTACACATCAAAATTTTCCTTCTACACCCTTCACCTGGGTCAGATTAATCAAAGTGGGAGCCCGATCCTTCTTTTTCCTTCAAATCTAGACTAGACATATGATTATGTCCAATCTAGGGCTTGCTAGTAAAAATAGGTGCCATGTTCCTACAGCCCTTAATATCTTCCATCTCAAAGGCCCATCTCCTAACTTTCATTCCACAAAGTGGAATGAAAATCCCATAATGGGCTTGCAAGTTAGGAGGCTATCTTGTTGAAACCCTCAATTTTGGAGTAAATCTTACCTACCTACACTAAAAATGATATTAATTTTGTTGTATATAAGATAAATACTTCAAAAATATTGCAATGGAATCTTTGTTCAATACTCTATCCAACTATATAAGACTTGTACTACCAAAATTCTGTACAGGCCATATAGAACTGAAAAAATAGTAAAAAGGGTAAAAAATCTGAGTTTTTTATTCACCAATGTTGTCCACTATCCATACAATGACCTTTCCCATGTGTGGGGATCTTAAATACATGCCTTCCAACAGTTATAACTTCCATTTACATGGTTGGAACACCATACAACCTCCTTTCCAGTTTGAAAACTATTATTGAAAAAATTGCTATTTTAGCATCTTATGCATTTTGCAACTTTCTTGCATTTTTTTTGCAATTTTTGCAAACCTATAGTCCAAAGGTGTCTTAATAACATAAATCTACCTAAAACATCCTAAAATAATTAAAATACTCAAAATCGCACCTATTAAGATTCCTTGGTTACAAATGGTCACTTGGCTTATAACAACACCAAAGTGCCATCATACCTTACAATTGAGTCTTTTATTACAAATATGGATCAAACCTCTTTCCTAATGATTCTAATCTACTAAACACCTTAAATTCATTCCTAAGAGCCTTAGGTGCCATACACTAGTTTGGAACTTTTGGTGGTGCATCTAGTTACTCAATTAATGCTTGTGCAATTAGCTACCCCTCCCTTTGAGCCATTTTTACAAGAAAATTGGTTAATTCTGTATGCTGAGAGCTAAAAAAATTTCTTGGATATCACTCTGCACTTGAAAATTTCTCAAAAAAAGTAGATAGCTTAAGAAAATGGTAATGAAAATCTCCTGCTCTTTAGACTTTATCAATTTCTATAATGAGGCCCTGGCTTTGATTGGAAATTAAGAGTGACACACTTGAAAACCTATCAATCTCTCGAAGAACTAGCCAAATCTACACTTTTTTAGATCTCTATACATCCATCTCATCATATCCCAATCTAGCTCACATTTTTCCATTGAAAAGTCATTTTATGCTTTGAAAAATAATAGATGTGACCATGTGATTAGGGCCTTACTTCTTAGTGCTTCACAATTTTGCAATGGTTTAGTAAGACACTTGCATTAACCATATGATGCCATGCTCACTATTTTATCTAGCTGTTATTCCTTAATCACAACATCATGAGAAAAATCTTATCAACTACACACATTCTTGTGAATATGTGATGCCATACAACTTTAACTATTTGATCCTACTTTCACTTGTTTGCAACCTCAACTTGCTAGTTGGGGTTAGAACTTATGACAGTGTGATGAATTGCATTCACTACTTTGCTATCTTTTCCATGAGTTAAGCACTAACTCCAGTGATGGTTCAAAGGTATAGAAGTTAACTACTTGATGACCTTGATAGCTTCATCACAACTTGAAACCTTAACTATGCTTAAACATTTGTAAACTAGTGATGAATATTTCTTTTGACTACCATATATCCTTCGTGACTTTACATCTTGAAGACTTTCTTGGCCACTTAACTATGTGATCATGCACTCATGCAGATCCCTTTACCACATATCCTAGACCAACCCATGTGTCTTCAATCTGGCCTTACCATCAGGACATACTTGGATACATGTCTTCCCTATGCTACTTTGCAACACTATAAGAGTATAGTCAAATTTCTCATGTGAACATGCGATTTAACCTTTATATTGACTACTTTCCTTTATTTGCATGGTCTCCACTCAGAAATGAAAGTCACCATTGACTGTTGCGAACCTGTGTAGTTCTTAAAACAACCCATTTCGCTCCCTCACTACTCTTTGAATGGTTAGTGAGCTAGGAGGTGTGATGTTATGGAAAAGTAGATTCTGCAACATTAGGACTTAATCACATAAAAAGCCATGATGAAATAATATGAATTTTTTTTATAAAACATAAGGTTACAAGATATATCAAGGAATTTTATACATCCTTATGCTGGAGCTTTCAAATTAATTTTTGAAAAAAGGGGTTTCTATTGATATCAAAGATGGAATGCCTTGACCTAGGGTTTCATAAGGGTTAATTGAAATTTAGGAACCCTAAGCATTGTAATTGAAAACTCTTTCATGATTTTCACTTATAATTTTCAAAATCTTTCGAAAGTGGAAAATCAGACCAACACATACTTTCATCACTTCTTGCATCAAACCTACCAATGTCATCATCTTTCTTGATATAACACTTTCTTCCAAAAATTATGAAATACTTCACTAATGGTGCATGTCAAAACCATAATTCATAAGGTGTCTTTTTTGTACCTTTTTTGGTCTACACTCTACTCATTGTCTTGATTGCTTGATTAACAACTTCTCTCTTAAATTTCTTTCATACATCATTCTTAAACATCATAACTCTTTCTACTTCTATTATAGACATTTTTGTTCTTTCAACAATGCCATTTTGTTCAAGAGTCTTAGTGGCTAATAGCTGCCTCTTAATACTATTCCCTTCATAAAATGTATTAAAATTATTCGAGGTGAATTCTCCACCTCTATTAGATATTAAACACTTAATCTTCAATCCAAACTCATTCTCAACTCTATTCTTAAATAATTTAAACTTCTTAAATGCTTTGGACTTTTCTCCAAGGAACACTATGTTAGAGAAAAGGGTTAATTTCATTTCATTTATTAAATTACCTTTTCTAGCTTTTAAGATTTCACTTTATGCACTTATACATTCACATTTCACAATTAATTAGTAATTATTAAATGGCATATACCTTTTAGGTTACTCTTTTTTGGGTTTTGATCTCCTTCTATAAGGATCAGTCTTTTCTAGTTATCTATCATCTTTTTCATTTCTGAGAATACAATTTGCATATTTTTAGAGCAAACCCTTGCTTCTTCTTTTCTTTTTCTTCTTTTTGATAGTTTTTTACATGCAAGTATTCTTAAAGTTTTGTGGATTTGTATTTCTCAAATCCTTCATGGTATTAGAGTCAGATTTGTTGTAGCTTATTCGATATTTTGAGAAAAAGGAGAATGAGAGTTTGAGAAAATAGATATAGTGTTTTTAAGGTATTTTTTGTGAAAATAGGGGGGTGTCTAATTTTTGGAGCACTTTGAAGCTAAAAAAACCTCATGGTTAGATTTAGAATGCATCAAAACCTCCATTTTCATATAAAGTTTGTTGATTTTAGACAAAGTTGATCTTAGAGGCAATTTCTTTTGGCTAGTAGGGTTGTATGACCTCTTGCATGCATATTGAGGTAATTTTTCAAAAAAAAATTGCCTATAGAGCCATTTTTGACCTGCTACCATTTTCTAATATTGCAGGCCATTTTTTGGGACCACAAAGGCATTTTCTAGCCTATTGCTGCCTTCTAGCCCTCGATGGTCATTTCCTAGCCCCACAAACTTTTCCAACTGTCATTGTTTTACGGGCATCGCAGTTGTTTAGGATATATTAGAGGACATACATTTCCTCTTAGATGATAGATTCAACACACCTGTTATCTCACCTCCATTGGAGATTCATATTTGAAGATTTTTTGCTCTTCTCTCATTTACGCATTCCTTCTAGTAGCTAGAGTTCGGTTTATTGCATTGTGGGTGGTGTTTTGTCATATTGTTTATGTTATTTACTCATGCAAAATAGAGCTACATTCAAAAAAAATTCAAGACCTTCTAAAATAATGGTCAAGACATCTTCTTGTCTAGAACTTCTAACCCCTCATAACTATCACACTTGGAAGACCTTGATGACTCAGCTTCTCTGGTCAAAAGGGTTGTGGTCTTATTTAGATACAATATAGCTAGTTTTACAGAGGCCTTTTGAGGTCATGTCACATAGGAACAAGATCGATGAGGCAATAGGACTGATTTTTTTATAGGTCTATGATAGTCTATAGCTTCATCTTGATGGGTGCAATACCTAGCTATGTGGACCAAGCTTAAAGGCTTGTTTGGTATAGTGAATGAGTTCAGGGAACTTTAGATTGAGATAGAGCTTACCTCTCTTACACCAGATTATTTTTCCTTCCATTGAGGACTTCTTGATGAAGTTCAATCAAAAAAGATCTTTATTGCAAGGTTGTGGGAAGACCAAGACTAATACTGAGTGCATCTACCTCATTCTTTTTAAGCTTCATGGAAACTTTTAGATTTTTTTTTTATACCTTCTATTCCACCAAAGATACTTTGGGTAATAGACTTACCATGCCATTATTTAAGGTTTTCTATGACCATTTGATTGAAGAGAGAGAGAAGCTCTCATAGTTGGATTCTCTCATAGGCTCACAGACTTATGCATTGGTAGCTCAACCATCTTTAGGGATGAAGGAGAAGACACATAAATCTCATTCTATAGAGTCTCAAACTAATTCTACCACTCATAGTTCATCAGGGCCACCTCCTCTTAAAGGGGATAAACCAAAGCTAGAAAGAACAAAGTATGCTTATTGTAATAAGCCTAATCATGATGAGTCACATTGATATAAGAAGAAGTTGGATGGCTATGCCAAACATGTTTTAGATTTAATTGCTCTCCTTTATAAGATAAACATTGATATTCCTTCTACTTCTCATAGATCTTCATCATCATCATCATTTTAGTCAGATGGTCAAGATATAGTAAAGGGTAATGCACTATGTGTAACTATTATTCCTCATTCATTTAGATGGTTACTAGATTCAGGTGCTTCACACCATATGGGATCTTCTTAAGATTGGTTCTCTTTTTTTGAGGCTTCTCTGACTCCACACATTTTGATGGGGAACAACACTATTATGACTATATGTTGGAAAGGTTATATTGACATTGATGATGGTACATTTCATGATGTATTTTATGTTCCATCTTTGTACTCTAACCTTCTCTCTATTTATCATATTACACATAGTGGGATAGGGAAGACACTTAAGTTTACACAAGATTCACTACACATCAGTGATAGTGAAACATGCAATATTATTGCTACAAGGACTATTGATCATGCTTCCCACCTATATTCCTTCTCACATTTTGGTCCACCATCTCCATTATTGGAGGCACACTCTCTTTCTTCTTGAAAGTCTACTAAGGTGAAGTTAGGCCGCTTGAACTTATGTGGTGTTCCTAAGACCAATGTTGTGACTTCTACACCTCTATGTCCTATTTAGATTCCATTTTGAGCGTCTATTTCAAATTTTGAGTCAAGTCAAGCCCCATAAATGCATTTGTACCTAACTGTACCTTTGAACCCCTTGAGGTGTTTAATATTTCTAACACCTTCCATTTATCCTGTCCACATGTTCCATAATGATAAACTATCATTCTGAGTCATTTACCGAAGTCCTATTTTGAGCAAATGTCAAATCTGCATTTTTCACCAATGTCAAATAGCGACATGAAGCTATATTTGACATTGAATATCTCACACCCAGAATTGCGTCATGATCCACCACTTTTGGAGTGTCTAGTGTCCATAGTCAAGAACCTATGTTTTACATTACAAGTCATTTCAGATTCGTTTGACTAGGTTTTGAATCCCTCAAAGTTGGTAGTTTACTGATTTCATGCTAATGCACATTGTACATAATTTTGGGAAGCCTTGTTTGACATGCTATAACTTTTGACCAGTTTACCAAAATGCTAAATTTCCTTTTGCATTGTATTGTAGACATCAGAGACTTGTTATGTTTCAAGTTTCAGCTTATGAAAAATCTATTTGATCAGTTTTCAAATGTGATTCCAAATGCAATTTATAAAGTTTTACTAGTGTCAGCATTTGTAGATTGATTAGTACCCCTATTTGTGGTGTTATAACTTGAGATCTGTTATTGGTAAGATCGAATGGATTATAACACTGTGTAGTACTCTAAAAATACTTTAAGTGTGCCCAGTTGCAAGTCTTGATGAATCCATGTGCACACTTTTCCAGGTCAATTCCATTTACAAAAATTGCTTTTTTGTCATTGTTTTAATCTGCAAACTCCAAGTAGCCCACTTTGACCATTTGCCATTTGCGCCCTATTATTCATCATGAGCCCAAATTGTAGATTCATAATGTCCTCATGATAAAGAACCAATGTCTTTGTTTTCGTTTTCCTAAGTGTCCATTTGCCTAGTTTTCAAAGCCAAATCCAAACCCATTTTAGTGTTTTCTAACATGTTTTCTTGCAGGAAGCTCTAAAAGGTCAACTTTGATAGTGAATATCTTTTGACCTTGAATTTTTCATGAGACAAGATTTGGCATGGTACAAGTATGTAGAGTAAAGGAGTCAGTGTGCCATTTTTCAGAGCTTGATCAAAGTTTTGGGTCAATTTTTAAGGCCAATCAACGGACCTCTTGGTGCAAAAGTGACATGTTGTAAAAAAGGATAAAATGAGTTTCAAATGTTGATTCATCAATCAAATTTGATTTTGATCAATATTAGGTGATGAATGGATCAGTTACAATTGTCAGTTGTTCAAAAATGAAATTTTTTTTAGCCGGACCCAGTTTGGGGCTTGACTAATCTACATCAAATTGTGAAGTAATACTTGTGGAATAAAGTTGATAAGATATAATGTTGATGAAGGACAAGAGGCTGGAGAAGACATGAAAGGTCAAATAATTATGGAGAAACGATGATAGTCAATCTCCTGCTGCATAACTATTGAATAGCTTATATCTATACATCAAACAAGATCAACATAATATATCATTTGTCATCGCTCTTAATATTTCCTATATAGTCTAGCTTAGGGGACTCAATAAATACTACAACTTAAATGCACATATTACACTTCTTAGTACAATGTGGTGCATTGGGCTAAAGTGGGACTCAGTAATAAAGTCTACCAGTTTGTGTCTAAGGATTCAAAGGCATCTTAATAGAGCAAGAAAATGTGTATACAAGGAGTGAAAAGGAAAGCTAATAGTAAATTAGAAAGAAAAAGACCACAGAGATGAAAATGAAAGACTACGTAGTAAAAAAGGGAACGCCCATGGTAGAGGAAGCATGAACAGGGGCATTGAGGATAAAGTAAGACGCCGAAGATCTAGAGAGTAGAAGTAACCTTCTAAACAAAGAAGTTTCCCATCCAATTAAAGCCACGAGCAGATATAAAAGAAGCTCACACCAAAATGCAGAGAACCCATAGTCAAAAATAGTGGGGAGCCATTTTAAAGAGACTCACGCATGTAAAGATAAACTATAGACCAATAAGATAAATAGAGCTGCTAGGAAGGAGAGGAAGGGAGCGCTCACTTGGTGGATGTCCAGAACTATAAAGGAGTAGGCGCCATCCAAAACATTCAAAGGTTTTAATCACACATTGGGGATACTGTGCCCTTTTTAGTAGTTTAAATATAACTCTACACTATAGCATGTTTTCCAAAAGATGTTACCTTTTAAAAGGTAGAGAGGCTCGCATGTGTGGTGGACCCTCTGGCCAACCAGCTGGTGAAAGATGACACATTTTGACGTGAAACAAAAAAACAAAGTTTTTGAAAAGGCTCACTAGAAAGGTAGAACATCGTTGAAAAAGTTGAAGTTTTCGATGGTCACCATGTCACCATCAAAAAATAGGAGGGACTCATTGTTAGCAACATGGTGACCTCCCAGAAAATGAAGATATCGGCTAGCGACCCACCGAAAAACTCAAAAATTTGGCAAAGGTAAAGTGAGCACATGGGTCCCACCTAGATATAGAGCACAAATTGGGTAGTGACAAGTGGCGATCGATAGGGGCGTACAGTGTGACTGGGCAATGATGTGAAGTTCTTGACCAACCACAAGGTGCCATGTGGCACAAATTCTAAGTAGGTGGTAATGTGGCAAGATCATAGATAGAGGAAGGAGATTGTGTGACATGGAACATCTGACAGTCCTCGCTATCTCACCAAGGAGAAGTTTCTCGTGCAATAACATGCCGACATAGTGAGGGTTGATGTGGTGACAACATGTGGCAGCTGGTCCATATAGCACTAATGAGGTACATGTGAGTTTCGACCAATAATGGAGTCCCATGTGGTGATGAGGTGGCAATGATGAGGTAGGTAGTGACTAGGTAATGATGGAGCAACAAGATAGCTAATTAGGGGATGCCACGTGGTAGCTTGAGTGGCGCCCAGTGGGCCCGAAGGGGTAAAAGAGTTTAAGATTGACATGTGGCATCTTTTAAATGGTTTGAAGAGGAAAAGAAAGATTTTTAAATATAAAAATATCTTCTGCTACATGCTCATCCTTAAAATGAAAAGTTTTAATTTCAAAATTTTAATTTCTATAGTTGAAAACTATAGAATATTTTAAAATTTTCATTTTATTCTTTTAGTTGCCAAACCTGTGAACAGAGACCTAAACTTCAGAGGGCCACATTAGGGGCAATTTTTAACCAAAATGGGCACTCCAATATACCATCGAAACTAGAACAAGATGAACTACTTGAATCTGATGTTATTTTTTGTACAAGTCCTCATCGGTTCACACTGTAGGCCAATTTGTAAAATCTGGGGTATTGGCAGCAGAACAAGCAAATTTGATCACTGAGCATCAAAATTTGCTAGAGGGTGGATTTGATGACTTTTTGGAGCCTGAATGTGGTAAAAATAAGCTGGAAAAGATTATATTGCATTCTGAAGGCCATATTCAATTGTTTTTTCACTTTTACCATGAGTTCAACTTTAGTAGTAGAAATCAATTATGATGGTGAATCAAATATCTAAGATATTTCTACCTTGTAGAGGCCAAATGATTGGATTTGATATGCAGTTGAAAAGAGAGGGTAGAAAGAGGTTTTTTCATCTTCTTGGGAAGGAATTCTTAGTGGACACTTGTCATTTCCTAATCAAATTCAAGATTTTCTTCTTCCTATATCTATCTCCCCTTGTTTCTCATTGTACAAGTTCTAGTTTTTTGGAGAAAAAACCACTCACTACTATGATACCAAGTTTTGGTTCCAGTTTTTGATGTGTTCCCATGACTGTGACACCATTTTTTTAGCATATTCTCTCTTGTGTGAACAACAGTAGGAAGGAATATACAGATAGTTTAGATCTATTAGGTTGTTTCATTTTTTTCATTTCAAGCATATGATTGTATAATTTCAAGGAAATAATACAAAGAGCAACAATAGGTTGAATTTCATCTTGAATCTTTTCTCCTATCTTAGTAAGCTTCAATGTTTTATGATCTTTCAAAAAAGAGCCTAGATTGTAGTTGTAATCCCTTAAGGTTATATGTTGTCTTATTATTGCTTGTAACTCAAGGGGTTATGTAAATGCTTCAGTGAATCAATAGGGTTGCAGGTTTATTGAGAAGGATATCATGTAAGAATGAGGTTTGGATTGAGCACAGATGTTTATTTGCAAGGTAAATAGATAGATCGTATATCTAAATATATACACAAGTATCAAATATCCATATGTCTGCATTTCATTCATGGATTTTCCCAATGGAATAGGTACTGGTCAGCTATAGGATCATTAAAGTCTTACTACTGCATATTTGAGGGTTTGTTGAATTCAACATTATTAATCAAATGTTCTTTCCCTTTCATGTTGAAGAACTAAAATTTGATGCCCTCACTCATCTTGTGCATTCCATAGAGTTGTAATTTGCTACTGCACTTCTTTGTTATTGCATAGGTTATTAGGATAAATAAGGGCTTTTATCTACAATACATAGATTCAAGAATGTGTTTTGCACTATTATGGTATCAATTAAATCTATAGGTCCACCTGCCTAGGTCTTGCAGAGCCTAAAGTGAAGAAGGAGTTATGCCTTATAATTGGCCCAAGATTGTAGTCCAGTGTATCTGTCATAGGAATTTTCTATCCTTAGATGCATTTGTCTAGTTTCTTGGTTGTTTGTAAAACTATTAAATTAGGAGCCAACATCTTGCACAAGATTACTCTTTATCATTGCCTACTATTCCAACTCCAGTCATCAAGCCACCTCCTATAATTGTTGAGGATATATCAGAGGACACACATCTACTCTCATATGACATATTCAGTACACATGTTATCTCACCTCCATTAGAGATTCCATTTCAGGATTCTCACGTTTTCTCCTTTAAGCATTAGCTAGGACTTCCAACTACACCTTACGTACATGGGTTCTATCATCCTTCTCCATTTCCTTTATTTCCTTCAGATTGGAGTCACATTGGTATGTTCATTAGCATATGAGTTCTGCAATTCTAGGGGGGCTATGGAGTCTCAAGATTCTATTATGGAGACTTTCATTGTACTTATGGCCTTGAGAGATTCTCTTGAGATGTTTCATTTGTGCATCCTTTTCTATCTCTTTTTGGAGTAGGGTTTTCCTACTAGGTTTTCATTATTTCTCTGCATAATAGAGATTTGATTGTGATTGGGTACCTTGTCAAGCCTTGTTGTCATGACCCAAGTTTGCTTTCAGCATTGTAGTTTCCTTGCATTTTTTGTAGCTGCATTGTTGCTCATCTTAAGGGAGGGTGATAGACAAAAAAATGTTAATTTCATTTCATTTATTAAATTACCTTTTCTCCCTTCTTAAGATTTCACTTTATGCACTTATGTATTCACATTTAATAATTAATTAGTAATTATTAAATGGAATTTACCTTCTAGGTTACCCTTTTCAGTTTTTTATCTCCTTCTATAAGGATTGATCTTTTGTAATTATCTATCATCTTTTTCATTTTTGAGAACACAATTTTCATATTTATAGAGAAAACCCTCGCTTTTTCTTGTCTTTTTCTTCTTTGTGATAGGTTTTTACATGTAGGTATTCTTCAAGCTTTGTGGATTTATATTGCTCAAATCCTTCACACTACCCCCATCATCCTAGTAAAGTCTTAAAAAAAATCATGAAGTAGCTTTAATCATAGAATCCTCATTTCTATGCGAGACCACTAAGATTTGTGTGAAAAATCTACAACTTTGTTTTTGTAGAAAACTTCTTTCTAGGAAAAGGACTTTTCTTCTACTTAGTCATAACACATTCCTTGCACACAACATTAGTAGGCTTCACAATTTTTAGTAAATCACTTCCAAAAAATGTACTACTTGTTTTCATAGTATTATAAAAATTTATATGAGAAAACGTTCTATTCCACAACCATCTATTATTAACTTTAGAAACCAAAATATCATCTCTATAGGATTCATTTCAAAAATATTACCTTTGGATCTTGTACAAGTGTCAATCATCCTACCATTCTTGTCCTTGATGATGCATGTCTTCTTATCGAACTATAAATGATATCTCTTTTCAACCAACTTTCCAACACTTAGAAGACTATTTTTTGGTCCATCAACAAAATAAATATTACACGTGCTATTTTTCCCATCAAGAGTAATAGATCATATTCCCTTGAAATGAGAAGTTGCATTATTACTAACTCTAATAGTTCCTCCATGACAACTATTGAACTCAAAAAAATTATTCATATCACCAGTCATATGATGTGAACAACTACTATCTAGTATCCAATTACCTTTCTTCCCAACATGTCACATTAGATATATTTTCTCTCTAACTTAATTTTTGAGACTTTCTTCCTTTATGGAAACAAATCCTAAATCATCACTGCTTTCACTCTTTTCTTTAGATTCAACATCATAATTTTCATACAAACATTCTCTAGGCCTTATAAACTTGAAATTATTCTTATACTTATTTACTCTCTTACAAAACCTAGAATCATAATGACCAAATTCATTACAAGTTCAACATTTAAATATTTTCTTACCATCGAGTTCTCCAATTTTTACAAAAAAGGCAATCCTTTAGATTCTATCTTTTTGTCTTCTTTAGATCTTGATCTACTATTTCTAACATAATCTCCGCTAGTGATTTCAGTCATTGATAAGAAAGGATGTACACTCAATGCACTAAAAGAATTATTCACTATAGAAAAATCTCCAAATTGTTTCTAACTTACTTCTAATGCTTTGAATCTTCTATGAAGAGTCTCTTTGGAAAATTTCTTAGTACAAGGTATCACTTTCTCAATCATCTACATTGTCTACTTGAATGGTATCAAATTATTCAAGATCTTCCATATGATCGCATCCTCATCTTTAGCTCCATTACAAGACTTGATTCCTGAATTTACTCATTTTTAGGAAGAGATGACAAAAGTGATTCTTTGGAAAGTGTGTTACACATGAGAAATTATCTTCCAATTTTTGTACATTCTTCAAGTTTTCTTTCTTCTATAATAGTCTTCCCATTCTTTGTAAGAAGAAAATATCTTAGACCTATGCATAGCAAATGTGTTTTCATCTTCTCTTTCTAATTGTCATAGTTAACTCCATCAAACTTAGGACTTTCTTTCCTAAAATGACTTGCCATTGATTTTCTTAAGTTTAAGATTTTTCTTCAAGGACCTAATGCTCTAATACCAATTGTTACAAAGTAAAGTCCACCAAGATAATTGAGAGGTGGGGAGGTAAATCATTTATTGGATCAATACAACTTTTAACAACCTTATTAAACTTCAAACATGTGATCAATATAAATAGAAACCATAAGAAGATACACATACACAATAATGCTAGATATGTTAACTGGGGAGACCCTTGATCAGAGGGAAAACCTTGGTGTGGATGCCACCCAAAAAATGATGTACTAATATAAATGTTCGTTGTAAGAGGATGAAATCTACTAGGAACCAATAAATTACATATTTAACATATTAGTCCCTATTAGGAGACTTTGTATCTCTCTAAGGAGATTCCAACCCTC
Source organism: Cupressus sempervirens (assembly GCA_028749045.1). Classification (NCBI taxonomy): domain Eukaryota; kingdom Viridiplantae; phylum Streptophyta; class Pinopsida; order Cupressales; family Cupressaceae; genus Cupressus; species Cupressus sempervirens. The sequence continues at coordinate 201,269,075 of CM053785.1, forward strand.
TTAGGAGTTGTGCCAACCATGTTAGGAGATGCAAAAGGTAGATGGACCCACTATCCAAACAACTTCAAGGGAAATATTGTTGAACTCACTATCCAACTAGGCTCTATATTATTACTTTTAGAATAATGCAACTAATTTGAGAAACTCAATTCTTTCTTTATCCTCTTACAGTTCCTCTACCACACCGAAACACTTCTCCAATCTCAATACAAGATCTGAAAACTTGCATCACAATGATCTCTTTGATTAGTTACTTGCATTTATTAAATTCCAATATCACTTACTTCTTTCACTCTACACATCTTCCATCTTAAGGAAAATAGATTTCCATTATACCAATTCCTTGGAGTAATTCATTGATTTGGCCTTGATGCTTCCCTAATTAATTATAATAGGACCTCATTGATATAGCATGAGATATTACATCTTTCTCATAATTACATAACACTATTAGCTCACAATATTAACAACTTACACATGTAACCTCGAACTTCACACACTCACTGACATCATCTGCATGTTGTCTTCTATCTTTGTCTAATTCTACTCATCTAGATTCTATCTACGTTAGGATATATAATCTAATTACTAGAATCCACTTCTCAGGTACTCTATCTACAAACTATCTTTTATAAATAAAAAATAACTCTCACCAATCTTTGACTTTCTGAATGCACACTTGAAGATTGAATCAAGGCACACTGTAGAACACATCCTCAACTACACATAGCCTCATCTTTAGTACTTGATCAATACGATCTCATTCTCTATTTTCTATTCTACCAATCTTCTTTGTATGTTGACATTAATGAAAAATATAGTCATTAACACAACACAAACATGCTAATTATCTATCCACTACTCCAAAATTGATAGAATTCTCCCACATAGGAATATCATCAGTAGTCATGTTAATAGAGGGGTCCTATGTCATTCATCTATACTAATCAAAAGTTAAAATAATAGTGATAAATAGATAAATCACCTAGAAAGAGATTTCAATCAAATTTACAATTACACTAAAAAGATTGCAACAAAATATTTCTTCTAAAGAATTAATAAATGAAATACTAATAATACTGAACAAACACATTATTCTTGAAAATACAATAGTATATACTATAAAAAATAAAATATTATTCTTTCCTAATAAATAAATCAATAATATGTTATTTTAAACAATAACATTAAATTTTTAATCATATTTATAAATTTTAATATTCAAAATTTAAATTAATTGAAATAATTACTTTATTTATCAAAAACTCAATAAGTGTTAGATACATCCATATTTTACTATTACATACAACAAAAAATGTGACAATTACATTTTTTTATAGAATTCATAAATAATATACTTATATTAAATGTTGTGTAGACTATTTAAAATAAGTTAGTTAGGATTCTTGGTCTACTGGTGAAGTTGAATGTCTCACAAAGAGCTCACCCAAGATCAAGTCTTGTTGAGTGCACAAGGATCAGACATCATAAGAGATTATATTGGGATTGTGCTTCTCTAGGCTACCTCAAAGATCTAAACCCTCCATAAACATGGCCTCCATGGAAGATGTTACTTAGAAGTCATAAATGATGTGAAATGCACATGACTAAGAACTATGTCCTAATCAACATATGTTACATCATACAAATGCGTGAAATGCAGAAAAAGATAAGAAACCCTAGTTGAGAAGTCAAAATTCATTTTCCTTGATTATAAATAGCATTAATAATTCATTTTATCATAATAATAATTATGATTCCATTATCCATGATGTTGATCTGCATACCAAACATCCAAAAAAATGGTCATTTTTAAGAGTTTTAATGAGTTCATTATGAAACTTTATGATACACTATCCTTTTTAGATCAGAATGGCCATTCAAAGGAAGATCATACAACCCATCAAGTAAGAATACTCATAGAATCTCATTGTGTGTCCTTTTGTGATCTGGTCTCCAAAGCCATCGAACATCATCCATTTGCTATCCGAGATGGAAGTGTGGCCCAAGCACTTTTACCATGCCAACCACAAAGTGTTTTCTACCTTGGGGTTCTTCTTGACATGAAGATCACCTTGACCTTAGAATGAGAAGCCTATCTTCCTGAAAATAAGATGGATAAGATGGATATGGTATAGTCATGAAACATACTACATCCGCACACATGCCTAGTATCCTAATCACAAAATGTGATAGGGAAAATAAAATAAACACTACACATCTATGCATATGTAGTAAAATAAAAGATGATACATATCTACTCATATGTAACCAAATTCATACCTATTCATATGAAAAAATAAGTAAGCATAATCACACATATGCACTACATTAAAGATAGCATATAAATAAATGCATAAAGAAAAATGTCCTTTCCAAGTATTTGTTTTCCAAAGTAACATAAATAAGGAAGAAACTAAACATGCAGTATTCATCTATCAACATTGGTGAGTAGGGATAAATAAAACATCATGAATCCATCTCTTACCCTCTCATTTAGCCACATTACACCCATCCACAAAAGAGTTAGGCATAAAACACTCAGGGCACTCCATGATTAATTCATAATTTAAAATGGAAAAATAAGAAGAACAATACATTTAATATACCTCTTTATTTTCCACTCAAGCTTAGAATTTCAAAAGTGCCATAATTTGCCTATGATAATATAGTTATACCACTAATAGTTGTTTAAAGGAAAGCCTACCTAGTTAACACAAATAAATATTGGATACCAATTAGATAACTCAATACAAAGATTCTTCTCCAATCATTTACTAAGTAAATAACCAAAAGATTAAGGATTTAAGGAAGTTCAACACATTTTCTAGGCTTGCATTTTAATTCAAAATAGAGTATATATCAACTCAACATTGATCCTAATTTTTAACAAATTTTTATTGAATAAGCATATATGAAAAATACCTAATAGAAGATGGAAGGTGGATTACATTAACATTTCCCTATCTACTAGCATGAATTCAGTTTTCAAATAATGAATTGGATAGATACTAATTTGATTGTGCACATCTAGCATAGAGACACATCCAACTCGTAATGCAATTAAGTGTGTATGCTAAATATCACCATTGGTTTATGAACATTAAGATTTTTGTAGAAATATTTTACTATACCAATTTAAAACTATAAAAATAGTGTCAATGGAGTTATTGGGACATGACATGGGGAGTAACTAGTAAAAGATCGAATGACCACTATTACATTTTCAAAGAAATTCAATATTTGATAAACACACACACACAACACTGAAGTGATCATGTTTCACTACTCTCTGAGATAAATGATTCATAGCAATTCATTGCTAATTGGTCCAAGAAATAAAAAATCCAATATGACAAAGAACATCTTAATTGATTCCCTTGTATCATCTTATTTAACTGAATTTTTCTAAATAACATCATGTCTTAGTATTGTTTGGTGTCCTAGGAAGTGATTTAATTGGAATTCCTAGTTTGGTGGAAGGTGTTAAGTATATGTAATTTCACAATAGATAAAAATATTTAATACACAAGTATAATTGTAGTTTCCCCAAAAATATTTATAATGTGCTCATACTAGTTTTCTCCATCAAATCATATCCTCTGGCCTTGGGTTTGGGTAAATGGTGGACCAAATGCAGTTGCAACCTAGTACAATTTTTAACGGTTTCTCAACAAATTTTAGCACAAATAAAAAAAGGAATGGTGTCTTGGTCATAAAGTTTAATGAAATCTTGATGCATATTTCATACCTCTTTCTAAAATTATACTCGAGCAACCAGCTCATCAAGATGTTGGGAAATGAAGCATCCAAGCTTCAATTTTAAAAAGGATTATAAACAAATTCAACCTTTCACTAAATAATGCATATCACAAGATTTGACATGAAATTATATTTAACAAATTGCTGATATAAAGAAAAAGGAAACTACCCAATCTATTCTGAAACTAACTAAAATGCATAACAAAGGAACCTAATTGAGTTTGTAGTGGGCTGAGAACCCCCTTTCTTCTCATCTCTACTTCCCAAGTACCCAATTGTTTCTGTTAGAAATAATAGTCCACCAAGATAGCTAAGAAGGGGGCTGAATTACTTATCCAATTAAAACATTTGGGTATGTGCAGGATCATGGTGTGCCAAAAAGTGGTGATGTGAAAAAATGTGGAGTTTGAAAATGTCTAAAAGTGTTTCAAAATCTGCTCTTACTTTTTTCCACCCATCCTGATACCAAGCTTAAAAAGTTTGGACTAAGCCTTTTTGAGTATCTAATCGATAATTGGCTATCCAATTTCATATCAAATACCCAATATTATATCAAGTATCTGATATGAAATCAGATACCAAAAACCTATGACATAGATTTATAAAACAAAACCTGAGAGCTCTTTTTACATTGCATTTTTTTTGTTTTATTGTTGAGGTCCATTCGAGTATTAGATTTTAGAAAGAGTATCAAATAAAGGTAATTTTAAAAAAATAATTTTTTTTTGAATAAATATTACTATAAATTAGTTATTTTAAATTGAATTTGTTAGAGATTAGGTTTTTTTTAATAGAAATTGTTGAAATTTTGGTTGTTTTTAATAGAAATTATGTTTTGCAAATTAAAAGATATGGCTGACCCAAATGATGATAATGAGGCAAGAAATAATGTTCCTCATAACCCTCCACCATACAATCCAGTACCCCCTCAAAACCATCCACCAAATGATCCCCTACCCCCTCAAAACCCTCCTCAAATTAAAGATTTGATATTTGAAAATCTCACCAAACTGAGGGTTTTGCAAACCACATATAACACTATGCTCGCATTGGCTCCCATGTTATCCATGTTAAACACCATAGTGGATAATATTAAAACACTTACCAATGAACAAAATGCTTTTCTTCACCGACGTAAGAAAATGCATACCATGTTTGATGATGGGTTGGACTATGATGATGTTACGTCCCTAAATATAACTAAAGATGATATAGTTAGCCTTTTTGTGGACCCAAAAATCAGTAAACAAGTAGAATGCAAAAATCCTAAACTATCAATTAAGTGGTACACAAATGAGGCTATGGATGAAAACTTTTGGGATCATTGGTGGATGATTTTTGACATCCCTCCACACAAAAATTTAGAGGTGACATTCTATTTCATTAAAAAATTGTATGCCGAATTTGTGTTTCACCTCAAGGAAAACTATTGGAGCATCAAGCCCAACATGGGTGTAGAAGGAGGAGCCCCTTAGAATAGACCCTTTTCCCAGTGGAAGAAAGTTGACACAATTGTCCCCCCTACTAATGTCTCTCCCCTTCCTCTAGTGCAACATCCTGATATCATTGCAGGGGCTAGCTCTCAGACTATTAGAGTCATCCATAGATTGAGTACCCTATTCATATCCCAGGCTAGATCAATGTTGCCTCTCCATGTTGATGATGCCAGCATGAGTTCATCATCGATAAGCTCATCACATGTTTGTACACCCCATACTTCCATAACATGTAAGAATATTTTTCTGGGTCCCATAGCTGATCTTTTTGAGTATTAGTTTGTATTTGAGGAGGATACACTGGATGTGCATACAAAGGCTACACAACCTGACATGAAAGAGGAGGGGCATGCAAAGTTATGGAATCCTTCTATTTTGATACATGTATACATTTTTTTGTTATGACATATGTGATTTAAAGTTAATCTTTATAATAGAGTAATTTTAACTTTTAACCCATACTGACTTATACATGTATGTGATCTTCATTCATGTTTAGTTGATGACTGAGGAGGAGCTCAGATAGGTTGATAATGTCATTCTCTCAACTATTTCATTTGGCCTTGACACATCTATGGTACATTATGTTGTATTCTCATTATTTTTTCTATTTGATATTGGGCATATGTGGTTTCTAATCTTTCTTTTCTCTTGCAGGTATCACCTATCAATGGGGGCTAGAGTGTGGGGGATGAGGCACAACCCATTGACAAGAGAAAGGTAATTAGGTGCTTTTAAAGTGAGTAAATATCAATTCATTATTTTAAATTTTTGTGGTAATAAAATTTAATTATATTCTTTATTATACAAGGCGTGGCTACTAGTGATGAGTCTGGGCAGATTCCACGTCGTAGGCCATTTGGCATTTCCATTCATGGTAAGAGCCCCATCATATGTATAAGTATCATTTGCTTTTTATTTCCCCTTTTTTCATAAATAAATTCAAAACTAATTTCCCTAATATTAACTGTCATGACCCCTCCTAAAATGGAATCCTACAATTATAACTAAATAAAATTATATAATAATAGTTCATTATATGATTAAAATATATACTATTATCAATTATTCACAAAAGATAAATATTTATAATCTATTTATTCTACTTAATGATAATATTAATTTATATTATTCATAATAATAATAATCAACATTATTAAGTAATATATATTAATGTCTATATATATTATAGACATCTAAATGGTAGTTTCTACAGTTGTACTAATGTCAGGAGGAGGATTGGCACTTGGCATTTGTGTGTGTTGCACACTCTATTCCTCTTGTTTTTGTTCAGCTATAGCCGTATCACTATCCATCTTCTCAGTCTCCTCCTCAATTGTATTTCTTTCTTCCTTTCCTTGTAATCATTCCTACCTTCAAAGTGGTCCTTCTCTCCTTGTTTTATAGTAGTTAATCCATCGATTATTTTCCACATTTGAGTGGATTTCTTTACAACATCTTCAATGTTATTTTGAAGAATGTTGAAGGCCCTATAATTTGGTGCAAACCTTCCTCCATTTTTTTTTTTTTTTGCAATCTTTCCTTTTGTTAACTCTGGCATTACCTTGGCTAAAGTAGATTCTCTAATCTATTTTTCCAAATTTAAACGATAATTCCACTTCTATTGAACAATGTCATACAAACCTTTTGGTATAGTGTTGTCGATTTCTGGTGGAGTACATTTGAATTTAGACATCATAGAATATAAGGCCGCTTCTACTAAATTATTCTCCTCTCTTCCAAGTTTCTCAAAATTAGTATTCTTTAAATTGGATAAATCTGCATTATTCTTGAATATTCTCACACAAATTTTCAAGATCAGAAAGTGGTGTATGACTTACCACTTTGAATTGGCTTGTATCTTCTAATTTAGTTATTTCCTCATCTATATCAAGTTGTTCAATATATTTTCTTCTTTATTTTTTCTACACTTGACCTCCTTGATCTGTAGCCTTAGTCTTCTCCTTGGAATTCTATGTGCTTGCACATGTGCTGGCTCTATTGGTAGGTGCACTTGTCTTGGTTGGGCTTGGCTTAATAACCTTCTTTTCTTTAGCCACAGGTTGTGCCTTAGCCTTTCTCTTTTTTGGATCAGCATGTGTGTGTGCTTTCTTAGCTCCTTCTTCCTTGACACCCTCTATTTCTTCTGCTTCTTTATCCTCCCCCATGCCTTGAGTCAATGCAAGAGGTTCTTAGGTTTTTTCTTGTTCTTCCTCTTCATCCTCTTCATCTCCTTCCTCTTCTTCCTCTTTAGCACCTTCACCAAATTTAGCCTTAAGTTTCTTCACTAGTTTGTCCTTCTTCTTTGGTGTAGACGCTATCTTCAATTCCATTTCTACCTTTGACTTTATTACATCATAGTTTCTAAAGGTTTTTTCCCCTTTTATCAACTTCCTCTACTAGAAGTGTAGTGATGGCTACTGAGGCTTCATCAACATTGATCTAATAACCTAAGGGTCTTAGCCATCTTACCCTAGGTGTAGCAGCCTATACATATGTGTAATGAATGTCTACAAGAAAACATATATCATTGTAATATTGTCCACCCAAACAAATATGTATCCTCATCCTTTACTTCATAGACTTCTTAAAGTCTTCAAAGTAACTAGTCATCAATGTCTCAAAGTTTTCTCCCATTTGTTCAATGTACTCATTTATCTAAACAATAACTGACATGTTTATATTCCATTCTATAGTGCTAAAATATGTGAATGTATTCTATACATAGAAAAATATGCAAACTAGAATTGATCTAAATTTGCACTGTGCACTCTTAGTCTTCCTTACTGCTTCAAGGTTTTCCATCAATTTTTATAGTTGAAGCTCAGCTAGATCATAACTATGATCTTTCTTCATAATTTTGTAGCCCACATCCACTCATATACATGGTACACTATTCAATCTACTAGATTGATAAAACTTGTGAGAAGTAACCCTTACCACAAATTTTATCAATGGATCTATTATAGTGTTTATTGTCATTCCTTGTTTGTTCCACTTTACTCTTGTATTCTTCTCTATTACCTCTTTGGAATCACTTTGTAGAGTCTTTGGTCGATCTAGGGTTGGGAAACTAGTAACCCTATGGATTATTCATTTGGTAATATTTATTGATCCACCTTCCAACCATAAGGATCCATCATGTATTCAACTCAATACTATTCTTATCCATTCTATCTTGAACACACTATGAAACTCTAGGGCATGCATCAAACTCTTCCTTTCAACAATTTTGAATTCTTCTTTCAAAACATCATTTTCACATAATCTATCATAGGCTTCCCTTATTTCGATGTCACCTAGTCCTCCTTGTCTTATAGTTGTAACATTTTCTAACATCTTGAACCATAATGATATTTGGGGGAATCATGGACAATGCACCTGAAGGATCTTGTTTGTAATCTATATTTGGGATTGCTTTGAAATTTGATTGTTTCACCTCATTGCGAACTAATTGGACATTCTAGACCTCTTTACCTTCTACATTTCTTGAGCTGGCTACCATTAAGAAAAACTAGGGTTTTTGCAAATGCAAACTATGTAGCTTTTCTTGTACCTTGAAAATATAATGAATTGATCTGAAATCATTATTGAGATCTTTCAAAATTCCTTGAACAAATTTCTAATTGTCTTTAACTTCACTTGTTCTTGCTTGAATTTGAAATAATGAATAATTAGCAAAAATTGATCATATATCCTTCAAACCCTTGCATTTAATGCATAGTGCTTACAGTTGTAAGCTCGACATCAACTATTTTCATATTCACTCGACATCCACTGACATTTCCTCCACTCAACAACTACTATGAGTTTGGCATCAAATGACTAGTTCGACAACTTGACACTAACTAGTATTTCACTTAGCATAGATAGAGAACATTTCATGCTTGACAACATTATGAAAACTTAAAGATTTAATCTTAAATTTTCAACAACATCTTGCATCTTTATTCATGATAATGTATTATTTGTAGTACTATCTTCTTTTAGAATGGATGTATGATATAACATTTTAAATATCAGTCCCACATGCCTCTTGATTGCATAATTTGATGAGGTGTGACCACCTGATCCATTGGGTGAAATGATCCCTCCTCCATTTGATGTATTGAAATCTTCTCTGTTTTTCCATGTCTTGTTCATCCCATTCCTAATGTTTTCAACATCTGGCATACCCTTGCTTTTATCAATTTCACAAATTGGTGCCTTTAACCTAGTTGGGCAATGTTTACCAATGTGACTAGTCTTCAAACAACTAAAGTATGCGGTTTGACTCAACCATCTTTTGTAGTTACCACTGAAGTGAGTCCTAACACAATTCTCAGGGATATGTCCATACTCTTGACAATAATGATAGCTTTTTCTTGTGTTGTAATCTCAATTTTAAAATTTTATGTTGTTTCTTACCTTTTCTAACCTATTTGATGACCACATGGATTTGGATCTGCACTCAAAAGCTCTATGTCCATGCTTCTAACATTTGTAGCAATATCCTTCAAATATTTGTGCATGTATGGTTTTGGTTCTACATTCATGTGCTTGATAACCTTTTTTGTTGCACTTATTACAATGAGTCATGTTCTTAGGTTTACCATTCTGATTTGTACTCTTGCTCCTACACACATTAGCAATATGTCCTTTCTTACCACAAAAGTGACAAGTAGGTTTGGAGTTCTTACCTTTTATGTTCCTTTCTTTAGAAAATTTTGATGATTCTCCTTCTTTAGTACCTATGTAGCCTAATCCTATTACATCATTGTTGGATCTATGAGATTTTAGTAATTGTTCAAAGTACTTGATGGCTTCATTTGGCTTGCTGAAACTTTTAACAATTTCTCTTTCTCTTTTCAAATCATTCTAAAACTTCAATGTGGTTATCTCGATGTCTTTGACATTCAACTCATGATGAGAATTCACCATTTGGCTTAAGGTATCTAGTTGCATGTTTGAGACCCTGGTTACCTCTATTGACTTCTCTTCTAGTCTTTTGTTTAAGATTCTTTTGTCATTTTCAATCATGGCCTTGTCTTCCATATATTTTTTCTTTTTTTCTATCACCTCACATAGCATCATGGCTTGAGATTCTTGTTCTAGCTTGAGATTTCTAATTTCCTCAACTTGTGCTCTATTCTTTTCCATTATATCTGCAACTCCTGTATCAACTTCACTAGAGCTCCCATTTGCAAATGGCTTTGTGGTGTTGATCTCTTTCTATTGTCTGTCATTCCTACAATAGCATTTTCTTTCCTTCTCTTCGAGGAACTCTTCAAAGAATCTCTAGCTTCATTCAGTTGATGTAGTATAATATGTGTTTCAATCTCTTGGTTTTCAATAGTCTTTCCCAACTTGTAGACTTCCATTTCAAGATCTTTTCTTAAAGCTACAAAGCTTCTTCTTCTAAGAACTTGGCTCTGATACCAATTGTTGGAATTACAAGTAGGAAAGGAGTAAACTTCTTGGGGGAGGGGGGGTGAATTAGGAGTTTAAACTTGGACCCATAAAACTGTCACTATTCATGCATCACATGCATGAACATACTAAAATAATATGTAAAGTAAATGCATCTAAAACATATAAGTAATCAAATACACACAACACCATATATAGTCATCTAGAAACCCTCTGAATGAGAAGGAAAAACTAGGGTGTAGATGACACCCACAAATCTTTACTACTGCAGTTGTAAAGTGTAGCCAATTAAGGTTACAAAGATTTGATCATGAATCATGATCTACCCTGTGAAAGGCCTACCTTGTTAAAGGCTTACAAAGACTATTAAGTTCCACCTTGTTAGAGGATTTCAACACCCTATTAGAAATGTTCCTAGTTAAAGGACTTTTGGTCATTCACTTGGAATGCCATCCTATTAAAGGATTCGGTAAAGCCTTTTAGGACTACTCCGCCTAGGAGATTTAATTGAAATCACTTGCTAGAATGTCTCAGCATAGATCTTGTGATTGACACTTTCTTGCCTGATAAGAGATAAACTTTGTATAATGTCCTTCTCGATCCTTCATGATTAGATATAACAATGTTGTATCCTTCTCTATCCTTTCTTCTTCTCTAATTGATTCTACAATTCACTCTTACTACTAAGTCACCTTGAATGCTCTGTAAACAATCTTGTTTTCTAGTCCAATTCAAACATTCACCCCTTGTTGCCTTCCTGTAACCTAATAAAAAGTTTAGGGCTTCATCTTCCTTATAAAGACTTTGGTGGCTTAGGGTTAGGTATGAATCTATGGTTGAGATTCATCCATTTTTCCATTTAACCCTTCTCATTTTTTGATTGGCTGCACATAATGGCATAGGGATTCCTCATATAGATTTGTCCTTATCTCCAAAAGATTGTAATCTATCCTTAGGTCAACTTAGAAATGGTTTACATAGTTATTTGTGCCATTAAAAACAAATATTTCCAATCCATGTTATTTGGCATATGAAGTTATTGATGCTCGACATATACTATAGTTCTACTTCTGACTCAACACTTGAACCACTTGACATCTATTGTTTACTTGGTACTTGAATCACTCGACATGTTCTATCTGCTCAGCACATGAGTGACTCAACACTCATTACAACTTGGCATGGTCTTATATTTACATGTACTCAACATGCATTACTAGTTCAACATGAACTAAGTAAATGACTTAAGTGTATTGACACTCAATTGTCATAACCAATCTGAGATCAATAGTTTTTGTCATCTATGGGGAGGGAGTGCTCTTCTTCTTTAATTTTCTCCTTTTTCACACCTACCACTATTATTTTTGTTTGGGCTCTCTTGGTCACCTATGGGAAGGCTCCTTCCTTTGAGGCTCTAGGTGGTGGGAATCCTTTCTCTATTAGTTGTACCTATTGTTGCTCCTATTGTTACTCTTCTTAAGCTTGCTCCAATTCTTTCTAGGCTTGTAGGTCCTATGTAGTTTTTTATTCTTGGGCTTTAACTACTTGCATTCTTACCCTTGGGGATTCCTTCCTCTTCTTACCCTTTCCTTTTCTGGTCTCAAAATAGTTGACCTCCTACTCATGTTGGTGTATTGTTTCTAGCCTTACTAGTGATTTGGTAGGGTAGGTCAGAATAGTGACATTCATTCCTTTTTCTTTCTTTGGTTAGGCTATAAAATGAAGAGGTATGGCTTGGGGAACTAGATCCATCTGAAATGGTTTCCCTGATCTATTGCCTTGTAAGTTTGACTACATTTTGACCCCAATGATCCATGTCATCATTCTCCTTGAGCCCTATTTATGTGTTCATGATAGGGTGATTGTAGATCTTATCCCTACTATATAAGGGATCCATTATCTCATGGACATACTTGTCCCAAGCCTTTAAGGGTATCTCCATGTTGAGAAGCATTTCTACTAGATGTAGAATCATTCTACAATAATCCCTAATACAAACATTGTAGTCATCTACTGCATTGCTCTGATGATCCTCTAGTGTTTGCTCATGTAAAAAGTTCTTCCCTACTAGATGTTGCACCATCCCAATGTTATCTAAATATGGGCATGGATCATGATAATCCTATAGGGGATACTGATCCCATTCTGAGTTGAAAGTAGAAATATCTTACTTTTGCTTCACTTTGAATGCTCTAATGGTGATCGATCATACCCATGTTTTCTTTTATTGCTTCCTCACTCTATCATATGCAGAAGTGAGTTTTGGTGAGATATCACTAGTAGTAAGATCTTGTCTAATGGGTATCTTGGGAGCTTATTGAGGCACAAAAGAGTATTAGCTACCTGGAGATAAGTAAAGGTTTTGAACTGGATGTAGTAGGCACCAACTTTAGTTATCCTTACAAAAGCCTCTACTAACATCCTCTTAGCATAATTTCCTTTGATAAACCTAATGATGATGAATATGAAACCATCATTTACCACCTTGTATTCTACACTTTGCAATGGGAGATTCTTCTTCCCAAGCTATTGATATGTAGTACATAGGGCCAAGCATTTGCATCTTGCATGCTTCCCTTTCTATACAACCCTAGGTAGTTTTTTGTCCTAGCAACCAATAGATACACCATGTAATAAGTCATGTAAAAGAGTGGATCATTCTTGACCGAGATCAATTGCTTGTCTATATTGTAACTTTGGATAGTTGCCCAATTAATAGGCATATTATCTGTTATGATGGTCTTAGTAAAGTGCAACATCCATGTCTCTAAATTACCTACTATGGGAAGTCCCATGGCTTTTCTAAGGAGAGAAATTAAATATCCAATATCATCTATCATGTACTGCTATGTCATATCTACCTTTCCTACTCTTCAGCCCAAGGGTGTCTTGTCAATAAAGTATGTAGATTACACCAATTCCTTGGCTTGTTCTTCATTCACTCTCTACCATCTATCTACAATTTCATAAGATATTTGAAGGTATTGGTCTACTCTAGGGAGGTGGAAACCCTTCTCAATGTTTTGTGGCCTAAAGTCAAGGACTATCTCTCTGGTCACACTCTTCACAACCTTCTTTAAAAATAGTGTTGGGCTAGTGTCATAATAAACTCAAAAGATTGTACTGATGTAGGGTGTGAAGAAAACTTCACTAACACACTTTAGATCAAGGTTGAAACCATCATTTATCTTTCTTTTAGGTTGTTGCAGTGGGTCAAGAAAGCATTCCAATAAATGTGTCCCAATTCTATGTCCAAAATTTCTGTGTGTTTATCTTGGAATCAAGATTTATGTGGGTCTCCTTGGTATTTGAATGCTAGTGGCTTTGGTGTCATCATTTCCTCCATCAATGATGATGATGATGCCATCATATTTGCACAAAAGGGGAGACAAATTAGTATTCTGATGTCAAAAGACCACAATAGGATTCAACCTATACCTAAATTGATGAAAAACTAAGGAAAAGTCAATTAAGACTGATAAAATCCCCATTAAGTGCCTAAAATGTGCACTAGCACACCTAACACACCTGTCTAGGTGTGCTAGTGTGCTTTCATTTTTTGCACTTTAGGTCAATGTCTGCACTTGTGTACATGCACAAGGTGTGCATGTACACAACTATGCACATGAGGATCATGCATTTTTTATGCGTTAAAAAAGTGGGGGCTATGTTTATGTGCACAAATTCACACCTTATGTGGGTGCACACATGCACACGTGCACACCTTCAAAGTTGGTTTTATATCTTGGTTGGTTTTTAAGATAGTGGAGCCGCATAGATGAAAAATTGATAGGGGTGAGAGGGTGCGCAAGCAGAGAGGGATTAAAGATAAGTGAAGAGTGGAGGGGAGAGGGGGTCTATTTATAGACCTAGGACACAAATATCACACACCTTAGATGGTGCACAAGTGTGCATCTTCATTGCTCTTGATTGACCTTACCCCTAATTAGATGTAACTACCTTAATTGGTTGCATTAGAATAGTTTAACACACCTAGCCATGTTTGATGTCATGCTTGCATCCACTTATTGAACTAAGCCTTAGGTGTTATTGGTAAATAAAATTTAGGTCAAGGAATCTATAGAATGAGTTAGGATTGAATAAGTATTTATAGTTAGATGATAGGGTCATGAACAATATCTTCATAATAATTGGAAGTCTATGCACAAAATCATTCACCAATGCTCCCATTTATTAGAATTCAAGTTAAAACATACTTATTAAATATTGGGTTCCAAAAAAGGTGTGTTTTCCTATGAGACCTTGTTTTGTAAGCATTGTTTTGCACTTTATATTTAGGAGATCATGCAACTTCATGAACATACTATACAACTCCAGCTTTTCTCGACATCAACCCTTACGTAGCTTATCACCTCTTTCTTCAGTCCTATGGTTCCTACTCAAGGATTGAAGTGGCCTCTCTACAATATCTTGATTCACACTAGATCTTTGAGACCCCATAGAGATTACACTCGAAAATATCCCTCTAGTAGACCTTAGAGGGAACCTTCTAGAGTACCTAATTGCCCTAATGTCCATCTCTCCATTCTGGACTACTTCTCGTCTGTGAGGAGTTCTTAGCTGTTGTTATTCCCTTTTCTTGGTTATTTTGTTGTTTTGTCTTCATGTTCTTCCTAGAAACATTGTTTGGTGCTCCCTTTGCTAAAATTTGCCCCTTTGTATTGTTTCTAGTCTCTTAGACCGTTGTTGGTCTCTTGTTGGACATTAATAAATTTATCTTATCTTATCTTATGAGATATCAATTTAATTGTACATCCTAGTCTTGTAAGTAAATGTTTTCATTTATAAACATGGTACACAAAGTCTTTATTTAATATAGGTTCATGAATTAAATTAATAACATGGATATGTAGATAATAAATATGCATATTTACTCTAATACCTTTTAATTTCATATTGTATTATAAAAAAATATCTCTAACATTTATATAACAATCTCAATTCTCCATATTTGAAAATAGTTTTGTTAAATAAACTCATACATTTAAAAATTTTTCTTTTAATAGAAACATACAATTCATACATTATTTGACATATATAGTATTTTTATACATACTAAATATTACAACACACATACACACACATGAATACATAGCATAAAACTAAACTCCACTAACATTGCACCCCACTATAAATGATATTTTAGCATAAGTATACTATGATTAACATATTCTAACTAGATTGTATTCATTACTACTATATAATAATATACATACAACTATCTATTAGCTAATTTACTTACTAACTAATAGATGTTTTACCCATCTACTAATTAGAATAGACTACTAACTTAGAACAATTAATTAGTTACTAATTCCAATAATAATATCTATGCTAACTAATCTCCTATTTAACGACTACTAACATGTGAATTATTTACTAATCTACTTCACTAAGCACTAACTAAACCTTACTAATAACTAATTCTAACCTCTAACTATTTTACTAACCTATTGACTAACATACATCCTAATTATTCCAAAATTCCCTAATCCCTTACCATTCAATTTGTTCCAAACTCCATTAACCCTGGGTGTGACATGGCAAGGAGTACAGGGCGGTAGCCATCGACACCAAAAGGGCACCTCTCTCCCATGTCCTAATTGTTTTATATGTATTTTTCTTTTATCAATGCATGCAAATTCGCCCTTATTGATTCGATGGGTGTCTAGGTAGATGGGTCTCTATAAGTGTCCCTTTCAAACATATGGTACATGAGGTGGACACAAAAGTATTTACATATTTTTTTGTTTTATTTGAAAGTAAGAGAAACCTTATCACATGTCAACATAGGATCATGTAACTCCTTACAAGTTTCCCATGTCATGTTTTGTCTTGACTAGGTGATTTTATGTTGTTATTATTCCCTAGGAACTATGATTATTTTATAGCCTCTTGTAGAAGATGATGTTTGAGAATATTCCTTATGAATATTTTAATGGACTATATTAGTTAAATAGAATAGAATGCACACTTCCAAGGCTTATTTGTTCATGCACATTTGCATTTTAAACTTCTACTTAGTTGATTTTTTTCTTACTTAAGGTATTGTGACATGGTGATCAATTATAACATTGAGTTTAATGTTAATACTAGTATTCTATTAATGCATCAAATTGAATATTCTATTGAAGCTATTGGAATTATTTAAGACTTAAAACTTGAGAAATTAGACCTACTATCCTCTTACAAGACAATAAATTGGAGTATTGTATTACACTTGAACAAGGTCAACTTATGAAGTCAAACTTTATTTCTTCATATCTACCAATGACATAATGAATCAAATTATATAGTAAAACAATTACACTATGAGGATCAATTACAAGATTAAGCATGGTTTGAATACAATTCTCTCATATTAACATTTCATAAATTCAAATGGATATAATCCTAACATATACTTCTATATTTTAAAATGAATAGTGGATACAATTGCATATCTACATGGGATGATTTCTTGCGACATTGCAACTACACCTACAATGATGTTTCAACTTTCAATACAATTACATACAAATGCATATAAATTAAACAATGGTGCAATCACACATGATTCTTTCAAAATCCATTCATCTCTACCATGCAATCATGCATTACAACATTTTGAATAAGATGGAGAATTCTCAATTTCAAATGCATTACACAATGACAAGTTTCCTCTTCAAATTACACCAATGTAATGACCAATCAGGATTCTCCTATTGATCCCTTGAACAAAAAAATGATGCAGGAGCATCCAGAGGTATAAGGGCAATCCCGTGTCACCCAAAAAAATGTACTTAGACTTAGTTTCTATTTTATGTCTTTGCATTTTTGGATACCCATTTGGCTCAAATAAAGGTTCCAACTCTCATAGTTCAACTATCAGTGCATTTAAAAATCCCGAAAAAATAGGAGCATGCAATTTGACCATCATTTTGGTGACCTAGAAGGTGTGACTTGGCCAGATGAATGTAATCGAGATTTAGAGCATTCCAAAAAAAAGAATCAGGTCAAAAGGCCCCACGGTTTGAAAGTTATTACAGTTTTTCGAGTTTTGGAGACCCCCTAAGAATGCTTCAGAGTCAGGTTTGGGGCATTAAATGACCTCGAAAAGGGTCAAAAAATGGGGGACGTGCAAAGCTGGTCCATAGGGCTATAGAGCGCTTCGAGAGCTTTCTAAAAATGTAAACGGTTCGTCAATCGGAGTTACGGTTCAAAAGTTATGCCTCCCGGAAGTTCGGCTACCATTTTTGGATTCTTCTAGAATTGCACCGACTTCTAACGCAGCTTCCGGAACCTTCTATTTTGTTGGTGGATGCCTACTAGCACTTTCTAGAATGTACTCCTAGTCCTTAACCCTCCGGGGTCTATTTAAGGAGATTTCTGGCATTGTAAAAGGCAGTTCGGATTGGAGCTTGAGAGGAGGTGCTAAAAGGAGAAATATTCTCCAAATTTATGCTATTGTAAGCCCGCAGGGCATGTTTTGAGTTTATTTTCTTTGCACTGTTTGTACCAGCTTATTTTCTCAGTTAATATAATTTCCTTTTTCTATTGTGTCTATTCTGGTTGTTGGGTTGTGTCCCCATCAAGTGGTATCGAGAGCGGGTTTTCCTGAGTGTGTAGACAGAGCGCCGACTGTGAGGCAGTTTGCACCAGGACTGTGTGGTTGTGGGTTTGAGTTAGAAGATGTCTCCATGAAGAGAGCATGGTGGAAGGGCCAGAGCTGTTGATCCTGAGGAGGTTAGAGCCCTCCAGAGACAGGTACAAGCATTGCAAGAGGAGCTTCGTAGAGGAGCAAATATTGCCGCAGATGATAATAGTGAGGATGACAATGAAGAGGAAGTAATGGAAGTTGACGGGGAAGTTCTGAATCCTGTAGAGGAAAGGCTTTTTAGGGCCATTTCTAGGTTTGGGAAAAGGCCTACAATTGAAGTGGGTATATTTTTGGGAAATTTGAAACCAAATGAGTTGATCGATTGGATCAATGAACTGGACGAATACTTTGAATATGAGGATATAAGGGACCCAGATAGGGTTAAGTTTGCAAAGGCCAAACTAAAAGGCCATGCCAAAATCTAGTGGCAAGAGGTTCAACTGGAAAGACTTATAAGAGGAAAGGAGAAGATCACAAGATGGGATCGCATGGTGGACAAATTGAAGAAGCAGTTCATTCTTGTGGACTACGAGCTTGATCTGTTTAAAAAGATGCATGGGTTAAAGCAAGCAGGAAGATCAGTCCAAGAATATACAGAGGAGTTTTACCGACTCCTGATTAGAGCGGGGCATGCAGAAGCAAATAAGGAGAAGGTTGCTCGTTATATCAGTGGGTTACGACCTAGCATCCAGGAAGAACTAAGTCTGGTAAGAATGACCAGCATTGAAGAAGCATACCAGTTTTCCCTACGAGTTGAAGAGAAGCTGAGTAAAAGGTTTGAAGGAAGACAAAGAGGGCGCGGTCAAGGAGGAAGGGGAAGCGATAGATCATCTGGAGGCCGCAATGAAACTCAAAAGAAAAATGAAGATGAGGGTACTAGCAGGAACTAGAGGAATGAGGGTTTCAACCGCTCCCGTGATCAAGACTTTGGAAATCAAAGAGGAAGAGGTAGAGGACATGGGCAAGGAAGAGGAGGCTTCCGTGGTACCTGTTTCCATTGCAATGAAGAAGGTCATCGTGCCTTTGAATGCCCGCAGCGACAAGGAAGGACAAATAGGAGAATTGAGGGCCAAGCTAGGGTTGCTCATGTGGATGAGGATGCACAATCATCACATTCAGAGGATGCAGAAAGAGGAGAGACCTTGGTAAATGAAAGAGTCCTACTAAGTGGTGAAAATGAACCAGGACAACGGAGGAGCTTGTTCTGTACCAGATGCAAGTGTGAGGATAAATGTTGTGATGTGATCATTGATGGTGGTAGCACTGATAACTTGATATCCGAAGAGATGGTCTCTAAGCTGAAGCTCAAGAGGGAGAAACATCCCCAGCCCTATCGAATTTCTTGGGTAAAAGATGATCATAAGGTCCTGGTAAGTGAACAATGTTTAGTAAAATTCAAAATTGGTAGTTACCATGATGAAGTCCTCTGTGATGTTATTTCGATGGATGTTTGCCATCTATTTTTGGGTAGACCATGGCAGTTTGATAGACATGCAATACATGATGGACATGCAAACACATACTCTCTGACAAAGGATGGAGTTTGCCACAAATTGAAGCCCATGAAAAAGGAAGGTGAAAAGGTATGTAGCAGTGCTAGGATTTGTCTTGTTGATGGAAGGAAGTTTTTAGATGGCATGAAACATCAGCGCATGTGCTATGCTTTGATTCCTAGAAAAGATAAAGAAGGTAGTAGTGAAATACCATTTGAAGTTTCAGATTTACTAGGAGAATTTGGAGATATTATCTCTGATAATGTTCCAGATGGATTGCCACCAGTAAGGCAAATCAGTCATCAAATAGATCTGATTCCAAGAGCTAGTTTGCCTAACAAGGCTGCTCACAGGATGACTCCTACTGAAACAGAGGAGCTGAATAGACAGGTTCAGGAGCTATTGAGGAAGGGCTTGATTCGAGAGAGCCTGAGTCCATGTGCAGTACCTGCAGTACTTGCACCAAAGAAGGATGGAGAGTGGAGGATGTGTATAGATTCTCGAGCTATAAATAGGATAACCATCAAGTACCGGTTTCCTTTACCAAGGATGGATGATCTTATGGACTGCTTGAGTGGAGCTCAGTACTTCACAAAGATAGATCTGAAGAGTGGCTATCATCAGATACGGATTCGAGAAGGAGATGAGTGGAAAACAGCCTTCAAGACCAAGGAAGGTCTTTATGAGTGGTTAGTCATGTCCTTTGGATTGACGAATGCCCCAAGCACCTTCATGCGGCTCATGAATGAGGTACTTAAGAAGTTCTTGGGAAAATTTGTTACTGTCTATTTGGATGATATTTTAATTTTCAGCAAGACTTTGGAAGAACATTTACTGCATATTCGTAGTGTCTTTGAAAGGCTAAGGGAAGAGAAATTGTTAATTAATCTAAAGAAGTGTGTCTTTGCAAAAAGGGAGTTAGTCTATTTGGGATTTGTTATATCACCTGAAGGTCTCAAAATGGATCCAGAGAAGGTAAAAGCCATCTTGGAATGGCCTACTCCAAGGTCTGCTACTGAGGTAAGATCATTTCATGGTCTGGTTAGTTTTTACAGGAAGTTTATTAAGAATTTCAGTGGCATATGTGCACCCCTAACTGATACAATAAGAGGGGATAGAAAAGAGTTCAAATGGACTGCAGCAGCTGCGAGAAGTTTTGAATTGTTGAAGAAGAAGGTGACTGAACAGCCTGTGTTGGCACTTCCAGATTTTAGAAAAGTATTCCAAGTGGACTGTGATGCTAGTGGTAGCGCTATTGGGGCTGTATTAAGCCAAGAAGGTAAGCCTATTGCATATTTTAGTGAAAAGTTGAATGATGCAAAGAAGAAGTATTATGTTTATGATCAAGAGTTCTATGCAATAGTTCAGGCCTTAAAGAAATGGAGGCATTATTTATTGCCAAAGGAATTTGTTTTGTATACTGATCATCAGGCATTATAGTACCTAAATAGCCAGGGTAAATTGAATCAGAGGCATATGAAGTGGGTAGAATTCTTGCAGAGTTATACATTTGTGTTAAAGCATAGAAGTGGAAAATCTAATAGGGTTGCAGATGCATTAAGTAGGAGACAGTTGTTGCTTACAACAATGCAGGTTGAAGTAGTTGGGTTTGATGAACTCAAGAATTTGTACCCCAAGGATCCTGATTTTGCTGAAGCATGGAGATCTTGTAAAGAACCTGTTGTTGTAGATAGAACCAAGTGGTTAGACTATTTGATTCAGGATGGCATGTTTTTCAAAGGTAGTCAATTGTGCATTCCAAGGAGTTCCATGAGGGAAAATCTGATTAAGGTGAAACACAGTGGAGGGATGGCAGGACATTTTGGTCAGGATAAGACCATTGCCATTCTTAGAGAACATTATTTTTGGCCTCAAATTACACAGGATGTGAAGAAGTTTGTATAGAGTTGCCAGGTTTGTCAAGTTGCCAAGGGGTTTTAGTCAAAATACTGGCCTATATCAGCCATTGCCTGTTCCATCAAGGCCATGGGAGGACATAAGTATGGATTTTGTTCTTGGATTGCCAAGGACACAAAGGGGTAATGACTCAATATTTGTGGTGGTTGATAGGTTCTCTAAAATGGCACATTTCATTCCATGCCATAAAACTCATGATGTTGTCCATATTGCAGACTTGTTTTTCAAAGAGGTGGTAAGACTACATGGTCTTCCAAGAAGTATAGTTTCTGACCGAGATACTAAATTTGTGGGGTATTTCTGGAGGACATTGTGGAAGAAGTTGAGAACAGACTTTAAATTCAGTTCCACGCATCACCCACAGACTGATGGCCAAACAGAAGTGGTAAATAGAAGTTTGGGCAATTTGCTGAGATGTTTAGTTGGAGATAAGCCTAAGGGATGGGATTTGATTCTACCACAGGTAGAGTTTGCTTATAATAACTCTGTAAATAGGAGTACTGGAAAATCACCATTTCAAATTGTATATGGAAATAGCCCAAGGACTGCACCAGAATTGAGGAAGATAGAACAAGGGGAGAGAACAAGTGCTGAAGCTGAGGAATTTGCTGAACACATCAAGCGTCTACATGAGGAGGTCCAAGCACACATTATCAAGATGAATCAAGAGCATAAAGCTAGGGCTGATGCAAGGAGAAGACATAAGGAATTCCAAGTAGGGGATCTTGTCATGGTGCACTTACGAAAAGAAAGATTTCCAGTTGGTACCTACAACAAGCTGAAAATGAAGAAATTTGGCCCCTGCAAAATTTTGAAGAAACATAACTCAGGAAATGCATATGAGGTGGAGCTGCCAGATGGTATTCACATTTCTCCCATTTTCAACATTGCAGATTTGACAGAGTATCATGATGATGGTGCAGATGAGGAGCTGGTTTTAGAGCCGTGTCCAATTCCTGCTTCTAAGAAGGAGGAGATAGAAGACATTCTAGATCATCGTGTGGGTAGGAGTACCAGAAACAGGCAGTATGAAGAGTATTTGGTCAAATGGAAAGGACGACCGATCGAAGACTCAACTTGGATTTCAACAGCTGAGGTTTCCCATTTGGGATTTCCTCTACCATCCATAACGTGACAGGGTCACTTTTCAATCTACCCTGGGCGTCTGATGCAGGAGCATCCAGAGGTATAAGGGCAATCCTGTGTCACCCAAAAAAATGTACTTAGACTTAGTTTCTATTTTATGTCTTTGCATTTTTGGATACCCATTTGGCTCAAATAAAGGTTCCAACTCTCACAGTTCAACTATCAGTGCATTTAAAAATCCCAAAAAAATAGGAGCATGCAATTTGACCATCATTTTGGTGACCTAGAAGGTGTGACTTGGCCAGATGAATGTAATTGAGATTTAGAGCATTCCAGAAAAAGAATCAGGTCAAAAGGCCCCACGGTTTGAAAGTTATTGCAGTTTTTCGGGTTTTGGAGACCCCCTAAGAATGCTTCAGAGTCAGGTTTGGGGCATTAAATGACCTCGAAAAGGGTAGAAAAATGGGGGACGAGCAAAGCTTGTCCATAGGGCTATAGAGCGCTTCGAGAGCTTTCCAAAAATGTAAACGGTTCGTCAATCGAAGTTACGGTTCAAAAGTTATGCCTCCCGAAAGTTCGGCTACCGTTTCTGGATTCTTCTAGAATTGCACCGACTTCTAACGCAGCTTCCGGAACCTTCTATTTTGTCGGTGGATGCCTACTAGCACTTTCTAGAATGTACTCCTAGTCCTTAACCCTCCGGGGTCTATTTAAGGATATTTCTGGCATTGTAAAAGGCAGTTCGGATTGGAGCTTGAGAGGAGGTGCTAAAAGGAGAAATATTCTCCAGATTTATGCTATTGTAAGCCCGCAGGGCATGTTTTGAGTTTATTTTCTCTGCACTGTTTGTACCAGCTTATTTTCTCAGTTAATATAATTTCCTTTTTCTATTGTGTCTATTCTGGTTGTTGGGTTGTGTCCCCATCAAAAAACCTGCAAATATATGAAAAAAGAAACCATGGAGGCTCACCTCCCAACCTAGGCCTCATTGAGGCCACCCAACGTACTAGGAGAACCAAGAATCAAATGGGTTACATTCATAGAAGCTCACAAATGCATAGACATCACAAAAAAACAACATTAAACACTCCCAATGATTGCTTCACAATGATTCACAAATGGAATCATGAACATTGGGTGAAGGTGGACTCTTCAA
Source organism: Cupressus sempervirens (assembly GCA_028749045.1). Lineage (NCBI taxonomy): Eukaryota > Viridiplantae > Streptophyta > Pinopsida > Cupressales > Cupressaceae > Cupressus > Cupressus sempervirens. The sequence continues at coordinate 201,293,054 of CM053785.1, forward strand.
GAGGAGAATTTCCATATCAATACAAATCACATAACTTGAAAATTACCATGCCTCTACAAGGCTTTCACAATATATTACTCTCTCCAAAACTTCCCTTATCACACCCAAAACACAATATCAAACAATGGCTTCAATGGAGGTCATACTCCATGGAATCTCTCTCTCTACAAAACTTCCCTTATCACCCCCAAAACATAATATTAATGTTATGGCTTCAATGGAGCCCATACTCCATAAATCCCTCTCTTCTCCATGAGAAGAGGCTCTCATCTACATTTCCAAGCCCAACTAATCCCTTCACCCAAGGCTTCTCTTCCCTCCAAAGGGTGAGTGAAGCCTTCACACCCAAAAACAACACTCAAATAAAAAAATAAAAGAAAAATCAAGAAGGAACAAAAAGCAACAAATTTTCATATTTATTTCAAAAGTGGATTCAAAAGCTATCCAAATTTGAAGAAAATTTAATTCTCTTAGCATTCTTATCACCTAAAAAAGTGGATTCAAAAGCTATCCATATTTCATGAGATAATCCTAAGGATTTTACCTAACTGTACTCATTTTCAGTAAGAGTTGACAAAAATGCTTCGCTAGAAAGCATTCCCACATGAACAAATTTCTTTTAGCTTTACTACATTCTTCAATCTTTCTTTTTTCAACTACTATCTAGCAGTTGTATTTTTCGTCATCAACCAATATCCTAGACCCATATGCATAACAAATGTGTCTTCATCTTCTATTTTTAGCTGACATAGTTAACACCATCAAACTTTGGACTTTCTTTTCTTAAATAACTCACTATTGATCACCTTAAGCTATTAAGATTTTCCTTTAAGGACCTAATTCTATAATGTAAATTGTTAGGGAGGAATGTCTACCAAGATAACTAAGAAGGGAGGGGAGGGGGTGAACTAGTTATCTTATCAATATTGTTTTAATCAACCTTACTACACCTAAAACATGTGATAAAATAATAAACTTTGCTAAGGCAGGCAACCTCCAAAAAGGTGAAGTTTCAGAAAAAGGGGCTAATCTTTGGAAACCAATGGACTAATAAATAAAAATTATTATTAAATTATATTTTATTAACCTCTCTTTGATGTGGGTTAGGGTTATGCCCTCTTTTAAGGGGTTTGGAGGCATTTTGGGCTCATTCTAGAACTTGATTTTCGCTTATTGCTTTGTTGTTCTTTAGAGGCTACCAAACTTGTGGAGAAGGAGACCCAAGGACAGGAGTTTGCAAGTTTCTAGGAAGGCTAAGGATGGGAGTTTGAATCCATTCCATGTGCAAGCTCATGCAGAGTTTTCCCTTGTGCCGAACAGTGCAAATTTGTGGGTTTTCAGGTGTGTTTTTTGTAAGAGTTTGGTGTTTTCAGTTGAGTATTTCATATTAGTTTGGGTTGATGCTGTATTTCAGACTTTAAGATGTTAAAATAGAGCTAAATATATGTATTGGGATGTGGTTAAAATTTTGAGATAGATTATTAGTGTTTTTGTGGTGTTTCTGAGCATTTTTGTGTTAATTTTGGGAGCCCGATGAGCATAGTTTTTGTCCTACATTTGTGAGCTATTGTGTAAATGCTATACAGATCTGAAAATGTTATTTTGTAGGCTGTTATGCTATTGAGATTTTTGTAAAAATGTTTATTTTCAGATTTATTAATAATAGGTGAAGTTGTGAAGTTTTGGCACTATTTCAGACATACCCAATTTAGGGTTGATTGAGAAATTGGTGGATCTTTGTAATATTGGTTGTTTGATTTTGAAAATATGATTAGAGGCTTGAAATATCATAAAAAATTAGAAAAAGGGGACATTTCAGTGGTATCAAAGCTATGATCTTGCTAGCCTGAGGGTTTGTAGAAGCTTGCATGCAACTAAGTGAAAGAGAAAAAAGATATTTGCAGCGAGAAAAGAATAAAGAAATTTTGATCAAACCTCTAGTTGAAAGTAAAAGTAAAAAATCCAAGGAAGGGAAAATTATGGCTGATCTAGATGAGATGGCAAAAAAATTCTTCCAAGACATCCAAAATACTCAGAAGCAAACAGTGGATAGTTTGGTAGAAACTAGAGAGGCTTTGCGAATATTGACAGAAAAATTGCAAGGAGTTGCATCTATTAATGAGAAGGGGAGCACTTCAGAGGAGCCAAGAAATCTGAAATTCACACCATCTAAATCAACCAAAACTATTTTCTTGCCTATAGATGAGCCACTAGTACCGAATCCAGCCCTTAATCCCATGGAAGAGGTTACAGGTCACTTGATTGCATTAAGAGCTACTTACAATGGCTTAGATGATGACTTTAGCAGTTCGGTTCCTCTTAGAGAATATGTGGATATGATGAACACTTTGATGTCCAAGACAGAGAATAGGAGGGAGCATGACATAAGTGGAAGAGAGCTCAAAAATAAAATAAGCAAGTTTACAACACCTACTTTTGATGGAACAAATAAAATTTCAGCTAGAGCATGGCTACAAAAATTACAGACTTTCTTCACACTTAACCCCATGAAGGAGAGTGATGTTGTTCAATTTGCAAGTCTACACTTGGAAGATGCAACCTATGATTGGTGGTATCATGGAATGACAACTCAAGGTCATGATCAGGTAACTACATTTGAGGATTTCAGTCAAAGAGTGATAGATAGATTTGACCTCAAGGATGATGAAGAGTACTTTAAAGAATTGTCAAAGTTGAAGCAAACCAAATCAGTTAATGACTATATAGAAGAGTTTCAAAAAGTGGTTGTTATGGTACCTAATATGAGTGAAAAGAAGATTGGTTATCTTTTTCTTGATGGTTTAGAAGATTCTGTTAAGTGTTTGGTTAAGGCTTTCTCACCCTCAACCTTACAGGAAGCTATCAAAAGAAGCTTGCAACTTGAAACTTGCGTACCTATGAAACCAATCACTAATCGAAAATCCCCAAATCTTTGGCAACATAAGGGAAATTTTCAGAAAAAGACTTTCCCAACACTACCACCAAAAGATGTGATAAATGTGGCAAAAAAGAAGGTAGATGAAGAGAATAGGAGTGAATTACGAAGGAAAAAGCTTTGTTTTACTTGTAGAAAACCATGGGTTCTGGGACATAGATGTTTGGGGAAAGGTCAAGTGCACTATATTGAAGTTGGTTTAGAATCTGATTCAGATGAGCATGAGGAATTTTATGACACTAAGGAGGAGGTAGAAGAAGAGAAAGAAAAAAAAATAGTAAGGATGGCACTTTAGCAGCATTATCAAGAGTCCCAAGATACCATCTCTTTCGAATTTGAGGGGTACTAGCAGGGAAAAGGTTGACAGTTCTTCTTGATAGTGGGGCAACTCACAATTTTATTGATGAGGGATTTTTCATGAAAAGAGAGCTTAAAGCAGAAGATTTTGAGGGATTCAATGTTACTGTAGCTGATGGATTCACTATGCCTTGCACACGGGTGGTGAAACAACTCAAGATGACTTTAGGAGATTATGAGTTATGTGATGACTTCTATGTGGTTGGTATTGGGGAGATAGATCTTGTATTGGGTGATCAATGGTTGCACTCTATTGGAGGCTATTACATGAACCATTAAACTATGGAGTTTAAATTTCATTCCAATGGGAAAGAAGTCATATTGAGAGGCTTATCGAATGGAGCACCTAAGGCAATCTCTACAAAGAGGATGGGGAGGACTTTTCGAAGAGGACAAGTAGCATGGGCAGTAGGAGTCATAATCCATCCAAAAAGCTCTCCAAAGAATTAAGGTAATTTCAATTTTGAAATTCAAAATATTCTTGATAAGCATAGTATAGTTTTCAATGACTTTCCTCCAAGATTACCACCAGATAGAGGTTTTGAGCATGTTATAGAGTTAGAATAGGGTGCCAAACCAGTTATAACAACCCTATACCACCATCCAAGAGGTTATAAGGAAGAAATTGAAAAAACTATTAAATAACTCCTAGACATGGGATTCATAAGGCCTAGCTCTAGTTCATTTGCATCATCTGTGGTACTTGTCAAGAAAAAGGATGGTACAATGAGAATGTGTATAGACTACAGGGCTCTAAACAAGAAGACCATAAAAAATAGGTATACCATACCATGCATAGATGAACTCATTGATGAGTTACATGGTGTTGTATACTTCTCAAAAATTGACTTAAGATCAGGGTACCATCAAATCCAAATGAGGAGTGAAGATGTGGAAAAGACTGCTTTTAGATGTCACTATGGGCACTTTGAATTTCTTGTTATGCCATTTGGCCTCACTAATGTACCTAAAAAATTCCAATCTTGTATGAATAAGGTATTTAACCAGCATCTTCAAAAATTTGTTTTGGTATTTTTTGATGATATCTTGATTTATAGTAAAACATGGGAAGAGCATCTAAAGCACATAGACACTATTTTGGGAATCTTGGAGCAGCAATCCTTCTATGCTAAGCTATCTAAATGTGAGTTTGGTGTGATAGAGATCCTATATTTGGGATATATTATAAGTTCTAAAGGAGTACAGGTTGATCAACAAAAAATTCAAGCAATTTTGGATTGGCCTCCACCCACTAATCTTACACAGTTGAGAGGTTCCTTTGGGTTATGTAGCTACTATGGGAGATTTGGAAAGGGATTTTCTTAGCTTGCTACCCACTTGAATGATTTGACAAAGAAAGGAGCTTTTTTTTGGGCATAAGAGGCACAAAAAACATTTGATAAGCTTAAGGAGGTAATGAGTTCATGCCCTGTGCTTGCAATTCCAGATTTCTCTTTACCTTTTGTTGTTGAATGTGATGCTTCTGGAGAAGGTATAGGGGCTGTCCTAACTCAAAGGGGACATCCAATAGAATTTGAGTAGAAAATTAAATCAATCAGAGAAAGGTTACTCCATCTATGATAAGAAAATGTTGGCAATCATGCATGCACTTCATAAGTTTAGACAATATTTGGTATGTGGAAGATTCATTGTAAAGACAGACCATAATAGCCTCAAGTTCTTCTTGAACCAAAGGGATTTGAATGATCATCAAAAAAATTGGGTAAGCAAATTGCAAGCTTATGATTTTGATATTGAATACATGAAAGGAAAGAATAATGTGGTTGTTGATGCTCTCTCAAGAAAGCCCACTTTGTGTTCCTTAACATCTATCTCTACTGATTGGAAAGTCTCCATAATTTTAGAGTATGCTAAAGATTCCTTTGCCACCAAGATTTTGGATAATTTAGTGGATGATAATAGGTACAATGTTGTTGATGAATTCTTTTATTACAAGAACAAGATCTTCTTAGTGTTAGGATCAAAAACTAAGGAGAGGATATTGAGGACCTTTCATGGCACACCTTTGGCTGGTCATCAAGGATACTTCAAGACATACAGGCAAATTCAAGAGTGGTTTTCATGGAAGGGTATGAAGGAGGATGTCCTTAAACACATTAAGGAATGTGTGGTATGCCAACAAAGCAAGAGTGAGAAAAATTTTCCTGTAGGGTTGTTGCAGCCACTTCCTATTACTAAACAAAAATGGGAAAGTATTTCCATGGACTTCATCACTGGGTTGCCCAAGGTTCAAGGTAAGGATTTCATATATGTGGTGGTATATAGACTAACTAAGTATGCACATTTCTTTCCTATCACATCTGATTTCAAGGCATCACAAGTGGTCGAATTGTTCTTCAAGGAAACTTTTAGATTACATGGCTTGCCTAGAAAAATTGTTAGTGACTAGGATAGTAGATTCCTTAGCCCTTTTTGGAAGGAGCTCTTTCATTTGGTAGAAACTGAACTCACTCCCAGTACTAGCTATCACCCTCAAATAGATGGACAAACAAAGATAGTTAATAAATGGATAGAGGGATATTTGAGAAACTATGTTTCAAATCAACATCATGCTTGGATAAAATGGTTACACCTAGGGGAGTATTGTTACAATACATCTCATCACACCTCTATTGGTATGCCTCCTTTTCATGCTCTTTATGGTTATGATGCCCTTTCCTTTGTTGATCTAATACTTTTCGATAGCAGAGTACTGCAACAAGTGATTTCGTCAAGCAAAGACAAGACATAATAAGGTCCCTCAAGGATAATCTACAACATGCACAGAACCAACAAAGGTTATATGCTGATAGGAAAAGGATTGAAAGATATTTTGAGGTGGGAGATTTGGTATTTGTTAGTTTGTAGCCATATAAGCAAAGCACCTTGAAGAGGAGTGGGGCAGAGAAACTCAAGCCAAAGTTCTATGGGCCTTATAAGATCATCAAGAAGGTAGGAGAGGTAGCTTATGAATTGGAGCTCCCACTAGACATAAAAATACATAATATTTTTCATGTATCTTTCTTAAAGAAGGTTCTAGGCCAGAAAACCATATTATCTACAAAATTACCACCTCTTGATGATGAAGGTAAATTAGTTTTGATACCAGAAGAGATTTTGGATACAAGAGAGAAGAGATTGAGAAACAGGAGCGTCATAGAGCATTTGGTCAAATGGAAAGGATTACCACTAGAGGATGCAACTTGGGAAGGAGCACATATTCTTCATAATTCTAACCTTGATTTCTTGAGGACAAGCAATATTTGGGAGGGGAGGACTTGTCATGTCCCCTTTTCAAATAATTAAAAATAATAAACTTTGCTAAGGCAGGCAGCCTCCAAAAAGGTGAAGTTTCAGCAAAAGGGGCTAATCTTTGAAAACCAATGGAATAATAAATAAAAATTATTATTAAATTATATTTTATTAACCCCTCTTGGACGTGAGTTAGGGTTATACCCTCTTTTAAGGGGTTTGGAGGCATTTTGGGCTCATTCCAGAACAAGATTTTCGCTTATTGCTTTGTTGTTCTTCAGAGGCTGCCAAACCTGTGGAGAAGGAGACACAAGGATGGGAGTTTTCAAGTTTTGAGGAAGGCTAAGGATTTTAGTTTGAAGCCATTCCATGTGCAAGCTCATGCAGAGTTTGCCCTTTTGTTGAACAGTGCAAATTTGTGGGTTTTCGGGTGTGTTTTTGTAAGAGTTTGGTGTTTTCAGTTGAGTATTTCATATCAGTTTGGGTTGCTGCTGTATTTAATACTTTAAGATGTCAAAATAGAGCTTAATATATGTATTGGGATGTGGTTAAACTTCTAAGATAGATTATTAGTGTTTTTGTGTTGTTTCCAAGCATTTTTGTGTTAATTTCGGGAGCCCGATGAGCATAGTTTTTGTCCTACGTTTGTGAGCTATTGTGTAAATGCTATATATATCTAGAGATGTCATTTTTTAGGCCATTATTCTGCTAAAATTTCTTTTAAAATGTTCATTTTTAGATTTATTAATAATATGTGAAGTTGTGAAGTTTTTGGCACTATTTCGGACATACCCGATTTGGGATTTATTGAGAAATTGGTGGATCTTTGTAATATTGGTTGTTTGATTTTGAAAATATGATTAGAGGCTTGAAATATCATAAAAAATTAGAAAAAGGGGACATTTCACACCTTTTTTTTTTCTAATTTTACAAATTTTATACATGCTATAGCAAGCACATGCTATGGCTTGGGCTGCCGAAGCCATAGCACGTATATGCTACCAATCCATAGTGTGTGCATGCTATAGCATGTACACACTTTGTAAAACAATTTTTTTTTTTATAAATGGGTTGTAAACCCATAGCCCATTTCATTTTAACTTCATTTGGCAAGATTACCTCCTCACAACATGTATGCAAGTTCAAGGAATTGAAAATTTTCACCACTTACCTCCTCAAAATGTCTCCTCATCACCAAAGTTTGAGATCAAGATCACATCGTATGTTTTCTACCCTTATTTTTGCATTTTTTTTATATGTTTTTGCATTGTTTTGTAGGTTTTTTTCAATTTTTCTTTAAATGTGTTTATTTATTTAGATTGCAATTGGTTTCTTATTAGGTAATGTGAATAATGAACTGACAAATCCCCAACAAGATTAAAACCAAAACCCTCCACAAGATCCAAATGAAAACCCTCCACAAGATGAGAATCAAAACCCTCCAGAACAAGAACAAGAAATTCTACAACATAATAAAAGAAATAGAAAGAGGGAAAAATGAATTAGAAGCACTCATTGATAGGTTGAAAGCTTGGGGACAAACCAATCCAATGAGAGAACAATTGGCATCCTCCCTTGAGTCCATTATGACCCATGTAGTTTTTGTTAGTGGTTAGTCAGATATTTGGCATGTTAAGAGGGAGGAAAAAAAAGATATTATGCAAATAAATTATCATATCAAGATGTAAAAAAAAAAAGAAATACCAAAAGGTAGCATTTATGCAATTTTTAGAAATCCCGGTGAACAAAATACTATTAGAGAGACAACTAAACAGTTCCCCATCCATTGGTGCATACACGATGGTATTAGAAATAAATTTTGGGATAGATGGTGGATGGTCTTTGATGCCCCTCCTTAAAATAATCAAAAGGTCCCAATGTATTTCTTAAGGAAATTATATTGTGAATTTTTCCTTGGGGAGATCCCTAATTATTTTGATATATTATAATCTTAGCGTATAGCTAGGGGGTCATCATTTTAGAAGCTAGGGGCATGTCATGATCCTAATGTAGTTAGAACACCTATTGTCAAGCCATAGGGTGACCATGTGATTATTCCTTTAGTTGTGAAGGAACATGTAGAGACCAACACTCTAGGGACTATTAATGCTTTGACATAGACCCTCATTCATTGCAAAAATCCATTAGTTGAGGAGGAGCCTTCTATGTGTCACGGTCACATGCGCATATCATGCAGTTCCTTATGCGCATTTGGTAGTCATGCTAGAGATAGTATGGATGATGGGCTAGTCATTGATCAATTCCTGAATGAGACATTTGGCATTGAAAAATAGGTAAATTACAATTATAATAAACTAATTTGATCACATTTCATATGTATACTGAATGACTAATTAATTAGCATGTATTAACATTGTTCAAAATTTAGGGTCAAAGTGTTGGTGACCCTAGTAGAGATCCCCTGGCCCCATTTTTCATCCCGTTGATGAGTCTAGAGGTATGTATCAATTTAATCATTTAAATTAATACATGAATTTATTAAGTAATCATATGAAGGATTGACAAAAAAAAATTATGCATGTACATCAGTTCTCTACTGGACCATTGACATTCACTAGGGAGTCTAAGCCTAGGCATGATACAAGCTTCATAGAGGTACATTTGTTTAATGTTAATTTAATTCATTTGATTATATTTGTTTCATGTTTCATGTTACATGTAACATGTATTGTATGACATGCAACTTTTGACATTTGAAACTCCTCCTCCTCTTCGGTAGTCCATCGATAATGGAGTTGCTACAAGAATGGCTAGTTCAGAGCCATTGACTGAGCTATGCAAACAATTCTTGGCTTCAATTTTTGTTTATAATAGTTAGTATCAAAATTTCTAATGTTATTTATAATTGATTATATTGATTGAATTTTTGTAGGGCCTTGTTACACCCGATCGTCTGTGAGCCTTTGAGGTGGACTTGTAGAGTGACTATTCGATGGCAATAAGAAAATAATTAATTTTGTGTGCACATATATTTGATTTCAATTTATAATAATTATTAATTCATATCTACTTTTTTTTGTATCAGTTCAAGTTAAAGAAGAGCCCAAACAAGAGGACGAGTGAGCATGTGAGGAAGACCCTATCATCCCCATCAATAGTTGATAGACAAACATGTATAGGCATCAGTGGCCATATATGTTAGATTTTATGTCAGGAGACATATTTGACATACATTTGATGTATATATAACATTTTATATTTGATGTATGACATTATTAGATTTATGACATTATTGGTTAATATATGATATGTTTGTTCATGTACAAAATAATTGGTTATCATAATATATTATGGGTTTGTTAATGTATGACAGTATTGGTTATCATTTCATATTGTATTTTTGTTCATGTATGACATTATTGGTTATCATATGTTAGTGAATAGATTATCCTCCGAAGAAATAAATACAAATTAACTCTAAATGCTCAGATAGGAAGATTGAATCAGCACTAATAGTTGGATAGGTTATCATTGAATTGATAACCTTCCTCTAAATTTTATTAGGTATAGCTCCCCATACATGATTTAGAATGAATTAAATATGGATGCTTTTAACCAAAAAGCACAAATTTTTTACAAACATCTACTCATAAACATGAAATAGATGTGGAAACTAAGTGACTAAAAGAAAAGAACAAGAAATAACACAAAGTCTATTTGGCTGGATGCTCCATTACAAAATGAATGAAAATCCTGAGAAAGTGAAGAGTCAAAACTTTAAAAGTATCTTGAAATCAAATATATATAGGAAATAGCGATACTAAATGTGTTTAGAGAAAACTAAAAGTTACACTAGGATAATAGTCAATGGGAAGAAATTTTCTTGAACTCAAAGTTTTGGTATACAATTTTCTCCCAAATCTCCCTTACCTAACATGTATATGATTACATAGACCTCAACACATATTGCATTAGAATGACTATCTAAAATAAAATAGAATCTCCCTTCATTACACCTAAAATCAAAATTTCCTATTCTTACTAACACAAAGTTTAGAAAAGACAATAAATATTAGCTCTCCTACAGTCCCAGAATCTATTGTCTCTTTTTCCTGCTGTAGCACCCTAGTCTACCTTCGGTAAAGGAAAGTGGAACCCTCTACCTCTGACTCTCTCCCTTTATATAATTTTTCATCTTTTTGATGGGTCTTATCAGTTATAATATAATTGATTCTTGAAAGAAAACCACCTCCCTCTATTCTCTTATACTTATATATGTGTGTAATGCTTAATTCATAATTAAACATTTTATTATGATTCACTTTTAGCATTACATTGGCTTCTTTTATATGGAATGTATAGCATCTTTAGATTTATATTTGGTTAGGAAATAACTAATGACACATGTTTAAAGGAATCTTTGTACTTTGTATATTAACCTCCACATGTCATTGTTTACCAACACCGCATCTTCTTTTCACCACATTCTCCAGGTTCCCACAACTTCTGATTTGTGATAGTCATCTTTTAATGAGGAATACAAGGCTCGAGTTTGGTGAGGATGCTTCATAAGTCGTGATTCTTTTGAATCTTTAATAAATTGACCTGTCATAAAAAACTCTCACCTTCTATTTGAATGCCATGACTTTGAGTCTTTGTGTGTTGGCTTGGGATGATGCTAACCATCTTAATAGCTCAATTAATTCCTTATCTACATCCTTCATCTCAATATTTTATGTCATTTTCTTGTGATAGCAGGAGTGAGTATTTTGAATAATTTTTTTTTTCTGCTCATCTATATTAACAAATTTTACAATGAATTATGATATTCTTGTCCATGTGAAGGTTTTCAATATTCTTTCTGAAGATGGCTTCTAATTTTCAACCTTCTTTGTATCCATGTCTATGTCTATTCTCAAATATTTCTCCTCCCAAATCTGTAGATTGGTGGTTATATGAGCAAATTTTCAAGAACCATACTTTTTTTTCAGGTAATATTTTCTTAAAAAAAAATTTATTAAACAATGAAATAAATTTTGAATTTAAGATTGAAATAACTTTTAAAAATAGAATGATAATTTCTAAAATGTTATAATTTTTAAATATTTAATAAATATTGAATAAGTTATATCAAATATTATCACCAAATGAGAATTATTAACTTTAATGTACCATCTATATAATTAAATTATAATTATTAACTTCAATGTATTATCTATCTAATTAAACTATAATTATTAAGTTTGATGTAATAATAGAATATTAATTAAATTATATAAAATATTATTGCCAAATTATAATAATTAAGTTTATTATACTATCTATCTAATGAAATTATAATTATTTAAGTTGAATATAATATTAAAATAAAATACTATCACTGGATTATAATTATCAAGAATGTATTATATATCTAATTTAACTATAATTATTAAATGTAAATACAAGCCACTATGTGGCACTTGTTTCATGTTTTTGTTTACTTTCATATAGTATTATTGTTATTGAAATTAATTTTGTTTAATTAATCATGTCATGAAATATTATGAGGAATAATATTTTTTTGGGTTTCACTTGAATGGTTTACATTTTGTGATGATACAAAAGTTGAGTTGTAAAGGTGTTAAGATTTAGTAAATAAATATTGATAAATCTTTTAAGGTACAATTATATTTAAATAATTTTAAATTAAACATTATCAAAGTTAATTTCAATTTCTAAATTAGATGTTATAAGAATGCAATCTATTAACCAAATATCGAAGTGAAATAAAAGTAAATATATCCATTTTTAACATGTGAAGGAACTAGTAATTTGTGACATGAGACCAATTATGGAACTGAAGAGTAGAGGAAAATAGAGCCAGAATTTGTAGCCAATGACTAGAGCGAAATGGGGTCAAGATTTGCAGCCGCCAATTAGAGGGAAATGGAATCAGAATCAGGAAAATAGTTGATTAAAGAATGGGAAAATATGGAGAAAGGAAAATACGTTCTCAGACAATTTTTAGGGCTTCCAACAGCATGCTTTCCCAAATAAATATTCTTCAAGGACATTGAATAAACAAGACTTTGCAGGAGATGATGCCCTTAAAATCTTCTCAGGTAAAGTTGTTGTTAAACCTACCAAACCCTTTTTTATTAATCCCAGATTTTTCTTTTAATCTAAAATCACTAAGCATCCTCTACAATCTGGAAGTGATCTGTCATGACTTGAGGGTATTTCAACATTTGAAGTGGGTGAAACATCAAAGACTAGTTCCTGCAAGGGATTCACCAAACACATTTTGAATGTTTAGCATGAGCGAGAAAATAATTTCAAAAAATAGTAAGGGCTTCCCCTCAAAAAAGCTCAAAAGCAATGAACAATGTAAGGAGTGGCATTTCAACATATGCTATGGTACTCCTCCAGGTTCACCTATTTAGTTACAAGGGAAAAACCTACCTTTACAACTTTCAAAGGTTCAATCCATGCATGTCCCCAATTCACTACTTGGAGGAGCTCCCCTCAATCCAAAGATTGTGGCTAGAAAAAAGCTTGAATGGAGAAAGGTACATAAACCTGTCCTCCCTTTGATTCATGAAGAAACAAAACCTCAGGCACCTCATCCAAAGGATTTGGAAGTTTTCTTTGTGGAACATCTCATTGGAAAGAATATTCAAGAATTTATGAAATTATGCCCTAATTGGTAAGTTTTCAAACCCTGATTTGATTTTTAATGATATTATTAGTTGGGCTTGACATTTTTAGGTTGGTTTAAGGGAAATTTTCCTCGTGGATTTGAATTCCAAGTTTTTTATTTGCCATTTTTTATTCCAAAGAAGAAAGAGATAAAATTCATAAGGAGAAAGGATGGTTTTGTCAAGGCTCAGGGCTTTGTACTTTTAATTGGTCCCCTAATTGGGTGATTTTGCCTAAACTGACACTGAACTCTGAATTTTTAAGAAAACGTTCACTTTCAAATGCAAATTCATGTTTAATGGTTAGGAATTTGAAGATGAAGTAAACTAGAGTCTTTTATGATTTTGTGTCTAGATTCTAAATCTTTTTTTTTTTTTTTGAAAAAAAATTTATTTTATTGAATTATTTTTTCTCCTACGAAAATTGGTATGATATCAAAAACCTGATTTTTAAAGAGTGACACTGTTTTTGACACATATAACTTTTTTTCTACAATAGATATCAATGTGATTCTTTTGAACTTAGTTTTCTAACATCCATACCTAAACCATAGAGTTGGTCTTATATCTTTATCATTAGTATTTCATATTTTATTGTAGTTTAAAGTTGGCATAACACTAATTTAGACATACATGGCTTTTGACACATGTAACTTATTATATATTTACCCAATTTTTAAAAAGTAAAATTTTATTGAAAGATGACTCAAATGCGGAGACCGTACTTATTTTTCAAAAAATTTATTTTTATATTTACTATTTTTCCATGAGCGTTGAATATCTTAGTTTATTTTTTACAATAAACCTATATTTAATTCATGTTAAAAAATATATACCTAAAAAATTTGAAAAGCACCAAATTCATAGTCATTAGAAAGCTAGTTTAGAGTACTTCAATCATGTACAATTTTAGGTCTTTAGTGTTGCATTTGAACCTAGTAATTCAGCTCCGAAGAAAGGAAATCATTGAAAAAACTTCAAACTATTCATGGGGGCTTCTAACTAGCTAGTTTCAATAGAAACTTAATTTCTATTGAAATTATTTTACAAAATTTCGATAGAAAAAAAATTTCTTAGTTTCTATCAAAACTATTGGCAACTTAACCATGCAGTTAGCAAACCTCTTTCCTAGTTTCGTTCGAAACTATCCACCTAGTTTCGATCGAAACTAGGAAAGCGGGTTAACCCCTTAGAAGCAGACCATAGGGGTGTTTTTCTAGTCGGCTCCTTAGGATTTTTCCCTAGTCGGCTAATAAAGAGGTTTTTTTTAAAAAAAAATTTGTATATAAATATGAGTTTCATTTTTTACAATTTGCATTTATGTGAAATCAAGTTATTGGCTTTTGAATTGGGTAGAAAGAAATATTTGACAAACTTCAACCTATTTTCGAATTTTGGAGGAAGAATTTATGACATGGGCAATAAAGATAAAAGAGCAAGTAAATATGCATGAAGAAGAACTAAGGAACAAGAAGATGAAAATCGTCAAAAAACGCTAGCAAGATACTATCTTAGATCAGGTACACATGCACAATCTTTTTTCAAATGTATTTAATTAGTTTATTTAGTTAGGATTAGGGTTTAAATACAATTAGGAATATCATATTTATCTTAAATTAGCATTACTATATTAACTTAATATTAAGAGTTTATTTGAAATTATGTTCATATTTAGGCCATTAGGGTTTATCCAATTATGTCCGTATTAGTCCTTAAGGTGAATATTACATTATGAATAAATTTAAATTATGAATTTATTTAGCATGGGAATTACCTTGTTTATTCAATTATGTTAATAATTTATAGTCCATTAAGGTTTATTATATTATGATTAAAATTAAATAAATGAATTTATTTAGGACGTAGTCAACCAAGACAACCTATCGACATTGGAGAAGGTTCATCCCAAGTTCAAACAGGTACATGTGAATCTCTTGCAAGTATATAATATAGATCTTTCTAGAATTCTAGGTCTCTATCAAACTTTATATCTTTAATTTTTAAATTTTGTGAGTGATATTTCCCCTTATAAACTTGATTTTATTTGTTATATCGTGCACGTGCAATTCTAGTAGATGATGAAAATGTTGGACATGAGGAAATTGAAGATGAAACAATGGTTATTGAAGAAGGACCATCTGAAGGTTAGATAATTTAATCAAGTACATAATATTTCACTCTTGAGTTAAACATGTATATATGTATACATATATGTCCCCTAAAGAGATTGTATCTTAAGACTTTGTTTCATTTTTTCTTGTGTAGCCCGAGATCAAACAAAAAATGAGAATGTTAATTTAGCTCAAAGATTGAAGAGAAAAATTAATCATAGAAACATAGATCATTTAATTGAAATGGACGTGGAAACATTGAGAGAATATGCTAATCAACCTACACATACTACGAAGAGGAAATTGAATAAAAAGTCTAAAGACATAATTGCACAATTTGAGAATCTATCAACAGTGGAGAAAACTCAACTATTATCAATTTCACTTCTCAAAGATGAATTAAAAGAGCCATTGAGACTATTGGGTATAGATACAAGTATAAAAAAGATGAGGACTTCTAAACTAGAAAAAGATATTGTTGAAAGTGTTAAGGAAGGGTTACATTCCATCGGGAAAAAAACTAGATTTGCAGATAAATCCATTGCACGAAGAGTGATACTAACATCTATTTTAAATAAGAAAACATCCCAAAATAGATAGATCTCTTCATTATCATCTCATTTCAGGTATATTCGAAAGACAGTACTACATTATCTAAAAAGGAGAAACAATTTGAATGATAGTACATTAGAAGGCAATTGGGCACTAATGTGTAGAGCTCCTCGATCTGACATGATTGGGAAAACAGTTAAGAACTTAGTTATTCAATTTTGGATTGATAATACTCGTCCTTCACCAAATAGAAGAGATATCATCAAGCAGAGGATTGGGCCTAAGGAATATATTCAACACACAAAACATTGGTTGGATGTCACTCAACATGAATTGTATCTCTCATTTTGTAATTTAAATCCTAACATAAAGATTGGACAAACAATGTTTGAAAGATTGAAGCCCTATTTTGTGAAGATAAATAAATCTTTTGAAACATGTTGTTGTCGATATCATATTGAATTTGATCTGTACTATGAAGGGTTTCGAAAGATGATAGAAGAAAGTGGTGAAACTTCTCAAAATACTTTTCCTAAACGATCGAGTCAATTCATAACATCAATCTTATGTGACAAACCAAATGATTGTGTCCGTGAAATAGATTGCATAAGAGGAACTTGTGAAACATGTGGTAACTTGACTAAATTTCCTTTGAGAGAAGAAGATACTAATACGACAAGGATGGTAAAATGTAAGAGATATAAGTACATAAAGTCAGAAACAAAAGCTAGAAAAGAATCAACAAGGTTAGAATATGTAGAGGATGAGATATCGGCTGGAAAATTTATGTCAAATTTTATTAAATTGATTCAACCATATATACGCCATGCATTTTTTTCTAAGTGGCAAGCAGAACAATTTCAAACAGTAAGAGAAACTTTCCCACTTGGGACAATTCTATCTGTTGTTGACTTTGCAGAGAATTACTCTTTCGTATCTCAAAAACAACTTCAAGCAGAATACTACTATATAGAGCAAGTTACTATTATGGTTCAAGTGTCTTATCAACATGCACAAATTGATCTGGATGGTGTGGAAAGTACAAATCAAGCACGAGTCATTAAAAAAGAGTATCACTTTTATATTAGTGATGACAAAGAACATGACACACATTTTGTGGAACATTGTTTTAAGACATTTTTTGAATATTTGAAAAACAAAAACATTAAAATAGAAAAACATTTGGTATGATCAGATGGATGTGCAACACAATTTAAATCAGCTAGACCATTTTATGCATTATGTAGATATCATCGATACCTTAATATACCACACATTTGGAGTTTTTTTGACAGTGGACATGGAAAGGGTGAGCATGATGGTGCAGGAGCTTGCATCAAACGTGATTTAAGAAAGTATCAAATGGACTATAAAGGATATCACAGTAATAATGCTCATGATGTGGTTGAGTGGTGCAAAACACATTTTTCGGTGCCAACAAATATAGATAACACATCATCAGAAGCAGATCGAGTCATACCATTTAGAGTGTTTTGGGAGGTATCAGGTATATATAAATTAATTTGTTCATATTTTTAAATTGAATCTTAAATTTATATTTAATATATTACCTTAGACAATCTCTAACTAAATTATGGACCTTGTGTACACATTCAGGTGTTGATAGAAGATCAATGCATGCATGCAAGAGGGTAGAGAAGACACGATCTTTGCATTCAATCATGAGTACAAATAGTAATGTGTGGTCATTGTATACAAGAGAATACTCTTGTTTTTTTCCTAATTGTATTGATGAAGACTATGGTGGTTGCATTAATCAAGAACGTGGATATGTGGGTGAATGGACTTTGGTGCCACTAGATGTTATTAATACGAATGAGTTTGAGGATGAAAACTATGGTGATATTCCATTGATTTCTAGTGATTATAACCATATTTTAGGATTGATCAGAGTTGGTATGTATGAACTATATATATACCTGGATCATGTACATGTATACATTTTTCATAATTTTGGTTAATTTTTATTATATATGTGTACTTATGTAAATGACGTGTATCCACAATTTTGACATATATAAGTTTGTGTAGGAAATGTTTTTGCAGTAATAGCAGAATCAAAAAATGTAGAAGGTGCTAGCTATTATTTATTATGTTGCACCATGGAAAGAGAGAAGCTAACAAAGACTGAAATAAGTGATGAAATTATTTTTCCCATAGGTTAGTATATAGTTGAATTATGTATATATGTATGTCAAGTATCTATATTTTTAATGAATTCAAATTCTTTGACTTAAATTCAAGATTGATGTATTTTTTAAATGTGTACATGTGCAAGTTCTGTTGTTGTACAAGGAACATATTTGAAGCAAATAAAAGTACTTAAAAGTGGGATTCATTTCACCGATTATCAACCTAACAATAAGGTATATCAATATAGTAACCATGTTATTGCCACTGGTCTAACTCTTCATCCAGTCAAAGGACCTGGAATACGTAAGTGGAGGCTCCATATTGATGATCGTGAGAAAATATTAAATGTTATCCAAGAACGAGTTGATCCACTTGATATGAGATAGAAAAAACTCCTAATTTGAAATGTAACTCAAGAACAATTTGAAATTTGGTTCAAACTATTTGAAATTTGGTTGAACAATAATTTGATCAATTTGAAATTTCGTGGAATAACTAATTTTCTAAATTGAACTTTTACTCTTTCATTTTGAATTTTCTAAAGTAACTAATTATAGAGATTATGAACTTATATGTACATGTGTGTACACTAATTACCTGACATGTGCACCTTGAGGGAAAGAAATTCGAACACCACTTATCTTAAGAGGATGAAATTAGGAGTTTGTAAAATTAATTATATTGAACTTTCTATTTCACTTAACTTGTCAATTTTTGGACACATGTACGCTTTCAATTTAACTAATTAGGACATGTGCTTTCAATTTCAAGACATGTGAGCTTTCAATTTAACTAATTACCTGACATGTGAGCTTTCAATTTTAGGACATGTGAGCTTTCAAGTTCAAATTGTGATTTGTTTAACTAAATTTTGAACATGTACATGTTTTAAGTTGGACTTGAATTAGAACATTGGGCTTAAGGGGATAAAATCCTAGGATACATGTGTGCACTTGAATTAAAATTTCACTATGATTAAAATTTGAAATGTAACTCAAGAACAATTTTAAATTTGGTTCAAACTATTTCAAATTGTGTTGAACAATTTGAAATTTGGTGTCCAATAACTAATTTTCTAAATTGAACATTTACTCTTTCATTTTTAACTCAATGCAAGAATTCATTTAACTTTCTATTATATTGAACTTTCTATTTCATTTAACTTGTCAATTTTAGAACACATGTACACTTTCAATTTAACTAATTAGGACATGTGCTTTCAATTTTAGGACATGTGAGCTTTCGATTTAACTAATTACTTGACATGTGATCTTTCAAGTTCAAATTGCAATTTGTTTAAACTAAATTTTGAACATGTACATGTTTTAAGTTGGACTTGAATTTTACAACATTGGGCTTAAGGGGATAAAATTCTAGGATATGTGTACAAATAAAAGGGATGAGTTCTATAGATTTACTTGAGTTAGGAATTATGTACAACTAATTACTTGATACTTTAACATTTAATACATTTTCAATATATTACCAAATATTTAAATTACATGAACTATATATATATATATATATATATAAATTTAATCAATATATTTAACATGCACGTACATATCTAAATAAATTACTTATATATCTTATATAGGAACAATTTATAATATACTAGATCTAGATCTAGTATGTACATTAGATTCCACAACATAATGCAACATGTATCTATCTAGAGATCTATCAGAAGATAATATCAAATATAAATATAGCGTGCACACATGTAGACATGTAAATCTAGGTACATCTATATCAAATCAAATATAAATATAACATGCATCATGTGTGTATATAAAGTGTCTATCTAACATATATGAATGTCTCTCTGGATGAAAGTCTACAGCAAATCATCTAGATAAAAAAAACTATAGATCATCACGTGCAGGACTATCATCGCCACGCCTCCTCACAACGCACTCTTAAGACTGACTAGTATCAAGGTGCTCACTAGGATGTGCTGACCCCTATATATAAATTCAAGAGAAAGTGATATCAATACATACATACATTTAATCAAGAGAAAGTGATATTGAAATACATGTACATGTATTTAATCAAAACATAAATAAACATTACCTTTCCACTACTGACATGATCCAATGAGTCTTGACGACATACACGATCTGGCATCAAAGCTGGAGTAAAAATAGGCACGTCCCCCTACATTGTACATGTGCATGGGTAACACATCATATTAAAATTTCTGTACATGATTACATTTGAATCTACGTGCATGATATACATGTACATGTGCACACATGCACATGTCTAAATTAAATTACTTTGAAATGATTGAAATTTTAACATGAACTTGAAATTTTTTTTACCTGTGTAGATGGTGGCATCTGATAATACTTGGATTGCCTAGCATCGATCGTGTCCACTAATGCATCCAGATTTCGTTGTGTTGCATCAAGCTCAATCTCCGCATCTACGCGGGCCCATGGCTGGTGACTGGCACATGTCCTAATAATGACGAGCCAAGTGGACTATGTACATGAGATGGCATAGAAGTAGAATCATCACGTGTCAACAAGTCCATCCACCCTCTGGTCGACAAGCTCAAATAGACATCATCAAGGCCCACATCTGAACTCTAAGCCTACACTGTAACATTGGCTAAAGGGTCTGTGATATGTATATGTCTCTGTGGAGCAAAAGAGTGGTCAGTAGATGGATCATCATGTGCACTACCACCATGACCACTACCTGATCAATGAGAGGAATATGGCTGAGGATGTGTCCTAGTGCTACCATGGACACGACCTCGAACATCTGATATGGGTATGCCAAGATGCTCTGATACAAATCTATATGTATCTAATAAATCCTCAGCCAAACCAATCATAGTATCTCGTGCTAACACTCCAGTGAGACCCTCTAAGCTAGCCACTGAAGGGATGCCTGCTGCACTGTACAAGTCTCCTGAAGATGAAGCATAGGATGATGATCTAGAACGCCGACGAGACATCAAATACTATCCAACCTCATCACTCGAAATAGATCTAACAGCTACTGCAATCTCTCCAACTCACTAAAGGACCCCACATAACTGAGTGGTACGCATGGCCTCATCAGGTAATGGACCTAACACAGGGGAAATAGCAGGTGCCCTCTCTCTGACAATCGATCTATGTGCTAGTGGGGGATGACCTGGCTACCTATCAGCAAATCTACCACACCCTTGTCCTAAATGTCCTGGTAAATTTGTGTAGTTCACTACCCTTCGTAAGCGAACCTCTGCATAAAGCTGTTAGGCAAAATAGAGTAAAATTTGGTCGTTATTTGGATAACGACCATGGGCAGCAAGGAAGCGTGGGTATATCAATGCAGCCATCTGTGGATCTGTACACTTAAGGGGAGAATACCCCTTCACATAATTTTGTGAAAGATAATGAGGGAAACATTCCCTCTTCAGGACATCTTTGGGCACCAAGCCCTGCACCTCTTGGAGTGAAAGACCAGAGGAGACCTCTCATCTCTTACTATCAAGGACAACCTATATAGTATGTGCAGAATATGGGGCAGCGCCATGAATCTCATCTCGAATAAATGTCAAGCTGCATAAGATAGTCTGGCATGTACCACTATAAACACTGGAGCATGTGCCACTAGTTAGGGATTCCTGGAGTCTATGAATCTCCTGGTTAGTGTGATCATAGAGCTCCTAAGGTGGGATAGGTAGCTGATCATGGGGGACATGATGCTGCTCAGGGGGGATAGGCTACTGCTCAGGGCCTGGGATAGGCTGCTCGGGCCTGGGTATAGGCTGATGCTCAGGGCTCGGGATAGGCTGCTCGGGCCCAGGTATAGGCTGCTCGAGGGGGACAGGCTGCTCGGGGGGGATAGAAGGCTGTTGATCAACCATGTCAATGTACAATGTAGGTGAGTGTATAATGTGTAAACCTGAAAATTAAAATTAAAATGTATGACATTTAATAAACTTGAAATTTGTATTAACATATATGTATGTACAATTTGACAAAATTAAAAAACTTGTATCTAAATTGTTTTAATAAAATTAAACATGCACATACATGTCTACATATATATATAAAAGTCCTAAAACTTAAATGAACATATACCTTAAAAGAAAACTAAATTTTAAAACAAATATGTTGTTATATATATAATGTTTGTAACTCAGGGACCTTTTAAGAACTACATCTGTGCAAGTTATATATCTATCTAAGTTAGATTGAATGTTCAAAGGTTTTAGACATATGTGTGCACATAAACTTTTCAGATGTAATTTAGGTCCATGAAGTTTAAATATGTGCATATATATGTATATATATATATATGTGTGTGTGTGTATACATGTACATGATATGTATATTTGCACATATAGATCTATCATGCACATGTATATACATGCATACGTGTGCATATATATATATACATGTGCACATGATATGTGCAAATATATATATCATGACACATATGCATATATAGATCTATTTGTGTACATATATATAACATTGATGTATCATTTTGAGACCTTGATATCAATGTTTAATTAGTTTTAGAATTAGGGTTCAATTTGGTTTGTACTATTTGATTAGGTTTACATGCTTAGGTTTCAATTAGGACAAGAGTTAATAAATTGAATTAAGGTTTCAATTCAATCTTAGGGTAACGGTTCAATTTTGTTAATGGTTGGGGAAAGGATTTAAGGTTAAATTCAAGGTTTCTACTATTAACTTGGGATATATAATTACCTGTTTATGATCATGGTTTAATTCAATTTGGTTTATAAGTATAATATTAATTAGTTAAGGGCTAGGGTTACCTTTCAATCTAGTTTGATATATTCAATTTGGTTTAAGGTTGACCCAGGGGTTAGTTTATTTTAGTGTTAAATATTAAGATATAATGCTAAATTATGATATCACTCATTTTTTGATATTTTGATATGATGGACATGTCATAAATGACATTTCTATATGATTCTTTTGATATGATATGCATGGATTATATATATATAATCTTATGATTTAGCCCGTAAATTATCATTTATAATATAAGGGTTTAGAAATTAAATTTTAAGATCTTGAGGTTAGGGTTAGGGTTTGGATAATTAAATTTTAGTTTTAGGTTTAGGGTTAGAGTTAGAATTATGGTTAGGGCTATGATTTAGGATTGAGACCATGATTAAAGGGTTAGGATCATGTGGTCGGAGGTCCCAAGTACCTGAGTAGAAATTATAGTCTAGATCAATTAGGGTTAGTAAAGTAGGAAAGTTAGCATTTAGGATTTAGGGTTATAGTTATGATTCTAGGGTTAGGGTACATTGGGTTTACATTTCTATTAGTACTATTTATAGGGTTAGGATATGGGTTGACATTGGTATTAGTATTATTTTTAGGGTTATGGTTTGTACATCAGGGTTTAAATTTATTGATCTAGGATTATGATTAGGGCTTATAATTTAGGATAAGGGTTGGGGCTTATCATCTAGTATAAGGGAACTTACCATTATAATTTATGATTAGGGTTAGAATAATGGTTTAGTACTTAAATTAGTTTATATCTAGCTAGCTTTTAAAATTAGAGTTTAGCATTTAAATTTAACAAATTTTAGGATCTTAGTGTACATACATCTTGATTCTAGGGTTTAGTATAATTTAGGGTCATGGTTTAACATTTATGATTATAGCTTATAGGTTTGTACATGATCATTGCTAGAAGTATGGTTAGAGGGTTAGGGTATGGGTTTACATCATGTTGAACTAGAAGTATGATTCTGAGGGTTAGGATTTGTATTAGCAATAAAAATTTTGATTATGGTTTTAACACATAGTTTAAATAAATTTATATAATTAAAGTTAGGAACAAGTATTAATATGATTTACTATTTAATGTTGGGTTTTATCATTTAGACCTCTACGGTTCAAATTGAGATTTAGAAAAGTTTTATGGTTTCAAGTGTGCATCTAAGATTAGGGGTTATAATTTATGATTAAAGGGTTTTGCAGTTAGGATTATGACCAGGTTTAGTATAATTTAGGGCTACTGTTTAGCATTAAGGAACTTAAGACTTAAAATTTAAGTTAAATATATTTAATCTTTACATGAACATTAGATTATATGATGTACATTTTTTTATGTAACTTGTATATTATTTAATCAAGTTATGTTCTTATAATTAACTTTTATTAATTAAAGGTTGTAACATGTATTCTTTAGGTCATACACATTCTAAGTTATATGCATTCTTATGTATGTATATGTATGTTATATTCTTACCTAGATGCAAATTAATCTCTGACATTCTTATATATGTATTTAATTTAGGATCTGGACCCAAGTTAAGACATGTGATTGAATTATAATATAGTTAATTATATACTTAGATTATTTTTAAATTCAATTTACAAACTGACATTATAGTTAATTCTAAATGAGGCCTAGCCAAGGGATCCAAAGAACTAATCAAAAGTTTTACTAAGCAAACAATAACATACATACAATAATTTACAATTATAAAAAACATAAGAGATTGCGAATTCCTTAATGAGCACATTTACATTTCATTTTTAAATAATTATAAGTACTAAAAGTAAAATAAATAACACATCCACATGAAATAATATTAAGTAGACTTCAGTTCAATCCATTTAAATAATTTATATACATTTGTTCCGAATGCCACTTGGCAAATTAATTCGGAATGCACAATCATCCACTGTACATGTCATAGGGTATGAAAGGTTGAAAGAATATACATTTATAAAATAGTTTACATCATCCATTTTCGATCCATGAAACAAAGTACAATACAACTTAAGTAAAATTATTTTAAATAGTATTAGAAGTTTTTTGTTTGGATCCCTTGGCGAGTTGTTATGTGATTAAGTACTTAGTTATATATGTTTAGGGTTTTATTGTACATAACTATATGGTTAGGTCATGATTATAGTTTAAATAATGAATTTAGGTCGAGGTTATATGGTTTTAGGTCAAGGTTATATGGTTCTAGGTCAAGGTTATATGGTTCTAAGTCAAAATTATATTTATTTGTAAAATTACATGTAACTTAAACAATAAATTTACATCTAATCTAATCATTCAACATTGTAATAAATACATAAATTAAATACATTTCAAAACATCTAAAATAATAAATTTTTAAATAAACTTTAAATTAAAAGACAATATTATATACTTAGATCTAATATAGATGAAAATTATCTTTAAAAAAATCTTATTTGTGCATTTAGAGATTCATAATAACATTAGAGGCTTAAGCATGAATAGTAAAATAAAATATACAAAGAAACATATATAAAAAACAATAAAATATATGAAAAAATATATAAATTTTAACTAAAAAAATAGAAAAAAGGGAAAAACAAATGTTTCATACCTTTTTTAGATGGTCGATAAAGTGGATGCGAGTCTCTCTCCAACTTCTGATCGAAATAATGAGGAGAGAATCCGACTGTGCCACTATTTATGCTAGCGGGTTTCATAGTTTCGATCAAAACTTAAGTAAAGCTTCGATCGAAACTTTAAAACCACGTGGAAACCCGTGTTCCATGTTTCGATTGAAACTTTACTTAAGTTTCAATTGAAACTATTCGGCGTGGTTAGTTTCGATCGATAGTTACTTTCTATCGAAAGTAATTAGTTTTGATCGAAACTTTGAAAAAGAGCTTCTATCAAAACTATACGGGTAATTTTTCAGACCCGCGCTTGTTTGGAGGAATTTCTTCCTCCGAAAAAGTGTAACCCACTATTGTGGGTTCACCCAATTTTAAGGCAGATCGAGCCGTTTGTCAATTCTTTCCTATGTGGATAGCATTCCCTTCTCTACGAATAGAGTATAGAGATCCAGAGATAGTTTAGATTATTGCTAGTCAGATAGGGATATTTCTCAATCATGATTTGATCCCCTATGAGTAGTGCAATCTTAAAGTGAGAGTTTGTTTACTGGTCTTTGAAAACAAAACCCTACCCAAATATATTCTGCTCAAAACTGATTGGGGCTCTTGGAGATAATTGATTAAAGTACAAGATGCGATGATCATTAACAAATTACAACAAAAATTAGGGCATTTAGTATATTAGTGTGACTCTTTTAGAGGGATCATCAGCAAATCTATGGATGTCTACAATGATAGGTATACTGATCCTTCTAAATGTTCTATTCAGAGAGGCTCTAGCTCAACAATGGTGGATAATAATGTATAGTATAGGAGAATGATCAATGCCCCTATCTCAAACAATTTTCTAGATGACCAGGAGAATAATAATCATATAGTGGAAGAGATTCTTGATCGATCTCCACTAGAGATAGAAAAGGACAATGTTAAGCGGTTCATTTACAATTTATTTTCATCCATATCTTGATGGTTTATAGAAGTGATTTCAAAAGGAAGTCAACATAGGTTATTAGTCACCTACTCGGATATGATGGGAAACAAGGATCAAGAATCACCCCTGACATAGTCCTATGAGCTGGCCAAGTTCAACAATTGGGAAGATATGCTTAATCTCCTTTGGCATAAAGCCTAATATTCCAAACCATATGAGGCAGAGCTCAAATTTGTGGCATCCCATCTCTCAATATCAATGGATAAGAGAATTTTTGATGAAATCACTATTTAGGAAGAGGAAGTTGAGTGTGAAGATCTGAGGGAAGCATATATTCAAAATATGGACAATATTTTACAAAATATAGTTAGTGATAGGGACCTCTCAACTATACTATTAGATTCCTTCATTATTGATTTAACTACATTTCCTCAATTGGTGGAGATTCTAGAGGCTGTGCATGATTTTGATTTGAAAAATAAAACTAATCTAGTTCTCCAGGATAATCTAGCATTTAAGGTTGAACCAATTATTGCCTTTTCATTTGCTTGGCCTCAAGTGATTATTCTTAATACTATCTTAACTCTAGTCAGATTGGATGAGAACACAAATGTGATGAGTTTAGAAAACCCAACTATACTAGTGAATATGAAGCAAGATTCACAAATTATCCTCGATCAAGAAGAAAATACATTTCATAATGGTGACTGCAATAATGACAAGATGGTTTTTGATTATTCAAAAACCCTTTCTATTGCTCAAAGTCCAATGATGGAATTAGATATAAAGAAAACTCCCAAGAAAAGTGGAAGAAAGCCTAAGTCTTCTAAGATAAGAGAAGATATTGAGGCTAGTTTACAATCCACTCTTGATGATACTTTTACCCCACACAAAAGAAGCTTGAGGAGAATAGTGTGTTCTCCTCAAGTTCAATGAAGATTCTTCCCTAGAATGTCAAAGGCATCAACACCTCTGAAAAATGGCATCGAGTCAAACAATAATTGGACTCCTTATCTGTAGATATTTTTCTTTTACAAGAAACAAAGTGATTAGCTTATACATATAATAACATAGTCAATAGTTTCTCATCTTGGATGTTAGCTCATTCTTTGGGTACAAGAGCATTGGGGGGGCTCACAACACTTTGGAATCCAAAAACAATATCTAGTCACCTTATTAAACATGAAAATAATTGGTAACTACTACACTTCAAGAATTTTGATCTATCCTTTCAGATTATTAATATTTATGGTCCCTCTTCAACACGAGAAAAAAAGAGTGTCATTGGAACATGTGTCTCAGATCATACAACTAGAGCATGCTAAGGAGAACTTCATATTAGCAGCTGATTTTAATGCCATTGTCAATCTTGAGGAAAAGAAAGGATGAATATGTCCACCACCTAGAGTTATAGAAGATTTTCAAAATTTCATATAAGATAGCTAGCTAATTGACATTATTCATATACAAGGTAAATTTACATGGACAAACCATAGACAAGGTTTCTTACAAATTGCTGAGAGACTAGATAGATTCCTTATCTCCCTATTCTAGAAATTATTACAATTTTCAGCCTTTGTTGAAGTACTTCTCTTTTTAGATATTGATCATTATCTAGTGCTACTAAATATATCTATTCCTTGTTTAGTTTCATGACAAAAATCTACATTTAGTTTTCAGTATATGTTGTTTAGACATCCACACTGCCTCCCACTATTGAAACAATGGTGGGCATCTACTCCTTATGTGAAGGGTAATAGAATGCTTCAATTCTTGAAATCTCATATTATATTATGGAACAAGCATGTGATCAAAAATGTTTTTTCTCAAAAGGGACAAGTGGTTAAGAATTTAGAGGATGCCCACTCTCACATTATCCTTAATGGTTTGACTTTAGACCTATATGTTAAACAAAAAGTATTACAGGTTATATGGGAGGAGCTTTGTGGTAGAGAAGAAGAATATTGGAGGCAGAAATCATGGGAATCATAGCTTTAGGAGGAAGACAAAAATAGTAAGATTTTCAACATGTCAGTCAAACAAAGGAGAGCATCAAACACTTTTTTTCAAATTGGGAGTTCAGATTCAAATGATATTTTTTCTAATGCAACAATTATTTAGAATGAGTGTTAAATTTTTCAAAAATTTACTAGCCCCAACTCCAAATGATCTACCATCTCATGTTCTCACTGAGAAAATGCTCTTAGTAATCCCTTCCTTGATTACCTCACAAGATAATGCTTTTCTAATTAGACCTTTACTCTGATTGAGATTAAGGAAGTGGTGTTTTCTATGTCTTCAAATAAAGCTCCTGGTCCAGCTGTTTTTACAACTAGTTTTTTTTCAGAAATGTTGGGACTTAATTACTTTTGATGTTCTCCTTGCAATGGATGAATCAAGAAAGCACAACTTCATGCTTAATAATTTCAATTGTACCAATATAGCCTTCATTCCTAAATCTTTATCTCAAGGATTTTGTAGACTTTACACCAATTTCCTTATGTAACACCATATTCACCAAGGCTATATATCTAAGATTATAGAAGCTTCTCATAAAAATCATCTCTCCTCAGTAAGGTGGTTTTGTTCCTAGGATTTAGACCATGGAAGGAGCTCTTTTTCCATACAAGACATTGCATTCTATTAACTCTCATCAGCTTCCATCATTTGTTCTCAAGTTGGATATGGCTAAAGCATATGACAAGGTCAATTGGAATTCCCTGTTTAAGGGTCTTCTCAAGTTTAGTTTCTCTCCAAAGTGGTGCAAATGGATTAAGGCTTATATTTCTAGATTAATTTTTTCTGTCATGATTAATGGGGTTCCTTCAGGTTCTTTTTCCTCTTCCCAAGGTGTAAGATAGGGTGACCCACTATCTCCCTCATTGTTTATCATTATGGTAGAGGCCTTCAATAGATTGGTTACCTTTAGACACATAAATGGAAGTTGTAAAAAAATTAAGTTGCCTAGATCTACTATATCCATCCCACACTCTTTATTTGCAGATGCTACCCTATTATTTGGGTTTGCTTCTCTTTAGGAAGCCTAATCAATTAAGAAAGTCCTTGACCTTTATACTTCCATTTCAGGTCAGCAAATTAGTACTCCAAAATCAAAAGTTTAAACATCTTCTTCACCAATGCAATCCTTTCAAACAAGATTATTAACATTTTGATCTTCTAGCAAGAATTGTTACCATCAACATATTTATAAATCCCCTTTTTTATGGGAGCTAACAAGACTGTGTATTGGAAATCAAGTATTGATAGAATCAAAAGTAGGGTATCAACATGGAATGTTAGATGGCTTTCCCTCTCAGGTAAAATTTTACTCGTTAAATCTATCCTCTCTGCTATACCAAACTATTTCATCTTTGTGTTGCATGCTCCCTCTTTACTAATTAAACATATCAGACAAATAATTACTAAATTTATGTGGTGTGGAAATATGTCTGGACATAGAAAAATCCCACTAATTTCATTGAATAATATGATGCATGACGAAAATTGCGGTGGAGTGGGTCTCCATAACTTGGCACTTGGAAATAAAGCTTATGGTGGAAAGCTAATTTGGAAAATGATCCACAAACCAAATAGTTTATGGTGTTAGATTATGAAATCAACATATCTTGACTCCTTAGATCTTCTTTCAATCTTAACTGCATCAAACTTACCTCGAGACTCTAAAATATGGAAGTTTATGATTGCATCTAGGTATGTGATACTTGACTATGTTTCTTGGGAAATTAATAATGGACATCAAGCATTTTTTTGGGAGGATTCATTGAATGACCTACCTCCTCTAGCTTCTAGACAAGAGTTTTCATTTTTCATTCAGATATTCAAAGACAATTGGGGAGATAGGGTTGTAGATTATGTGTTTCAAGTGGATCCTCTCTCTTAAAAGGTCAATTGGAAAGATCCTTCCAATTTTCCTGTACCAGATCATATTGCTCTTCTATTCAATCAAGCTATTAGTGATAGGGATGTATTCTTCCTTGAACAAGAAGACATGATTTTTTGGGCCCCTACTATTAATGGATGCTATTCAATCAAAGATGGATAATTGATTCTTAGTAGTTTGGAGAATAATTTGATAAAGAAAAGGGCTTATTTTTTCTATTGGAATGATTGTACATTGCCTAAAGTAGGTTGCTTCTCCTGGCTAGTTCTTCAAAAAGGCCATCAACAAGTGACAAGTTAGAAAGATTCAATATTGCCCAATGATTTAAATGCTTTCTATGTGGGCATTTTTTTGAAGATGTTGATCATGTTTTTCACTCAGTGTACTTTTTCTCAAGATTTTTGGTTGTTTCTTCTTGACAAACATAGTTTTTCAATGCCATTGCCAAACTCTTTGTGGGATTTGTTTGAACCCTGGCTGGTGTTACATGCAAAATCTCTCCTAGTACCCATCAGAAAATGTTCCCCATCCTTGGTTATTTGGGCATTATGGTGGGAAAGGAACAAGTGTATCTTCAGGTAGGAGCAATCTCTAGTTAGTGCTATCAGTGGCATAATTGAAAAATCAATTTCTAAACTAGTTATAAGTAATATTAGGAAGAGGTCTTTGCAAATTGGCTTCTCCAATTGGGATAATCAAATTTTCAAATACTTGAAGCTTATGTCTATTCCAAATCTTTTAAGCCTCACAAATACATTGAAGAAAGATAGATTGAGTGTGAAATGGCAACCTCTAGACCAAGGTGTTATTAAGCTGAACTTTGATGGTGCATCTCATGGTAATCTAGGGATGTCTAGTATAGGTGTGTGTTTATGAAATCACTTGGGCATACCTCTAATTATAAAATCTTCACCTATTCCATGGGGCACCAAAAATAATGCAGAGGTTTCATCTTTTCTCCTCGGCCTTGTCACAACATCATCTATGAAGATACCTCAGCTCCAAGTGGAAGGGGACTCTCTTATTATTATTCAGGCTTGTATTAATAGAAAAATTCAATGCAAAAGTCTAGCATAAAAGCTAAAATAGACCTGAAACCTAATTGATGCTTTTGAAAATTGCCTCCTCACTCTGATCAAAACATAGTCTAGGAAGATGCAGAAGATGTTGGCATGAGAAAAACTGAGAAAATATCAAAATCTATTTTTTCGATGTTTTCTATGTTCTAATATTTTGCATTTTTAGACATGCCCTTGCCAAAGCTCAGAAATGCCCTGGAGGCCTCTAAAAATGTAAAATAATAAAACATAGAAAATACCAAAAAAATTAATTTCGATATTTTCTCATTTTTTCTCATGCTAACATCTTTTTGTATCTTCCTGGATTGTGTTTTGATCACACTCATACTTATGATGAAGGTAACAAATTGGCTAACTACCCTTCAAACTTAGGATGTGATGGAAAGAAACTACATAGTTCGGATCCAACTACACTGGTGGAGCTATATCCAAGTTTATTGGATATCATTGACAATGAAACAAGGGTGTCATGATTTATCATTTGGCACTCTCCATGTCATCATTCAGTGCCTTGTAGAAAATGATTAATTGAGATGGATGTGCTGGCACTTTTGGAAATGATTACCCTTGAGATTTTTATTTGCCTAATATCTTCATTTTTGATCTAGTTATATTTGAGTTACCTTGTCATGTACTTCTGGCATGTGTCTCAAGACGACATGGCTTAATGACCTTGTGTGTCTTGCTTTCTTTGGCTATGAATGTTGCTAGATGGTATTTTAAGGATCAAATTTTTCATTAACCTTACATGCTCCAACTCTACTCACCATGTAACTAGATAAAATTTTGTCTACTTCAAAAAATTATATTACTACGAGCAATCATTCTGTAAATTTTCTCTACACTTTGTATGGATTTCTTGGGATCTTTGTATCAGGTGACAATTTTGAGTTTTCTTTCAGGTTCTTTCTCGAATGAAGAACCTATTTTTACTTTTAAATAATATATATAGTGGCTTTGTCTATATATATATATATATATATATATATATATATATATATATATATATATATATATATATATATATATATATATATATATATATATATATATATATATATATATATATATATATATATATATATATATATATATATATATATATATATATATATATATATATATATATATATATATATATATATATATATATATATATATATAAACAATTCAAACATGATTATTTTAAAATTATTCTAAAATAATAAATAAGTTTAAAATTAATATTGTATTTCTAATATTTTAGTTTAAATTAGTCTAATTGTATCACAAACATTATATATATATTTGATTGGTAAGAGGCTGAAGCCAAAATTAATTATTATATATTATTATAAATTATTATTTTATTAAACACAAGTGCGTGTGTGTGTGTGTGTGTGTGTGTGTGTGTGTGTATATATATATAAACAATTCAAACATGATTATTTTAAAATTATTCTAAAATAATAAATAAGTTTAAAATTAATATTGTATTTCTAATATTTTAGTTTAAATTAGTCTAATTGTATCACAAACATTATATATATATTTGATCGGTAAGAGGCTGAAGCCAAAATTAATTATTATATATTATTATAAATTATTATTTTATTAAACACAAGTGTATATATATATATACATAATGCCAAAAAATCTCATTCTTACCCTCTTCTATAGATTATTCCAATGAAATCTTAATAGTTCAAATTAATTTGGCTATTTGTTAATTATATAGTTATCTATTTTTAATTATTAATATGTAAAGTAAAAAGAAAGATATTTCATAATTTATTAAAAGTAAACTATAATTTAAAAAGAAATGTGCCATAAGAAATTATTTCATATTTTTAATTAGATAGAGTTGAATTCAATAAATAGTGAACACTTTGCCTCAACAAATATTTAAAATTCATTATATAGTTTTTCTGTCTACCTTATTTGAGTGGCTATCTCATTTAATTGTTTATTGATTTTCTGAAGTAAAACCTTGAGAAAATATATAAGAAAAAAATAAAATACAATTTAGTTTAATAATTAAATTTGATAAATTTAAAACATTGATGTGACTTAATTGACCTATATCACAAAAGGTGATTGAATTATTGCAAAGCAACGAGCGCATTGCCTACAATGGGTGACACAATTTATTCTAAAACAAGGACAAGATATGGGGGAATTAGGGAGTAAAATTAAAAATTGGGACAAAAAGGAACTTGACATAGATTGTAAACAAATCAAATATTATCTCAAGGACCCTAATAAAAGTAGCTCAAAATACATGGCAACCACAAAATTTTACAATATCAACTATGACCATGGAAGCATAATACATAGAGGGTTTTTTCTAAACATCACAACAAAGTTAGTATTGCAATCACTATAACAATATTTTGTAGACTGAACTAATGAAAAATAAAAGACAATTACTGTCTTAGAGTCTCCAAGGCAACAACATAAATGTATAGCCATTGACATTGCCAGAATTTAAGGATTGAAAACAACTACTAATAGAATACATAAATCTAAACAAAAATAACTCATACTACACAATAGATTGGATGACATTTCCTATCCAATCCTGAATGTTCTCTACCAAAGCATTTCCCTTTGATTACTCCCTTTTTTTCTAAAAAAAAATTTTACAAATCCTACATTTTCCCTTTGATTCTCTCCTTTCAACTCTGTTCTTCCATAAATCCTATTGTGGTCCCTTTTCATATTGTTATATCTTTCTTTTTTAAATTCTTCTTTCCAAGAAAGCTAGATTGCATACCAAATGTTTTGGATAGTGTTCTCCTATATAGGAATGAATATCATACATCATTGGCATTTCGTTATATTTTTCATTAAAACTAATTTTATATATCCTAAAAAAATTAACAATTTCCCATTCTATGAATTTCACAGATTTTCAGTCGTTCACAATTTTCCAATCCTTCACAGATTTTAGACCTTTATGTGACTGAAGAGCCTTTTGACTAATTATTTTAAAGTATAACTTAAAATCTAACTATATAATTTCATTTTAGATAAGGAGATATATAAATTTAGACATGAAAATTTAAGTTTAGGGAATAAGAATTAAATCAACTTTGATATTATCTACAAATCTATGTAATTTTGTTGTCTAGAGAAAGTTTTGTTATTTAAAGAAGTTGTATCCCAAATACTCGTGAAGTATTAGTATCATGTAGAACTTTAATTAGACTAGTTGTAGGGTGGAAGATTTGGTTTCTAACATATAACTTGTAGAGGGTTACAATTCTAGTATGAACTATTATCAAAATTGTTTGAGATAGAGGAAATGCCAATCCTTCTCTTACGAAAATGTTCAAACAAATTAAACTAAGACTTGAAGCTATTCAGACAATGTAGAGAAGGGGAGAACCTCTTGATAATATTAGTGATGATGTAGAAGTAATTATATCTAATCCTAAACTTGAAATAGAATAGGATGTAGAAAGGTTCTAGAGATATTTGACTAGAGAAAATATTAGATCCTCTTTTGATCCTTCTAATTACTATGGAAAATTTACATTGATACTTTGTTTGATTCAATTTGTTAGGTGGAAAAATATTTTTATCCTGAGAGGACCTATTATGATAGGAAAGTGAAGATAGGAACCGCTAAATTGAGAGGACATGCATCTCTTTGGTGGGAACATTTGTAAATTGATAAATAAAAGAGAGGAAAGGAAATGATAAAAATTTGGATTAAGATGGTTGGTAAGTTAAAAAGAAAATTTATTCCTTCTAATTATCAAGTTAACTTACTGAAAAGAATGTATAACATAATACCTAAGGACATGATTATGAAGGATTGCAAAAAATAATTCTAAAGGTTGAATATTGGATCTAGATATATTGATGTTGAAGTTGACAGTGTTGCTAATTACCTAAATGGGTTGATAACTTCATTCCAAGAAGAAATTAGTTTCGTAAAAATGGAAGATGTAGAAGAAGAATAATTGTATGCCTGAAGGGCCCATTTGGGACCATTTGGTTCACCACGAATTCATAATGAGAATACACATTTCCTCTATTTCATTGCACATATTTGGATTTGAAATACCAACTAAAATAAGAAATGTTATTATTATTATTAATTTTAACATGAATGAAAAGTGTTTTTAATATATCTTTTTTGCTTGATTAAAAATGTGACTAGAATGTACTTTAAATTACATGATTTTTAAATTTGTTTAATTTATTATTATCAAAACCAAAATACACAAGGAAAATACCAACTCAAAAACAAAACATTAATTCATAAATTTTCATGAGATTAATTTTTTTTTTTCCATATATCCTTATAGAAAATAAAATTATTGGGGTAACTCATAAAACATCTAGCAAGGTTTTATCTTTATTAAGCTCATTTCTGCATAAGGTTCCAACATATAAGGCCAATGAGTACACATAGAAGGCAGCATAAAATGATTATTTCAACCTCTCATGGCTTACATCTTTTGCACTCATTTCCTTCATCATGTATTTCAACTTTGGTTGAAGCAATGCTAGCCTTGGCCACCTCTCATGCCTTACACATTTTGCACTCATTTCCTTCATCATGTGCAATTCTAGAGTGGAAATCATCAATGCACCTAAATTATCAACAACCATCGTTACCCTACAATATAAAATCTACATTAGTTCACAATAAAGAGATTAAATGTCATTAATTTTAAACATACAATACATGACATGTTATCATAAACCTTCTTTCTGTCATGGCAACACTGAAACTGGTGC
The DNA here is from genome assembly GCA_028749045.1 of Cupressus sempervirens. Lineage (NCBI taxonomy): Eukaryota > Viridiplantae > Streptophyta > Pinopsida > Cupressales > Cupressaceae > Cupressus > Cupressus sempervirens. The sequence continues at coordinate 201,329,089 of CM053785.1, forward strand.
CCAAGATTATTATTTTTGTGTAACACTTTTACTGGGCACAACCCAACACCACATGGGTAATCATGAATTCAAACATCTCTCACAACCATGAATCCTATGTCAACAAACAATGCACCATGAAAAATTATCAGAATGTGATGCAAGAATCAATCTTGAATCAATAATTAAAGGATTCATATACGAGATAATAAATGATAACTATCCCTATAAGAAATGAATAAATAAATCTTGAATCAATAAATATATAACACATAAATAAGATACTATGTGATAAAGGATGATATAGAGATTTATGTAAGAGACTTCTATAAGAAGGATGATATAAAGATTAAACTACAAGTTTAAGTATTTTATTTGCTTGCATCACGTCTCCAAAGTTTAGGGAAGTCACCATAATATTTGTTGCTTCATTTTTTCTTGGATTTATCTTTTACCCAGATTAATTGAATTTAGGTGGATTTTTATTCTACATGAGATATACTCTCCAGCCTAGTTTAGAATGAAAACAAGCACTATTTTATTTTGACAATATGGGAGTTGTCCATAAGAATATAAAGTGTCATGTAGGTGATGTAGCATTGATATTTTGTTGTAGCTCATCTTAAAACCATTTATTTTCTTGAATCATTACAACTCTTGTTTATTGTCTCCTAAAAAATACTTGATTGTCACAAATTGATAGCTCTTTCAACCATTTATTTTCTTGAATCATTACAACTCTCATTTATTGTCTCATAAAAAATCACTTGATTGTCATAAAGTAATAGCTCACTCATTGTCATAATTCTCTTGAATAATAATGGAGAACGAATCTATTAAAAATATTCTTGTTCACAAATATATAAAATTATAATAAATACGTGAAGCTATTCAATTAAAAAAAATTACCCAGTATCAATATCGTTTATGCCTTGAGGATCTTCTTCACCTTCCTTTTTAATCATAACTATTTTTGATTGTGTACTATGCACTATCCTCTAAAGAGATTCAAGTGCATTTGTCAGCTCTCTTAAAGGGAAGTTTTCTATATTTTGAATATAAGAATGCATTTTTTACAGTAATATTTGGTTTCTTTGTTAAAATGGGGAATCAATTTGTTTATATTAATTTTTAAATATTACTATGAGGAGGTTGTTTTTGTATAATAAAATGGAAGTTGTCGATGTAACTAGAATCAAAAATTCCTAGTCTAGGTCTCAATTACCCAAGCTCTCCAAGGCTTATCCTAAGACCATAGGGTTACTACCTAATCCTATTCCCATGAGTACCTATCACATGTGTCCCCTTCTACAATATCTATTAGACCAATTTCTTTTCTCCTTTAACTCACCAAGTCTCCTAACTAGGCATTTCTTGCTATCCTACAAGGTAAAGCATAAATGCCAATGCAACATTGAAAATCCATCAAAGTTTCTTCCTTAAGATTTATAGAAGCTTCCCAAGAAATCTTTGGTCATGGCTCACAAACCAACTTCACCAAACTCCAAATTTGTCTTGTTATGCATTGTAGCCTAAGAGCCCTCAATTAGGCTTCCTATCAAGGTTTACAAGTAATAACACTTATAAATTGAAAAACACCTAACAACCTATCTAATGATCCAAATACCCTTTTTTAATACCTTTAATATTATGTAGGTTTCATACTTCCAACCTTCCTGTACACTACCTTAGCAAAATACCAAATTTTTAAGGGTTTTGAGAGTTTGAATACAACATAGCCAGTACTAACTTCAAATCCTTTCCAAATGATTTTTTCTAGTAAAAAAAATTAGTTCAAGACATCTCCACACCTTTTTCTCCCCCCCACTTATTGGATTGGGACTAACCAATCCCAAATGCTCAACAACTAACTTTGTATCAGCATGTAACTCCTACCTAGGTACTCAAGACTCGCATAGGTCATGCTTGAAAATATAGAAAACTAAATCCTTAGCATTTAAAAATAAATATATGTATGTGCTACATAAATATTTATCTTCTTGGTTTCAAAGGGCCATGGTGATTTGACTAGTGGAAATCAAGAAAGAGCCATTTTTCTGGTAATAACTCAAAACAGGACAATGAACTATACAACAACAAAATGAATTTAAAAAACCTATATACTCCACACTTAAAGACACCAAAATGATAAAAAAATATTTACATTCACTTCTCTAACTATTCCATGAAACCAATAAATCCCAATCAATCCATTCACTTTGGATATTAGGGTATGTAAGTAGACTATGACTAGAAATGCCTAGAAAATGTGCTATTGTCAAACTCAATTCATACAATCTAAACACCAACCCTTCTTCTAGGTGTGTAATAGTGTTATAAAATCTTTTCTCATGTGTGTTAATAGCCTACACAAACCCAATAGCTGAAAAATGTAAGTTCAGTCAATTTGGGCAAAAAGTCAAGTCAAAGTTGTCAAATGCAACTTTTGTAAAATTGCAAAATTGGTTGAGCAACTTCAGAAACTTTTTCCTCTGACCATGTATGAATCCAAAAACCTTACATATGGGTTCCATATAGTCAAAAACTAATTTCTAAAATCATTCATCAACATTAGAGTTTTTTGTCAACTCTAGGTCAACCCTTGACCTATGGAATCCATTACAAGCAATATTGATAACCCTAAGATTCCTCATTCATTCACCTATCTATCTACCCTTAATCACACCCTTGGGGATTTATATTTATCCCTTATTCATTGATGGTTGGGTAGAAGTATCAACAATCCAAAATGTGTTAGGATCTTAACCTAGATCCTAGGTGATCCAACACCATTCTCTCCATGTAACAAAGAACTCATGGTGGATTAGCATAAAGAAGTGTAGTAGAGATACCTTTCTTCTTAAACTCACTCTCACCCATCCATGTTACCAAAGATTATGGCTAATTCTTCCATTTTATGAGATGTTTCATATAGATGCCATGCCTAGTCTTCTTCTTCAATTTAGAATCCAGAACTCTTTCATCTTGAGGCTTAGATTTTGTTGGAATACTAACCTACTTAGTGTTTTCTTTGACCTTTATTTCTCGGTGTCCCTCTTTGATAACAGGTCCTTTATATCAAATCAAATATTTCACATTAAAGATAGGAGAAATTTCCAAATCTTGTCATAAATATATCCTATAAGCATTAGAACCATATTTTTCCAACACCTAAAGGAACTATCGTTCTCATCTATAACTTGGTAGGAATGCCTTTAGTAAGCCTAGGTTTGTTCAGATGCACTAACACCCAATCTCCTACCTCAAATTTCACATCTTTATTAATTTGTATCCATCTTTGACTTCAACATTTGAGTAGCTTCACCTAATGTTCTATTGACCTATTCATGTACCTCCCTCATGTTGGAAACAAATTTCTACAAGTATGAGAATGTGTTTCAATCATTGTTTTGTCACTGATGTCAAATTGGCTACTTGTTGCTAAGATAATTTCTTAAATGATTTGAGTACTATCATTTGCCTAATTGTGAAGAGGATTTGACCAAATGAAGTAACAATAATGCCTAGAAGAAAGGTTGAGTTATGATATGGAAAAGGGGTACAAAGATTAGTTAATTTTGTGATGTTATAGTGCATTGATTATCTACTTAAGGTTGCAAAGGATGGAAACATTGATTAAGTCTAGAGGAGTAAGTAAAATGAATTGAGTTTTCCAAGCTTGAAAATCTACATGATAGGTGCCAAGAAAAGTTATTGTAAATCTAGTAGAAAATTAATTGGAGCCGAGAAAACTCAAATTTTAGTGTATGTTGAGTGATACAGTTTATGCCGAATAAGGTTTTGTTGATGTCAAACACTAGTAAAGTTTAGTTCATGTTGAGTGATTTGATAGTGGATTCTGAACAATGGAGTTTGTGTTGAGCTTCAAAACAAAGTTAATGCTGAGTGACAACATTATGAGAAAGATCATGAAATTGATGAATCTAAGCTAACAAGTTTGATTTCTTGGATTGTGTGAATCATGTTGAAGATAAACTTGATGAGCTAGTGGTACATAATTCAATATGAACCATTTTGTGGTGAATTTGAAGAGGATTGAAGGAGAATTTTCTAGAAGGGAATAAAATGAAAAGATGGGGTAGATTCATTGAATCCTATCTTTAACCCTAAAATGGACGATAGAGGATGATTAAAAAAATATCTTAATTTTCTATTTATAGAGATGGTTGGTCAAAAGAAAGGGTTGTCATGTGTGAGAATCTAAGGAAGATAAGTAGTATAGGGTATTGCTTCATTCAGTGACCAAAGAGAAGAGACTCCTATTGGAAAGAAAAGCAACAAGGCTTCAGGGTATGGATGTTTGAAGCTTGATCAAGTTATCAGAGCTTAAGTGTGTGAAAGCCAAGTAGAAAGGAGGGTTAACATAAAGGTCTGTAATCTACAAGTATCTTGTAAGTTATTATCAAATCAAGCCTTACTATTACTCTTTAATCATTGTAATAGTCTAGGGTAAATCCTTTTGATTTAGGTTTACCTAACAGTCATTTGAAAATCCTTTAATCAGGTGACATTCCAAGTGAGTGATCTAAAGTCCTCTAACAAGGCTCACTCCTAATAGGGTGATTGTAATCCTCTAATGAGGTCACATTTAATAGTGTGTATTGTAACCTATAATAGGCCATCACTTTAGAAGAGTGAGAATGAGTAGCATGTTATTGGTGGTTTTTCCCAAATTAGGTTTCCATTTAAATCATTGTGTCAAATGTGTTATATAATCTATTATGTTTTATGCTTACATTTTTGCAAAGTTTATTTGATAGTAACTTACAAGTTAAAGTTATTGTATGATCTAATGGATGCATGCATGATGAATATGTTTTATGGATATGGGTTCACTAAACTATAAAAAAATTTAATTTGTACATTAAGACCTTGGATAACTAATTCATCCCCCCCTTAGTTATTCTAAAGAATTTCAACAATCGGTATCAGAGCCATCTATTTAAGAGGACTAGTTTGAAGGTACTAGAAGCAAAAGATCAAGATGTCAAAAAGAAAGGTACGCAAGCTTAATAAAGATAACTTTCCTACATGGAAAAGTTTGATGAAGCTAGACCAAGGAGGTGCTGGAGATCATACACAATCTACTATCACTACTGAGCATATTGATCTTGTTGGAGCCCTAATTGTTGAAGATATAAAAAAGAAGAAACAACACAACCAAGCAATGTTGGAGATTCTCTCTACCCTAAGCTAAGCCAAGTTTGATGATATAAAAGGTTTTGATAGTGTAAAGAAAATGTGGGATGCTCTTCACACCATCTATGGAGGTGATGCAAATATTTTGAGAGCCAAATCTAAAAGTCTTAGAGGTAAGTTTGATAATATGAGAATGAAATAATGTGAGAATGTTGCTCAATATTGCTCTAAATAAAGTATATTTTTAATGCTATAAGAGGATCTACTAGTAAGATAGATGATGAGATTGTATTAAGAAAAGTTTTAAGGACACTGTTGCTCATTTTGGCTAATATAGTTTCTACTATACAAGAATTGAGATGTGTACTAGGTTCTAATCTGACTCTTGAAGGTCTAGTAGGTAGACTCACTACTTTTGAGCTATCTAACTTTGACAAGTTCAAATTAGACAATGTTGAGTCAGCTTTCAAAGTCAAGCTGTCATTAAAGGAACCTAATGAAAAGAAAAAGAAAAAGGTAAAATATTTTTCTAATGGCAGTGATATAGATGAGGAGGATGTAGAACAACTTGAAGCACTACTAGCAAGGATATTTCATAGAGGTAAATAAAAATTCAAAGGTAAGTTACCTATAATGTGTTTTAATTGCAACAATGTTGGTCATGTTTCTGCTAGGTTTCCAAAGAAGAAGAATTACAGAGGTGTAGAAAAGTACAAAAGTTGAAGAGATTAAGACAACAAAGATTACAATGATAAAGGAAAGAAGTCTTGCTACATTGCTAAAGAGAAAAGTAATGATGAAGTTGATGATTATGATGATGAAGTGGTGCATGTTGCAATGAAGGATGAATCTAATGAGGATGAGGCAATCTCACTAGTATCTTGTGTGAAAAAGAATAATAGATGGATCATTGATAGTGGGTGTTCACCTTACATGAATGGAGATAATGGTAAGTTAATTACCTTGAGTTATTATGATGGAAATAGTGTAAGGTTTGGGAATGATGCACCCTATTTGATAAAAGGAAAAGGTTCTATCAAACTCACATAAATATTTTTTATGTGACAATGATTATTATGTTGAAGGCCTTAACTATAATTTTTTGAGTGTGTCACAAGTGAATAGTTCTTATTACAAGGTTGAGTTTGAGAACAAGACTGCTAAGATATATGATGTTGATAGAAAACTAATGGGAAAAGGTGATCAAACTAGAGGTAATCTATTTGTAAGAATCTGCCTTAGGGTAGGATTTTCCCAAGACCAAGAAACTCAAAACAAAAGCACAAATTAGACTAGAGTATGATCAGAATAATTTTATAGTATTCAATACCATGTACAAGTACACTAGGAGTGCCTGAGTATAAAGGCCTCTTAGATGTATCTAGAATGCCTCATAATCAACATCATGATTAGTCATACAACCAAGCACATGTCCACCAGATATGGGTTATCCTCCATTAAGCATAGAAGCAAGTGCGATGATGAGAGGATAAGCCTACAATGGTGTGATATGAAAATTAGTGTTGTAGACAACATTTACTAAATTAGGAGTGTGAATAATTATGTTGTCTACATGACAACTCAGCGAGTGGTGCAAACTCCTTTGTTTTTGACACCATGTGCATAATTAGAGTTGCGTATTCCTATGTTGTCTACATGACAACTCAAAAAGGTGCACAAAATCCTAAGTGTGTCATAAAAATAAATAATAAAATAATGCAAAATAACAAAATGATGCACTAGCCTAAGTAAAATTAAGTAAAGTGTAAATAGTAAATACCTATTTACACAACCCCACCCCCCTTAAGTGCAACTTAGGGGAATGCACTTAAGCTCACTAATGCATAATGGGTCCCGACTATGAGGCCATGTTAGGTACCCATGTATAAAAGAAATGATATAGAATGATGCAATGCAATCTCTCATAAAGTAGAGAAAGAGGGAAAACCACATGGGAAAAAATATCCTCCAAAAAGAGAGATGAGTACAATAAGGAAGAAGACCTCATATGTGGAAAAAATCCCTCCTAGAAGAAGAAGAAAAGAGAATTCAAGGGACTCCCCTTTCTGCAACATCTCACATCTCTAAGAGATCTTGCAAATGAGTATACTTGACCTTGGTGAAGGGTTTGGTGAAGATATCAGTGACCTGCTCTACCATAGGATAGTATTGTAGTGCAATGATCTGCTCATGTATAAGCTCTCTAATGTAGTGCATATGAACCTCAATGTGCTTTGTTCACTGATGCTGAACTAGATGCTTAAATATTTCAATGGCACTTTGATTGTCACAATGAATAACTATAGGCTTAGGTAGATCAAATCTAAACTCCTCTAGGATGTGTTGTAACCAAAGAGCCTCTATAGCTGCATTGATAGCTCCTCGATACTCATCCTCTGTGGAAGAAAGATCAACATTTTTTTGCTTCTTACTTTGCCAACAAATAAGGCTAGAACCAAGGTGAAATATGTACCTTGAAGTGGACTTGTGAGAATCTGTGTCTCCTACATAGTCTGAGTCTATGTATCCAATTGGTTAAAGTCTTGTACCTACTACATAATGTATCCCATGTTTATGTGTACCCTTGATGTAGTGAAAAATGCACTTGGTATCCTTCCAATAAAGCTCATGAGGTTCTTGCATAAAGCATGAAACCATGCCAACTACAAAAGAAATATCAGGGCATGTATGTGTTAAGTAGATAATGCTCCCAACTAACTATCTATATAAAGTAGCATCAACAAGTGGAGTGGTACACTTAGCCTCTAGCTTGACACCTAATAGGAAGGGAGTAAGAGAAGGCTTGCAGTCACTCATGTGAAAATGAGAAAGCAAGTCAAGAGCATACTTGGGTTGTGAAAGTGTACTCCTTACTGAAGACTATGTGATCTCAATGCCAAGGAAGTAACATGTAGCAAACCCAATTCTATCATGGCAAATCTATATTTTAGAGAGGTCTTGACACTAGAAATGATGGATGAAGTGCTCCCTGTAATGATCAATTCATTGACATAAAGCACTAGTATCAAGTGAGAGTCATCCTTCTAAAGAATGTAGAAATTCAAATTAGAATGACATCTGGTGAAACTTTCTCAGAGGAGGAAGGAATCCATTTTCATATACCAAGCCCGAGGAGCCTACTTAAGACCATAAATAGACTTCCTCAATCTAAAAACCATAGTAGAATCCTTTACAAACTCCTATGGTTGCTCCATATAAATTCCCTCATGAATATCACCATTCAGAAAGGTACTCTTAACATCCATCTGGTGTACAACCCAACCTTGAGCTGCAACAATTGCTAGTGTCAAGCAAATGGAGTTCATCTCAGCAACTGGTGCAAAAGTCTCAATATAGTCAATACCTAGAACCTAAGGGAAACCTTTGGAAACTAGTCTAGCCTTATGTTTATCAACACTTCCATCTAATACAAATTTTGTTTGATAGATCCACTTACATCAAACCACTTTTCTTCCTTTAGGAAGGTGAACTAAGTCCCAAGTGTTGTTTTTCATCAAAGAATTATATTCTTCCTCCATAGCTTTATCCCATTCTGGAATCACTGATGCTTCCTTAAAAGACTATGGATCTGAAGTAATGGCTATATATGCATGTGGAAATGACTTGTGCTATGACCTAGTCCTTCGAGTGTCTAAAGGATTCCCACCAATGAACCTGCTACATCAAGAGTTTGTTGTGTCCATCGAGGTTTAGTGGAAGAAGAAGAAGGAGCTTCATCAACTAATTATTGACCATGTGAAGGTGGTGTCCTACAAGTCAAAGTTGGAGGAATCTCATCTTCTGAGTCACTGTCATTACTATGATCACTATCCATGAAGGAGGAAGAAAGAGGATTTGAAGAAGCCAAACTTTGACATGTTTCTTCAAAGTGAACACTCCTCTCATAAAAAATTTCATGAGTCTCTGGATCCATTAGCTTGTATGCCTTGAGATGATTAGGATATCCAACAAATATGCATGGTTTTCTTTGTGGTTCTAATGCCTTAGCTTTTGTGGATTTATCCTTGCCCATGCTGGACAACCAAAAACTTTGAAGTGATTAACACTTGGTTTTCTGCCACACTATGCCTAAAAAGGTGTTATTCCATCTAAGGCCTTATGCAAACTTCTATTTTGAATGTAGTTGGCACAACAAATGGCTTCAACCCAAAACACTTGATCTAGAGACTTGTGTTGAAGCATGCAAGTAGTCATTTCCTTAAGAGTTTTGTTCTTTCTTTTAGCTACACCATTTTTTTGTGGCATGTATGCAACTAAATGTTGAAGATCTATCCCCTCATGTGTGAAAAAGTCTATAAGTCTAGAGTTGACATATTCTCTACCATTGTTTGTCCTTAGGATCTTGATGGCTTTCCCTAATTTTTTATCAACTTGAGCTTTGAATGTGATAAAGTTATTAAATACTTCACTCTTATGAGCTAGCAAAAAGACCCAAGCATACCTTGAAAAGTCATCAATAAATGTGAGAACATAGCAGGCCTTACCAAATGATGGTGCTAGAAATGGGCCAAATACATCACTATGAACCAATTCTAGAACAAAAATTTCCTTCCAAGACTTCCCCTTGTCATATTTCTCTTTGGGATGTTTACCTACTTCACAACCTGGACATACACCCTCTAAAAACATGACTTGAGGTACACCAATGAAGATTTCCTTGCTGCTAAGTTGCTAAAGGTAGAAATAATTAAGGTGTCCAAATCTCTCATGCCATAGTTTACTTTGTGTGTTTGAATTAGTCAACAAGACAAGAGACGTGTAGTTAGGCAAAAAATCTGAGAAAGAATAAAGTCTAGTCTCATGGTTTGCCTTTCCAATCACCACCATTTAATCATCTTTGAGATTTTTCACCACTACTGTGTCAGGGAGGAACTCTACTTTGTTGCCACATCCATAATGAGTTATTTGATAGATGGAGAGAAGGTTGGTGCTAGGATTAGGAACATGAAGTACATCCTTGAAGACCACATTTTTAAACTCAAAATTTCCTTTACCTTCTACTTCAACTTGAGTATCATTGCCCACATAGATGTAAGGTACATTTGATGGTTTCAAAGAGGAAAATTGCTCCCTTGAAGCACCCATATGATGTGTTGCTCCTGAATAAGGAACTCATTCCTCTACATTATTTGTACTTGCAATTAAGGCTTGTTCCTTGCCCTTTGAAGTGGATGAAGATCCCTTATCCTTGTATGCATTTGGTAAATCAATTTTGTGTTTCCTCATTGTGTTGATCAATTCATCAATCTTCTTACCCTTGCACTCATGTTCATCATGTCCATTCCTCTTACAATAGGAGCAAATTTTCTTCTCCTTTTTCTTGGAATTGTTCCCCTTTTGATTATTTTTGGAAGAAGATTTTCCTTGTTATGAAGAAGAATGTTGAGTGGAAGAAGATTGATTTGAGGAAGATTGTTTTTTTGAGGAGGATTGTTGTATGTCATCTTGTGGCTTAGCCTTCCATTGCTTCTACTTCTTGTTGGAGTTTTTACCACTTCAATTACCTTCATTTGCTACCAAGGCTTTGGTTTTGGAAGACTTGAGAATTCCCATACCCACTAGATTGTCATGTTCTAAGATCAAATTTTTTGAGAATTTCTTGAATGAAGGCTTAACATAGGCACTACCCATTGTCAATTTGTGTGTATTAAAGCTAGAAACAAAAGGAGCATATTCAGGTGGAAGATGAATCATGATGGGTTTGATCATATTTCCATCCTTGATGGGCTCACCACAATCCTTCAGCTATGCCCTAAACATTTCTACTTGGGTAAGATAGTCCTTGATGCTGTTGAAATTTCTAGGATCTAACTTGAGAACTTTATCCTCTATGGTATAAGCCATGTCTTCATCTACTATCCCATATAAAGCTTCAAGTTTAGCCCAAACCTCTATTGGATCTGTAAGATTCATAATGTGAAATTTGATAGGATCAAAGATATTTTTCAACAAGGTTCCTAAGGCCATCTCTTATTTGGATTCCTAGTCTTCTTTGCAAGCTTCATCAGCATCAGCAGGAGGTTTCTTTGCTACACCAATGACATAATGCAATAAATCTTTTTCTACCAATGGCTCTTTAATGTTTTCTTTCCAAGTAGTATAATTATGTTTTCTTTCAAAACAAATAAAACATAAAAAAGGAGTCTAGATGAGCCCGTATGATACATTTGAAGTTACAAAAAGTAGGATTAGATAGGTAAAATCACCAAAAATGCTTATTATGACAAATCTGTGCACTAATACTAGAAAATAGCTACACCACTAAAAAACTCAAGAAATTTTAACCAAAAATAAATAAAATCACACCTGATTTAGAGTTTGGATGACCGAGTTATGGCCGTTTGATGTTGGGCAGCCAAATCAAAACTACATCTGAATAGGGGTCTAGAGAGAAAAACACCGTGTTGAATTTGACAGCCAAAAAGCCATCACACCAGTTCAAAAATGCCCTATTATGATGGTCAAATGGCCATCAATTTTAGCATATGAGTTTCTTGACATTAGCATTTGTGCAAGTCGTTGTTGACATGTCGATGATGTCACTTGTATGACTGATGATGTCACCTATATAGACATGTATGACCTATATAGAAAAAATAGCATGAAGAGTTGATGTGGTTGTATGGATCCTACTTGGCATGCCATGTGTGTATGGCTTTTCTTGCGTAGCAGCTAATGTGGAGGATGATGTCATCGGCTGATTAGGCACTTACTATATCCAATGTGGCCTTCCCACAGGGTTTATGTGAGCAACTTGGTAGCTGCCAGATGTCACAGATAGTTCACTGACCAAGTGGATGACATGGCAGTCTTTGCTGATAGTGAGTTCAATGGGGGTAATTTTTATTACACCATGTGACATCAGTACAGTGGTGTGCATGCAGGGTACAGTGTTTAAAAAAATGGTTGCCAAAAAATATGAGTAGGTGCTAGATTTAATAAATGCCACCGGGACTTAAACAATATCCCTTCTCTATGCTAAAATATACTATATGCACTGCTGGTGGTATAATGCAGTGGGGGCTTATACCATGTAAGAATTTTCCTTAGGGAAAAATTTCCCCAAGACCAAGGAACGCAAAAAACAAGCACAAATTAGACTAGATTATGATCAGAATAAATGTATAGTATTTAATACCATGTACAAGTACACTAGGAGTGCCTAAATATAAAGGCCTCTGAGATGCATCTAAAATGCCTCATAATTAGCATCATGATTAATCATACAACCAAGGACATGTCCACTAGATATGGGTTATCCTCCATTAAGCATGAAAGTAAGTGTGATGATGAGAGGATAAGCCTACAATGGTGTGACACACAAATTAGTGTTGTAAACAACATGTGCTAAATTAAGAGTGCGAATAACTATGTTGTCTACATGACAACTCAGTGAATGATGCAAACTCCTATGTTGTAGACACCATGTGCATAATTAGAGTTGCGTACTCCTGTGTTGTCTACATGATAACTCAAAAAGGTGTGCAAACTCCTAAGTGTCTCATAACAATAAATAATAAAATAATGCACTAACCAAAGTAAACATAAGTAAAGTGTAAATAGTAAATACCTATTTACACCAACACTATTCTACCTTGATATGGATGATGCTACTTGTCTAGTTATAGAATTTGAAGATGTGTGGCTATGGCACAAGAGGTTATGTCATGTTAATTTTGATAACTTGGTTAGTATTAGTAACATGAGAAGAGTTAGAGGTTTGCCTAAGTTGAAGAAACCTAACAATATAATTTGCAAACAATGTCAGTTTGGAAAAATGAAAAATTCAAGTTTTGAGAGTAAGACTCATACCTCTAAAGGAATTTTGTAGACTGTTCATATTGACTTGTGTGGACTAATTGATGTGTAAAGCTATAAAGGTGATAAGTACATTATGTTATTTGTTGCAAATTATTCTAGGATGATAATAGTTATGTTTTTGAAACAAAAATCTGATGCTTTCCAAATGTTTAAGTGGTACTTAGCAAGAGTTGACAAAAAAAACAAGTATAATTATGAAATGTTCGAGATTTGACATAGGAGGAGAATTTACATCAAATGATTTTGAGGTGTTTTGTAATGATAGATGAATTAAAAGATAGAAATTATGATGCAGAGCCTCACCTTCCCAAACTTAGGAGGAAATCAAGCACTGAACTAAGTTTCTTTAAGGTGCACATACACCTTCAAGGATCAATTCTAACTTGTTTTAGACTTCTATTCAACTAATTCTCTTATTAATAACTTATAACCCTAACATGTGATAGGAGCTTTCTTGACATCCTGTAGCAACATTTATTTTCTGCCTCAAATGAACCTAGCTTGACCCAACTCTTCCACAATGTAATTGTAAAACATTGATATACTTACCACCTTCGAATGTAAAATTGAATATCAGTAAGAATACAAATTTTCTCCTTAATAAAGGATAACTATATTCAACTCATTTCTACATGTCTACATGTGAAATTAAAACTCAAACCCAAGTCAGCTGATGAATATATTCTCTTTAATATGACTCAAATCTAAAATTTCATACTTTAATTTGATACTTCTCTCCATCACATACAATAATAAGATTTAACATATCAGTGAATAGATGAACATATTCAACCAATTTAGAGGCTAAATTTCATGCAACTATGAGTAGGATTAAAAGAAACAAGTAAACAAAAGAAAAACCAAAACATATTATACATAAGTCCTCTACGATCCTAGAAAATAGGTCATAGAGATTCTAAAGGTCTCTCAAGGAATATTACAACCCTCAAAATAGTATATAATCACATTCACCAATATAGTAAATTGACTACATTTAAATGAAATCTAACACCTAAAAATTTAGATGGGATTCAAGATAAAATAAATTACGTATTGTTATGTAGGAATTATAGCATCAGTGTATTCTTAGAATGTAGACTCAAGAATAAATATTTGTTTAAAAAATAACGAGGAATCCAAAACTATCACCAACTTCCTATAGCTATCCAATGCTTAGTGGGTTTAATTAGTAAACACTCAAAAACTATTGCTTAAGGTAAATTGACTCAACTGAAAATCAAGCACACCTTGTCTTAAATGGCTATACTTGGAGAGTTCATCAAATTACTTCTCCATTTATGCCACCACACATAGGACTTTACTACAACCATTAAAATTGAAAGCATACTTAAAACATTTCATTAACTTCATATAGCATTTTCAACTATGTGAGTTCTTGTAGCATTTGTCCAATTTGCCACTGCAACGCATCTACCCCTAGAAACCCTCCACAAAATGGAATGGTTGAAAGGATGAATAGAATTATAATGGAATGTGATAGGACACTCATGATGCAAAAGAATGCTTCTTTTAAATATTTGAGAGAGGTTGTAAGTATAGTTGTCTATACCTTGAATTGTGTGCAAGTCAAGAAAGGTACTCACTCAACACCTTTTGAACTATCGTATGGATACTTACCCAACGTAAAATATTTTAATGTATTTAGAAGCAAGTTTTAATAATCTCAAAGATTTTAGGAATGGTAAACTAGATTCCAAAAGTGAAGAAGGTATATTCCTTGGCTATTCAACAAGAAGTAAAGCCTATAAGTGTTTAAATACTAACACTAAAAAAGTTGTGGAAAGTGCAAATGTAAGATTTTATGAGTATATGAAGGAACCATAGGAATAAAAATCATTTTTATACTTTTATGAGGGTATTCTTGATGATGAAGATGTTGCAAATCAAGTTTCAAATCAACATCAAGTTTCAGTGACTATTGAGTCACAAACTATGAATGTCGAGTTGCATTCAGGAGCTGGCCTACAATTAGGTGTCAAGTTATGAAATGAGGTCGAGGCACATTTTGATTCTAAGATTAGTGTACATGAAAGAGATTTTGAATTGCTTAAAAAATATGTACATAGTGATTCAAAATTTGATAGGTCCCTAACAAAGAATATAGAGTAGAACCAAGATTGTCTAAGTATGTCAAGAGATATCATCTTGTTGCACAAATGATTGGAGATAAAGGTGCAAGACCAATGACAAGGAAAAAGTTGAGAAATGATACATGTTTTCTTAGAATGCATGAACCTAAAATAGTAAAAGATGCCTTAGAAGATGTGGACTGGAGTAAAGCTATGAAAGAAGAGATTGAATAGATTGAGAAAAATAAGACATGGTCTCTAGTTCCTAGACTAGAAGATAAAAAATGTGATTGGCACCAAATGGGTGTACAAAAACAAGGTAGATGAAAATGGTGAAGTCACAAGGAATAAATCTATATTAATTTTCAAAGGATATGCACAAGAAGAACATATTGACTATGAAGAACCATTCTCTCCTATTGTAAGATTGGAAGGAGTAAGAACTCTACTTGCTTACTCTGCATACAAAGGTTTCAAATTTTATCAAATGGATGTTAACTCTACATTTCTAAATGGAATATTTGAGGAAGAAGTATATATAGAACAACTAGAAATATTTGTTAATGCTAACAATAAAAACATGTTATGTAGACTACACAAATTTTTATATGGTTTGAAACAAGCACCAAGAGCATGGTATGAAAGGCTTCATAGTTATCTTGTGAAAATTGTATTTGAGATGACTGATGATAATAGCGATATGTATTTGAAGACATGAAAAGGAAAAGGTATTTTAATATCTATAATTTTTATTGATGGTATCATATTTGGAGGCCAAGATACCTTATTTAAAACTTTTGCAAATGAAATGAAGAAAAAATTTGAGATGTTTATGTTTGGACAAATCAAGGTCTTTATGGGTTTACAAATACATTATATGAAGTATGGTATATAAATCACTCAATCAAAGTATGTAAAGGAGATATTGAAAACCTTTGGATTGGAAGATTCCAAGCCAATAAGCAAACCTATGGTGATAGAACACAAATTTTGATAGAATGATAAATTAGATGAGGTGAATCAAACATGGTACATTGTTGGGAAAGTTGCAAGATTCTCTAATAATCCCAAGGAGAATCATTTGATGGCTATTAAGAGAATAATGAGATATCTGAAAGGAACAAAAGAAAATGGTGTATACTACAATAAAAATGAGATATTTGAATTGAGAATCTACACTAATGCTAATAGGGATGGAAATATTGATGACATAAAGAGCACTAGTGAAGGATCATTTTTCTTAGGCAAAAGGCTAGTTACATGTACTAGCAAGAAACAAGATTGCATATCTCAATTTACTACTGAAGTTGAATATGTTGATGCTTTCATAAATTGTACAAACATTGTATGGATCAAAAAAATGCTCTAAGCTAAGAAGGAGGAGGTCACTGAACCTGTGATACCTTATTGTGATAATACAAGTGCTAAAAATATATCAAAAATTCTTGTGATGCCCACAAAGACTAATCACATTGCAATCAAGTATCATTACTTAAGAGAATTAGTTCAAGATAAAGAGGTAAAGATGGAATATGTGAATAAAATAGAGCAAATAGCAGATATCTTCACAAAAAAATTACCTAAGGATGTTCATGATTATCTAAGAGGTAAACTAGGGGTGATAGGTACCCTATCCAAGGCTATTTAAGAAGCATGAGAAGTACCCTACATCAAATGATATGATTAACATATGTTACACATTGATGTAGTGGATCTTACTTTAGGAGCTACCTAAAGTAATCAAAGAGTTGGAGCTACAAATCAGTCACAAGCTAGCTGATAGAGGGAGAAACTAAAAATGTTCATAGCTGCATATTAAGATTTCAAGTCTTTGGCATTTTTGTCAAAGAGGGAGAAATTGAGTAATCCAAAGAGGGAGATTATAGAAGATACAGATAGAAGACACATATGATATCTACTCAGAGGGATGTAGTGCTGAGGGAGATATAAGAAGTAATCAAGAGGGCATCATAAGGATGAGTAGATTTTCTGTTGATCTCAACAAAATTTTGTAACCTATTCAAAAGATGAAAGTTGTTGATAGAGGGAGAGATTTCAATACAAGTTATTATTTTCTTTTTGGTATTATTTTTGGTTGTACTGATTAAGTTTGGTTTGTCATTAGTGCAAAAGAGGGAGATTGGTTAAAATAGATTAATACAAGTATGAGAATGTGTTTCAATCATTGTTTAGTCACTGATGTGAAACCTACTACTTGTTGGTGAGACAATTGCTTAAATGATTTGAGTACTATTATTTGTTTGATTGATGAAGAGGATTTTATCAAACGAGGTAAAAAAAGCACCTAGAAGAAAGGTTGAGTTATGAAATGGAAAATAGGTACAAAGATTAGTTAAGTTAGTCATGTTTGAGTGCATTGATTATCTACTTAAGGTTAAAAATGATGGATACACTAATTTAGTTCTAAAGAACAAGTAAAACAAATTGAGTTTGTCAAGCTTAACAATCTGCATAGTAGGTGCCAAGTAAAGTTAATGTAAGATGAGCAGAAAATTAGTTGGAGCTAAGAAAAGTCAAATTTAGGTGTAAGTTGAGTGATACTATATAAGTCAAGTAACATTTAGTTGATGCTAAGCATCAGTAAAGTTTAGTTCATGCAGAGTAATTTGATAGTGGATGCTGAGAAATGCAAGTTGTGGCGAGCATTAGAAGAAAGTTAATGTTGAGTGACAACATTATGAAAAAGATCATGAATTTAATAAATCTAAGTTGACAAGTTTGATTTCTTAGACTATGTAAACTATATGGAAGATAAGCTTGATGAATTGGTCATTCAACTAATTTAGGATGAACCATTTTGTGGTGAATTCAAAGAGGATTAATGAAGAAGTTTCTAGAAGGGAATAAATTGAAAAGATGGATACATTAATTGAATCCTACCTAACCCTAAAATGGATGATAGGGGATGAACAAAAAATTATCTTAATTTTCTATTTATAGTGATGGCTAGTAAGAAGAAAAGGTTGTCATGTGAAGGAACCTAAGGGAGATAAGGAGTATAGGGTATTGCTTCATTCAGAGACTAAGAAAAGGAGACTACATATTGGCAAGCAAAGATATAAGGGATAAGGGTATGGATTCTTGAAGGGTGATCAAGCTATAAGAGATGAAGTATGTAAAATCCAAGCAAAATGGAGGGCTAAAACATAGATCTATAGTCTAAAAGCATGCCGTAAGTTGTTATTAGATCAAGCCTTATTGTTACTTTCTAATCATTATACTAGTCTAGGGTAAATCTTTTGCATTAAAGTTGACCTAACAATCATTTTTAAATCCTTTAACTAGGTGACATTCCAAATGAATTATCTAAAGTCCTCTAACAAGGCTCACTCCTAATAGGGTGATTGAAATCCTCTAAGCAGGTCACATTTAACACTATGTATTGTAACCTTTAATAGGGTTGGCCTTTCATAGGGCATCACTTCAAAAGAGTGAAATGAGTAGCATGTTAGTGGTGATTTTTTCCAAATTGGTTTTCCACATAAAATCATTGTGTCAAATGTGTTATTGAATCTATTATGTTTCATGCTTACATTTCTAAAAAGTTGATTTTATAGTAACCTACAAGTTTAAGTGATTGTATGATCTAATGGATGCATACATGATGGATATGTTTTATGGATATGGGTTCACTAAGATGTGAAATGTTTTAGTTTTTACATATAGACCTTGGATAACTAATTCACCCCCCCTTTAGTTATTCTAAAGAACTCCAACACCTCATGTATTATGCAAAGTCATTTGCATGTCTAGTCATTTCTTCATGTGGTTTTAGTTTTCTAAGCTGATAGATGCCTCTTGGATGGTAACCATATGGCATATGGTATTTAAAATAGAGTTTTCCTATAGTCATGTTCATATTGTCATTATAGGAAAAAAAATTCTTGCTGTAGGACTTGATCCCAAGTTTCACCATACTCCTTTGTTAGACACCTAAATAGGTTTCCAAGTACCCTATTAATCATTTGAATTTGACCATCTATTTGTGAATGGATATGAACTATATGTTAAATTTTTTCATAATCTCTTTCATAAATTTTTCCAAAAGTATCCCATGAACTTAACATCCCTATTAGAAAAAATGTTAATGGGTAACCCATACATTCTCACAATATCCTTGAAAAAGAGATGAGCTATGCAATTGGCATCATGTGCGATCTTGCAAGCAATGAAGTGGCTCATCTTAAGGAACCTATCAGCAACAACAAAAATACTCTCTCAACCTGAATTTGTCTTTGGAAAACCAACAATAAAATCCATACTAATGAGCTACCATGACTTGTTTGGTATGGGTAAGGGTTGAATCAATCTTGAATTTATAGAAGTAGCCTGAGCCTTTTGAAGTAAAATACACTGATCAACATAACTCTTAACATTTTTCTACATCCTTAGACAATGGTAGAATCTCTCCATTATCTCTAGTGTCTTATTTATAGCAAATTACACTAAGACTTCTATTATGCTTCTCTTGAATCAATTTTTTTCTCATAGATCTTCTAGGTGCACACAACTAGTTATCCCTAAACAATAACACATTTTTTAAAGTAAAATTAGAATACTTGCTATGAAAATGATTATTGAATTCTAGGCATAACTTGTATATCTCTGAAAAATGTTCATCTTCAACATATAAGTTCTTAAACTTTCCACTCTAATGGTTTCCAATTAGATTTTCTAGATGGTCAGTAGCCTCCTACTCAATACATCACCAACCTTTTTTTCTTGGCCTTTCTTGTGTTTAACACTAAAGGCATATGACTAGAGAAACTCCTCCGATTTGATGTAACTTAAACTTAACTTCTCTTGAAAGTTGATGTAACTCAATGCTTGGTTATCTGTATAGACAACAAAATCCTTTAGTAAAAGGTAATTTCTCCATATCCTAAGCACTTTTTCTAAAGAATACAATTCCAAATCATAAGAGGAGTGTATTTACTCAACCTCATTTACCTTTTCACTAAACAAATGTAGTGGTCTCCCTTCTTGGCTTAGAACTACCCCACCATTAACATTTCTTGCATCACATTCTACAATTAACAACTTGTCAAAACTAGGTAATACAAGTGTAGATTTTTTAGCTACTCTTTCTTCAACCTTTCAGATCTCTCTTTTTTCTCTTTGGTCCATACAAACTTAGTCTTTGTCCCACCTTTTTTAGTGTCCAAGATTGGAGCACATATCTCACTAAATCTTCTTATAAACTTCCTATAGAACTCTACTAAGTAATGAAAACTTTGTATAACTACACCTATCTTTGGTATAAGCCAAATGATTATGGATTCAATTTTATCCTCATCCATATTTAAGTTACCTTGTGAGACAACAAACTTAGAGTAAACTAGTTCTTTCTTCAAAAACACACTCTTCTTTAGGTTGATGGTTAACTGCTCTTCTTGCAACCTCTACAAAATAATTTCCAAGTGCTTCAAATGTTCTTATTTAGTATCATTTTAAATCAATATATCATTAAGATATATGACTATTAAATTACCTATCTAGTTCTTTAGGAATTCATTCATAAGCTTCATGAATGTAGTAGGTGCACTGGTGAGGTAAAATGGTATGACCAACCATTCATACAATTCTTTAGTTCTTTCGAAGGTTGTCTTTCACTCATCACATTCTTTCATTCTAATTTGGCAATAACTAGTTTTAGATCAATCTTGAGAAATACTTAGCACCCCCAAGACAATCCAACAAATCCTCTATGCTAGGGATAGGAAACCTATACCTTATGGTTATCCTATTGATGACTATAGAATGTGTACATAACCTCTATTTAATTTATTTTTTGGGTTCCAACACCACTAGAATGACACATGGGGGTTTAATGACTTTTTTAATCAAACCTTGATCTAACATCTCTTGGACTTTCTTGGCAATCTATTTGTTCTATTTCAAAGTCATCTTGTAAGAAGCCTTATTTGGTAGTGAATCCCCTAGTACAAAGTCTATTTGATGACTAATAGTCCTTTTCGAAGAGATTATAGAAGGTGTGCCATTACTGATGATATGCTTAAATTGATATATCACTTCTTGTACCTCCCTTGGTAAGATGGTTTGTTTCTTCTCCCCTTGCTCCTTAGGTTTCAACATAACTACAAACCCGACCTCTTGTTCCTCTTTGAAATAATTCAAAAACTCTTTCCCACTAATAAGTAGGAGATTTTGATCTATGGTCATATCCATGCCTTCTTTAATGAGTGATTGAATCTTATATGTCACTCAATCCTTCTTAAAGGTATACAAATTCTTATTTCCATGGTAGATAACATCCTTGTCATATTTCCATGGCCTTTAACCTAGAAATAGATGATAGGAATCCATGGGTAACACATCAAAAAGTATTTTTTCTTGATACCCTACAATTGAAAAGTGATCTCATTTTGGATTTTACATATGAGTGACGAAACACTTAAATTCATTACTTAATAGTTCTTAGTGTATGCCAAGAAAAAATATATAGTATGTGTTGAGCATGAGTATGTGTAAATGAGATAGTTAGTACTAAGTCACTCACGCGACAAGCAAGTTAATACATGCCGAGTGAATAGTGAATGTGGAGTCATTCAGAGGTTGTGTTAAAAAAATAAAGAAATAGAGGATGCCAAGCATCAGAGGCTTCAAATGTTGAGTAAATAATTTTGGAAATAGTTGTTTTTAATTGAAAAAACTCCTATATAAACCATTTTTGGGACAACTTAATGATTTTTTTGTGATTTTGGATGATAAGAATGAATCTATATTGAGAATCCCTATGTAGTACATGCAACCAATTAGATAATGGAATAAATCAAGCCACAAAATGAGTGAATCATAATCCTTGACTCCTACCTAATATTAAGTCACCTAAGTCTTCTTAAGGAAGGAAAACCCTAAGAGTTTATATGAGAACATAAAATTTTGAATGCGCAAATAGAGCATTCATGGTGACTAAGGAGTTGTGAGTAAGATATGAATTACAAAATTAGTTAGAGAGAACAAAAGAAAGTAGAGAAAGGAAAAAAGTGATACATTTGATGAGGAGGATCAAGTATACATCAAGAAAGAGGTGATGAAATATCTAGTAGAGAGGTGCTAACTGGAAGATCAAGGTTGAGACATTCTAATATGTGAATTAGTACAACTCTCTTAATCGAGTAGTCCTAGTATGCTTTTGTAAATCCTTCAATAGGGTACTTACTTTATTGTAACTTGAAGTCCTTTAACTAGACATACTTCTAATAGAGTGTTGAAATCCTTTAATAGGGTAAGACCTAATAGTCATTGTAAGCCTTTAACGGGGAAGACCTTTCACAAGGTAGATCATAGCTTATGATCAACCAATTGTAACCTTCATTGGATAAACTTTACAATTGTAGTAGTGAAAATTGTTGGTGTCATCTCGACCCCATTTTCCTTCTCATTGGAGGGTGTCTTGGTAACCAAATATTTTATGTCATATATGAGTTTAATTATTTTCATGCTATGGATTAATATGTTTAGTTTCATATTTTACTTTACATACAAATTATGGGATGGATGTGTGGTGAATGTTTTAATGGTTAAAGTTTTGAATTACTGGCTCACCTCCCTCTCTCAGAGTTTACTTTCCCTATTTTTTTTTCCAAAACTTGGTATCAAAGCCTTGTTATCTAAAAAGGAAAGCTTTACAACTTTGAGGAAAGATCTTGAAGATGGAAGCCTACAATTTGGGAAAGACTGTTGAGAACTAGAAGATTGAAATCCAACTTGGTCTATGTCAACTAAATGAATCAAGAGATGAGTTGAAGTGCTCACTAAAGAGAAGGATAGAGATAGCTATTGAGGCAAATGACACACATTATCAAGAGGAAGACACTACTAAATTTTTTGCAGATAGAAACTCAAGTGAGTTTGAAGAAGCATTTGCATATTTGATGGAAAAGAATGGTGCCCTAACTGAAGAGGTCAAAAATCTTATGATAGAACAAGAAGTCCAATTAGTATTTATATGTGAGATGATTGAAAAGAAAAAGAAAGATGAGAAAGAAAAAGTCATGATTGAACATGACAAAAGGACATTGACCAATAGGCTAGAAGGGAAGACATCAGAGGTACAAATGGTTGTTAACATGCAACTAGAAATAATGAATGAAGTGATGATTGCTAATCATGAATTGAATGGAAAGGACATTGAAATCAAAACACTAAAGTTATATAATAAAAAACTAAGAAATGATCTAAGAAGAAAAAAAAATTGTTGAAAGTTTTAACAAGCCTAGTGAAGCCATCAAATACTTTGAGAAATTGATGAAATCTCCTAGATTAAAAATTTTTACTACTAGATTGGTATATACTAGTACTGAGGATGGAGAATCATCTAAAAGTGGTGACCAAATAAGCAACAAAGGTAAGAACTAAAAACTTACTTGTCATAATTATGGGAAGTTAGGTCATACAACAAATGTTTTTAGGAGAAACAATGTTGATCATAACCCTAAGTAAAAATTCATGTGTTAATATCATAAGTGAAACAAGAAAGGACATTAGGTGCATGAATGTAAGACCAAGACTTCAAGTACACAAAGATTTGAAGGATATTGCCACAATCATCATAAGTATGGACATAAAGCATATGAATGCAGATCTAATACCAAGAGGACATCAAACAAGAAGAGAAAGGTACAACACAATGGAAAATCCTACAATTGAGATTACAATACAAGGTACAGTTGTCACTATTTTCAAGAGTATGGAGATGTTACTAAGAATTGCATTAGAACACATTTCAAAAGTGATTTCAATAAATGGTCAAGTCAAACGGCATGCTTTAGCTATTTGAAGATGGGTCACATCAGTAGGAACTATCTAACAAGGTCAAAGAAACCTAGTAGTAAATTCAACAAAGGAAAAGAAAAGATTGATGTTGAGAAAGTCAAAGTGTAGATAAACTAGTCATGGAAGAAAAAAGAAGATTACAACACATTAAGTTCAAATGAGGTCACTTAATCCAATTAATTAGGTGATCACATCAGCCCCAACTAGGAAACAAAAGGTATGTGGGAATGATATTTCAATGATATATTTTACATTAGTTCCAAGAATCTAGGTTGTAAAAAGATTATCTATGCATGAATTAAGATGTAATGTATTCATCATAACCTAAAAAAATCTATAAATTTGGTTAGTTTCATGTTGTTGTCGAGCATGAAAAGTTTCACAATGTTTCTAAGTGAAAATAAAATTTCAATCGATGTCGAGCTATTAAATGTGATAGTATTGACTAATCTCACTATGGTTTCCAAGAATAGTGGAAATTATGTATAAGTTGAGTGAGTTGAAATCGCTATGATAGCCAAACTTACCATTGTGTAAGCACTGAGCATATATTGCCAAGTTTTAAGGGTTATATGGTCAATTTTTTACTCATTTGCATTCATTCGAGGTCAAAGAGAGCATGAAGAGAATAAGGAAAATTGAGGTGAAGGATTCAAACATCTATGAACCAATTCAGCTACTAGTCATCACCAATCAACATATTCATAAGGTATTTATCATGTGTTGAGCTACATTATCTGAATTATAGAAAACCCTAGTTATTTTAAATGGTGTCTAGCTCTTCTACTATTTTTAGGAAGGAATGAAAAGAGATTTTGAATGTTTAACTAATAAGTAATGAGATTAGAAAACCACCCTTTCAATCTATTCCCAAGATAGAATACAAGGGAGACCCTATTGGTGTGTAACCAATGACACCACCATAGGTTTTTATGATACAAGATGTAAGATATTGCTACACTTGTAAGGTTCATAGTATTAGGGACATGGAAAGGAGAGAATTGTATGGAAAAATATGCATAGATGGAGTGTTGAAGGAGGAAAATAAAATTATAGAGAGAAAAGAGTTAATCCATTCCCTAGATTTTCCAAATGTATTCAAAATGGAATGGATTAATATACTACTTAGCAGAATACATGGTCACTCTGTATGGTTGGAAAATGGCCCTACCAAGATCATAAAAATGATCATCCAATGAGTATTAGGGTATCCTACCCTTGAAAGACCTAGGACCATGAGAAGTGATTCTGAGGAGGTAATTGAGAAGAATATAGTGGCTATATGGAACAAAAGAGAAATGACAATAGACACAATTTTAGATCCCCTAATTGCATTTGCATTGAGAATAATTGCTCAAAAGTTCTTTGAATCTAGCAACAATGTGTCTTGTATGGTTATGGATTTAGGCTATAAGATAGTGAAGAAGGATCACTCTTATGACCTTGCCAAGTTACATATTCAATAGTTATCAAAAAACTTGGGGGCCATAATAATGAAAAAGAGTGGGCAATACAAATTTGGTTTATTGTACTAGTTTGCATATTCCTTTATGATTAGAACACATTTCCTTCATTTGGAAAAGTAACATGGAAGACCAATAGGTCTATTGCAATTTAGATCAAAGATTTCATAGAGAAACTTTGAGTTAGTAATGACAAGCTATTTTGAGGAATTTTATAAGTCTATGAAGTAAAGACTGAGGACACCAATGTCATGAGTGGAGAAATATTATAATGATGTTTGTTTCTTAGTTGATGCTGATCATACATATGTACAAGCAGTTGTTCCTAGGGTCAGATGGATCAGTTCATTGCACTATGAAATTAATGTGGATAAGGCATCAACAACCATCACAACTCTACTAGTATAGGAAGTAGACAAGAGTGCAACCTCACTTGGAAATTATGAGGAATCCAAATTAAGAATCACAATCACAATAGACTTAAAGACAACTTCTATGGTGAGAATGAGAAACAAAATTGTAAAAAAGCTTAAGGAAATATTTGGTGAAGGGGGAGAAGAGGAAGAAGAAGAAGAAGATGGTGATGATGATGATGAAGATAAAAAATCAGCCCAAACCCACTTTTACTTACACAATGTCAAGGAGAGGACAAAGAAGAAGAAGTAGAACATGATGAAGGTGCCAAGCAAGAAGAAGCCAATGAAGTATCCAACCCTTCCAAAAAGAAAAAGAGAAAAGCTAAGGAAATTGTATTGAGCAAACCAAAGAAAGTTGTGAAGTCAACACAAAAAAAGCCAGTAGTACCTATTACTAGGGCTAGCATAAGGGAAACTATAAAGAAGAGACAGGAAGTTGAGAAACCCAAAGACAAAAGAAATATTGCTACTATAGAGTAGAGTTGGCAAGATAAACCAATTGAGCTTGAAAAATCATTACCCAAATGTCTATATGACAAAATTGAGAAAAGGTGGCAATACAACATAACAACTAAAAGAAATCTAGAAGGGAGACTACTCTAGCTGGAGTAATGCAAAATTTGGACAAGTCATAAATGACTAAGGCCATAAAAAAATACAAGGGGATATTTTGTTCCAAATACAGAGCCTTTAACATTTTTTAGAGTTATATTGAGGAGTTTGTCAAGTAGAGCACCTAGTTATGGAAAGTCATCTATGGGTTGACAAAAGAAAAGGCAATTGAACAAGCCCCTAAGGAGGTAGGTGAAGATAAAAATGATCAAGAGGTAGTAGAGAGTAATAACGATGGATCTATCAAAGATGGACATGAGGGAGGCACAACAAAGGAAGTAGATTATGAGGCTACAACCAAAGAAATGTAGTAGCAAAATCAGAATGTACTTGAGGTGCACATGTCGAGTGCCACTCCCCCTCATGTGGATCAAGCAAGTCAACAAGTCAAAATAAAGATAAATTATGATTTTGATAACACATTATAGAACATCAATCCTTTGATAGAGGATGATTTGAAAAGGATACTATAGGATTCTACTGTAGCTGCCAAATTATGCACTAATCATGTATTAGTAAGTACAAATGAGATTGACAAAGCATCAATGGGACAAAATGAACACTGACACATTTAGTGTACCGCCTACATCTACATAAACAAAAGGTATAGAAGAATTATAGGGTGTTACCACTAACACACATGTTTCAATGCCTATTGTGGTATATGAAGTGAAAGACATAGTGACATAAGTTTTCAACACATTGGTGCCAAATGCTTCAATTCAAGCAGTATTGATAGTTGAGCAGGATGGGACACAAGTCCATATAGGTCAGGAAGTCAATCCTGCACTTATCTCAGAGACACAAG
The DNA here is from genome assembly GCA_028749045.1 of Cupressus sempervirens. Taxonomy (NCBI): domain Eukaryota; kingdom Viridiplantae; phylum Streptophyta; class Pinopsida; order Cupressales; family Cupressaceae; genus Cupressus; species Cupressus sempervirens. The sequence continues at coordinate 201,356,279 of CM053785.1, forward strand.
GGGAAGTTTTTATAGGAGAAAAGGAACCTAATAGGACTGAAGAGTCAATTTTTATTATGAATCTAGAGGAATAGATAACAATTCATACATTTTTTACCCTACCAATCTCAACATCACGTACTCCAAGTCAAACTCTTCATAGGCCAAGTGTAGATGCCACACCATTGAAATCATCAAGGCCTAGTCCTGATACATCTAAGATTGGAGAAGGCACATCTTATGGAGATGTTAACTAAGATAAGGTTATTGAACTTCAAAATTTTAATCTTGCAACAATCACCATAGAAGAAATGAGCATATTGCAAGATGCTCTAGCAAGGAAGAAATACAAAGAGTTACTCAAAAGGGAGCACAAGGAAAGATAAGTTCTACATGATATCAAAGACATGTTTATTGATTCATTTAACCTCCTAGCATCTAATGAGGAAAAACTTATTATTGAGCAACTAGTGAATATAGTGGACAAGATCAGTGATACAGACCTGGGTACAAATACTAAACTTGTAGAATTGTCTAAGAAAAGATTTCAATCAAAGCATAATGAAAAGTTTTCTAGTGCCATTGCACCAAGATAGATTGACTTAGCAACCAAGATGGAGAGTGTAAAGAAGGTGTTAGAGAACATATTTTCTCTATAAACAAAGATTTTTCTATGAGAATTTGTTCACACAAGAAGCATAGAGGGTTATTGACCAGCTGTAGGAAGATTTAAAGACAATAGATAAAATTCTTAAGTTGTCTCTTAGTCAATGCTAAACTCATTTTCAAAGATTATTATCTACTCAAGGTCCACTAGTTACATTAAATGCACAGGATACAAATTTTAGGGATACCTTGATAAGTATTCAATCCATGTTGATCCCACACATGAAGTTGTTGCACAAAGAACTAGGCTTTGCTAAAATACTGATGAAGAAAGATTCTCACCTTTCTACCCATGAAGGTTTTGTAGACCATGCTATCGAGCTAGATGTTCAATTTCAATCTCTAGAGGTAGATTGCAACATTTGAGATACAAAAATCAAGATTACAATGGAGGTCCATCAAACATTTTGGACAAACACACTATTCATGTATCACCCATGACAAAAGTGTCAAAAAAGGGGGATATTGAGAAAAAAGGGAATATTCAAGAAAAGGAGAGAGTACACAAAGGGTTTGTAATTGAAAAAATAGAGTAAGCTAGTAGTTCAAGCCAAATTTAATTAATAGGAGTAGGAGATTTAGATACAACATAGAACAAGAAACTCAAGGGGAGTTATGAAATTTTGAGGTATGATTGACAAATCTTCAGTTTTGCAAAATTTTGAAATTTTGAAATTTTGTATTCAAGCTGAGTAAAGAATATAGATTATTTGTGTTATGCTCATAAGTTAAGGTTATATATGCATGAAAAAGTTATTTTTCTACTCAAGTAAAATGGGGGAACTGTTGATCTCATTTTGGTTTTGACATATGAGTGACAACACACTTAAAGTCATTACTTAACAGTTCTTAGTGCATGCTGAGGAAGTAGTGTATGTTGAGGATAAGTTGTCAAGTAGTGCATGTTGAGAAAAATATATAGTATTTCTTGAGTAGGTAGTTAATGCCGAGTCACTATAGTGATGGGAAAGTTAATAGATCTCAAGTGATTTAGGTGTCGAGTGAACATTGAATGCAAAGCTATTTAGAGACTCTGTTACAACATTGAAGATATAGTGGATGTGGAGCATTAGAGGCTTCATGATGTAGGAGCATCTTGGGTTGCACTACTATCTTGCATGTTTTCAGTTTTCTTATTTTTTGCACAGTTGGAATGTCTTGCATTACCAAGTTCTCGATTGTTGTCAAGTGTTTAGTTGATGTCGAGCTTCCTCATTGATGTTGAGTTCATAGTTGATGCCGAGTGTCTTTGGCTTCTGAGAGTTCTTTGTTTATCAAGTAATCCTTTGCTACTGAGTGTTCTTTGGTTATCAAGTCATCCTTTGGATGCCAAGTTTATGTGATTTCTAAGTTGTTTCGATGTCGAGTGCCATTATTTCATGTAGTTTTCATTTGTCAAGTTGTCTATGTACAATTTCCTGTTGAGGCCGACCTTTGCATTTTATTTAGTGTTAGATATTTGTTGCAAGCTGACTTGTGGAATAGCCTACCATTTAATATGAGATCCCATTTAATTGTATTTGCAATAGGTTGACTTGTGGCCATGCAATATATATTTAAGAGACTTTGGCTAGAGTTTTAGAGGTAGAGGCTTAGAGAGAGAAAAGCAAAATGTGAAGTTTGATCATCAAAGATTCTAATTGAATTAATATATGTGGTCATAACCTAGAAGGCCTTAGAGATGGCATCTAATTGATGATTCAATGAATATATAAATGAAGGCATTTTTCTCTAAAATTTCATTGTATTATGACGTGTTGTGTTTCCATTAATGCAAAAGAGGGGGATTTTTGAAAAAAAATTGATTAATTATATATTGTCAAGTTGATATTATATAAAATGTCATATCTTTCCCATTCATTATATGCCAAGATCATTCAGGGAATGAAGACAACTTCCTGTGTCTACCAAGAATTCTAGTATTTTCCAAGTTTAGAAGACAATGTTTAATGAGTTCACTCAAACATAGAGGAGAAGTTAACAGAATTTGAGTGTTAACTAAGCTAACTTGAGTAAAAAGGAATGTTGGATGGAACCAGTGCTAACCGAGCTCACTCAGTCACCAAAGGAAGTTAGCAAAGATGTAGTGTTAATTGAGTTCACTTGGTTAACATAGGAAAATCATTTATGAGTTACTATCTACCAAGAAGGGTTAGCTAATGAAGAATTTTCTTGTTTTGGCATATTGAGTTTAATTGATTTTTTTGTTGGTTCTAGCTTACTAAGGAGATAAATATTCATTATTATAAGATTTATTCAACCTAACTTGACATTGTGTATAATATAAGGTCAAGATGAGGATTGAATGTGTGTAAGTGGATGAAAGAACAAGAGATTCTTAGAGGGAGTGAATTAGAAGGATAAGCATAATATCCTTGAGGACCTGCAAAGATAAATTCAATTAGGAAGGATCAAGTATTCAAGATAGAATTGATATTTGAAATCAACAATATAGTTGCTTTAGAAATTAGGTCATATCATTGTTACTATCTAACTATTGTAGCAGTTTATCAAATATCTTAACTACATTGGCTTAATAGCTATATGTAAATCCTCTAACAAGGTGGCATTTCTAGATTGAAGTGTTTAAAGACCTCTAACAAGGCCACTCCTAATAGGGTTATTAAATCCTTTAATAGAGTCACACCTAACAATGTGTTTTATAACCTTTAATAGGAGACAAAATCAGTAACTAGTTGCAACTTGTGGTTTTTCCCAATTTGGGTTTCTACATTAAATCTTGGTGTCACTTGTGTTCATGCTATTTCTTTTATGTGTATGCAACTAAGTTAATTAAGGTTAATCACAAATAATAGCTTAAGTTCCTCATGTTTATTATTTTCCAAGTATCAGTTGTTATTTAAATATTTACTGAGTTATAACATATTGTTTGTGTTAACTGAGTGCTTGTGTGTTAATCTAGTAACAATAGTTTCATAACAATTTATGTTTTTTATTGACATATAAGGGATATGAGTTTTTTTTTTGGTAATTGATTCACCCCTCCCTTCTCAGTTACTCCTCTTATATTTTTGACAAGATCTTAAGGTTCACGATTTGATCTATCTGACACAATGTAACTAATTATTATTTTATTTATCTCTTCTTTTCTATAAAGTTATCCTTGAATTAATCTCTCATATCATTTACCTAATCCTTTACTGGAGTTAAATGATCAAACTCATTGAACCTTATCTTCAACAAGTTTTCCATATCCCAAGAAATCAACTTAGTCGAATGGAAATTACAATTCCTTACAAATAATTAAAATGTTGTTCCCCAGCCAACACTAACTTCTAACACTTGGTTATTACTAAGTTACTCAATTGCTATAAAACTTATCGCTTGACTTTAACATTGTCATTTGGTTGATCCTAATGCTTTTTCAACACTAAAATTTCTTGGTACTTACTGTGGCTTGGTTGACACTAGCATCACTCGACATCTTCATAAAAAAATCGTTAGTCTTTTACTATGTTACTCAGTCAAGCTTACACATTTGACCTATATTTTCTCACACTTCCAAGATTCAAACATTGTTGTTTCCTCCTCTATAAACATGACTTAAACAATCACTTTATCTTATGAAAGTGTAAGTAGTCAAATTTCCATTTGTAGTTTCCTCTTTACAACTCAAGCTTTCCTCTAGGTACTTTTGATATGAACAACTTTTCAAATCCTCTTCATCAATCAAATAGATTTGAAATTTAGATCAGATAGCAAAATGTCTCACCAATAGTTTTGACATCAATGACAAACCAATTGTAGTTTCTAACATCCTCTTCATTCAATTGTGTCCAAATAGAAACCAATAAATAATAGTGTTTATAGAGACTTCATTAACTTTCAAGCCATGTATCTAAGGTAGTTTTAGTCTTAAGAAATATGTCTATGATGAATGTCATTGCATCATGATACATTTGACACCAACTAAAATAGTGTATCTTCAACTAGGATCAAATTCATCACTAATGACCAATTTTATCATGACACCAACATCCTAAGCATTCAAATTATGTAGAGGATCTTTGTCATTGTGTTGCATTGATAATGTAATCTTAACTTAATCTAAAGAATATGCATAGTGTATATACTAGATGCAAAATATTTTTTTTCTAAAAATACAGATCCCAATAATCATTGTAGTTTCTTCTATGTTGATCCATGAGGGAAAAAATAATATAAGAAACACATACAATAGGTTTGAATTTTTCTCTTACATCAATTGGAATTTCTCTAATCATAAAAAATTGTTGAAATTTAAAATGTGACACTCAATATTTAACCACTAGCATTACAAGTGCTGAAGGAATAAACTTAAGATTTATTGTACACACCATCACATAGATAAGAGAACATGTATTTAAGAAAATTATCATCCAATATTTATTTCCAAGAACATAATTCAGATCTCATGTCTAAACTATGTATACATAAAATAAGTTGCTAAGGAAGTATGAAATCATGCAAATATTTGGAAACTAAAAATTACCAAATATAGATAATAACTACATAAAAATTTAGAAGAAGGATATGAGTAGGGAATGGTAAGATAATCACGGACATGTCATGACACTCATCAGAACTCTCAAAGCCTTCACCAACCATGTGAGTGTACAAATGATGTTGATTTTTCTTGTTATAATAATCTCCACATGACACTACATGTGAAGCTTTTCACCCATCATTAAAACTATTTTTATTTTTAAACTGTAATTGCATCCCTTTTCTCTTTCATTCACTGTGATTCAATCTGGATAGTTGATATTTTTCAGGATTATTGAAATGGTGAAGTAGTTTATATTACATCTGGTTATATGTTGTTTCATTTTTTCTTACCAGTTTCAGTCTAATGCTGGGTGAGTAACATTTTTTTCATTTTGATGATGGATTACATAATGTAATCTAAAATGTTAAAATTAAAGATACTAAAATTCAAAACTAAAAGTGATTCATATATTTGTAGTTAATAAGGTAGGCACATGGTAGCACAGGAGTTGTACTAGCAACTACTTATTGAGATCTATTTAAATTTGAATCAATAAAAGCACATCAATCCTCACTAAAGGATGACCTTCTAAGATTATTTCATATACAATATTAGATAGTTCTAAGAAACCTAAACAAACACTAAAACATACAATTATAGTTAGTTTTATAACCGCTAAATATTATAGAAAGTACACATCATGCATCTAATTTTTAATTAGAAGACATAATTCTCATACAATATGCATAAATAAATAGTACTCTTTCACAACTAATATCAATATCTGTAATCATCCCACATCCTTTTTTCTATGACATCTCTAAGATTCCCCCAATCATCTCTATGGCATTGAGTCATCTCGTTTGTCTCAAGTATTAGTACATGTATGCACTCATGATCATCTTTCTCCTAGAATTCTACTTCAGAAGGAATATAATATTCTATGGTAATGAAGTTGTGCAACATGCAACATGTCAAAAAATCTTCATTTTGGTCATGACTTTATATGATGTTGCCTACCTCAGGATAGGAAAGTGTTTCCTCAAAATACAAAATGTATGTTCTATTGAATTCTTGAGTGAGGAATGATAGTGGTTAAACAACTCTTTAAGAGTGTTTATGGGGTTTATTCTTGAGAAATCTTTTAGGTGGTAAAGGGTGCAAGAATAAGGTGTAAGAAATCTAGGTACATTGGGATGTCTAGCATTGACCAAATAATATTTACCTACATTAAATAAAATTATATTAATATAACTTTGTAAAAATTGTCACATGCATCACTATATAAAAATATTTGACATACTTGGGGGAACCACCTGGGAACCCAACAACCCAAATATTTTTCACTCTCCTAAAGTGACTGATCTTAGGATCCACCCTTGTTAAAGATTACATACACATTTTTAGTATTACCTTGTTTGCGGATTTACACCAAGTCTCATCTAGAGCTTATCATTCTTTGACATTTCTAAAGGGTGGCCTCCTCTAAAGGAATTTTTGAGGCCTCACCCACTCCACCATAGTATAGATGGCATATTTGCATTATGATAGTTCTAATTTGATGTTTTGATATACTTTGAGGCTATAGGGTTATGTTATTTTACCATCTGCATTTTAATGATCTACACATTAGGATCTAATTGATATAATTAATGATTCAATTCCATGTTCTAAATTATTTCAATTGCTTTAATAGAAATTGAATAGTAGAAATGCTTGAAATGTCAAATTATAATGTTAGGGTTAAAGGATCTAGATTTTGTTATGCAATAGAACCTAATATTGCGAATGGAATGATCGAACACATATGGATGCCACCTTATGACATAATAGAATTAAGTTATGATGTGGTATGAAATGTTAATTTGATTATGATAATTTACAACATGTAGATAAATGTTAATTGGATTATTATGATTTGTGATATGCAAATTTGGTTATGATGATTTATGATATGTAGATTTTGATATTCTAACATTTGGAATGATTAGGAAAGGTAATTCAATTGAATTATGTTAATAAAGGTTTCATAACATGTTCCAAACCTATGTGAACACAATTTGACCAAGGTGAATCTTTGGAAGACTCAAAAGCTTCATTGTGAAAGTATTTTGTTTCATAATGTAAATTTGTTTGTGTGATAAAATGTTTAATCATAATTAAGATGCATTAAAGGCATGTCATGGTGAAGTGTAATGTATTTTAATGTGTCACTTGAAACTTGTGTTTGTTTGTGTGTTGATGGCATGTCACCTAGAGCATTGGTCACAAGGTCACTTAATCTTAATCATTTTTAAGGGGGGTGGTGACAAATTAGTGGGTGTTCACCTACTCTCTAAGTTTAGAGACAGTTAGGTTTCTGGAGGGAGATTAAGGGAGCTCTACAAAAAATTTCTTTTCCTTAGCTTGGACCAAGGTTAGTGTTTTTAAAACATGATCATTTTATTCTTTTGTGTGGCAC